>OY740794.1:65553075-65880575 GCA_963514005.1 Raja brachyura
CTTAGAAACATGGAAAATAGGTGCAGGAGTAGGCCATTTGGCCCTTCGAGACTGCACCGCCATTCAATATGATCATGGCTGATCATCCCAAATCAATGGTCGAGACTGAAGAAGGGTCTCGACCCGAAACGTCGCCTATTCCTTCGCTCCGTAGATGCTGCCTCACCCGCTGAGTTTCCCCAGCATTTTTAGAAACATAGAAACATAGAAAATAGGTGCAGGAGTAGGCCATTCGGCCCTTCGAGCCTGCACCGCCATTCAATACGATCATGGCTGATCATCCAACTCAGTATCCCGTACCTGCCTTCTCTCCATACCCTCTGATCCCCTTAGCCACAAGGGCCACATCTAACTCCCTCTTAAATATAGCCAATGAACTGGCCTCAACTACCCTCTGTGGCAGAGAGTTCCAGAGACCCACCACTCTCTGTGTGAAAAAAGTCCTTCTCATCTCGGTCCTAAAGGATTTCCCCCTTATCCTTAAGCTGTGACCCCTTGTCCTGGACCTCCCCAACATCGGGAGCAATCTTCCTGCATCTAGCCTGTCCAACCCCTTAAGAGTTGTGTAAGTGTAAATTTTGTCTGTCTTCGATTTTTCCAGCTTCTACAGTTCTTTCTTAAACACGGGGTCTTTAGGCTAAAATGATGGCTGTGATTCTCCAGAGGTGCACAAGGGGCTGCCTGCCTGCCCTGACGAGTGCTTTCAACACGTTCTGTTTTGATGTTGAACGCTCTTGGTATTCATGTGGTCTCACCCACAACAAACAACAGCGGAATGCTTGCTCACACCCACTTGGAATCGTAATATCTTCAAATCTATTGTTTCGAATCAAACACTTCCACCACGCTAAAGTAAACTGTTTTTGTTTTCAACGTCTTTTTCCGTTACTGGGTTTTGATTTTCTCAAAGCAAAAAGTATTAAACTATAATGCAATCATTCAAGCTTCGCTTGCTATCCTTAATATCTTCCTCTAAGACACACGCGTTAATATTTTCATTGTATGGCTGTTCGTTAAATACCTTCGTTTAACTACAAACAAATACTAGATAGGTTTCACCGCTCCCCGTCACATTTGAGAAAGACACAAGGAACTGCAGATGCTGGAACCATATAACCACATAACCATATAACAATTACAGCGCGGAAACAGGCCTTCTCGGCCCTTCCAGTCCGTGCCGACCATTTATTTTCCCCTTGTCCCATCTACCTGCACTCAGACCATACCCCTCCATTCCCTTCCCGTCCATATACCTATCCACTTTACCTTTACCTTAACCCTGAGCTAAATACAGAGTGCTGGAGTAACTCAGCGGGTCAGGCAGCATCTGTGGAGAACATGGATAGGTGACGTTTCACAGAGTGCTGGAGTAACTCAGCGGGTCAGGCAGCATCTGTGGAGAACATGGATAGGTGACGTTTCACAGAGTGCTGGAGTAACTCAGCGGGTCAGGCAGCATCTGTGGAGAACATGGATAGGTGACGTTTCACAGAGTGCTGGAGTAACTCAGCAGGTCAGGCAGCATCTGTGGAGAACATGGATAGGTGACGTTTCAGAGTGCTGGAGTAACTCAGCGGGTCAGGCAGCATCTGTGGAGAACATGGATAGGTGACGTTTCACAGAGTGCTGGAGTAACTCAGTGGGTCAGGCAGCATCTGTGGAGAACATGGATAGGTGACGTTTCACAGAGTGCTGGAGTAACTCAGTGGGTCAGGCAGCATCTGTGGAGAACATGGATAGGTGACGTTTCACAGAGTGCTGGAGTAACTCAGTGGGTCAGGCAGCATCTGTGGAGAACATGGATAGGTGACGTTTTCGGATCGGGAGCCTCTTCATACTCTAAAACGTCACTTGTCCTTTTTATCCAGCACAGATTCCGGCATCCCCAGTTCCATGTGTCCCCTACCCTACCCCTGGCCGATTAGGAAAAGCGGAGATGCAACGAGACCTGGGTGTCATGGTACACCAATCATTGAAAGCAGGTATGCAGGTGCAGCAGGCAGTGAAGAAAGCAAAAGGTATGTTAGCATTCATAGCAAAAGGATTTGAGTACAAGAGCAGGGAGGTTCCACTGCATTTGTACAGGGTTTTGGTGAGGCCACACCTGGAGTATTGCGTACAGTTTTGGTCTCCTAATCTGAGGAAAGACATTCTTGCCATAGAGGGGGTACAGAGAAGGTTCACCAGACTGATTCCTGGGATGTCAGGACTTCCATATGAAGAAAGACTGGAAAGACTCGGCTTGTACACTGGAATTTAGAAGATTGAGGGGGGATCTTATAGAGACTTACAAAACTCTTAAGGGGTTGGACAGGCTAGATGCAGGAAGATTGTTCCCGATGTTGGGGAAGTCCAGAACAAGAGGTCACGGTTTAAGGATAAGGGGGAAGTCTTTTAGGACCGAGATGAGAAAATCATTTTTCACGCAGAGAGTGGTGAATCCGTGGAATTCTCTGCCACAGAAGTTAGTTGAGGCCAGTTCATTGGCTATATTTCAGAGGGAGTTAGACGTGGCCCTTGTGGCTAAAGGGATCAGAGGGTATGGAGAGAAGGCAGGTACGGGATACTGAGTTGGATGATCAGCCATGATCATATTGAATGGCGGTGCAGGCTCGAAGGGCCGAATGGCCTACTCCTGCACCTATTTTCTACGTTTCTATGTTTCTAATCGCAAAGAAATCTATTGTAAACAGCAATGAATGATGATGCTAGTGGGCGCGACAATATTTGACAGTGTTAAAATAGAGGGGATTGGTGCTAATGCGGTATGAACATTGACTTCCCCAATTTCAGGTAGTCCCTGCTGTCTCCCTCCTTCCCCTCCCCTTCCCAGCTCTCCCACAGCCCACTGTCTCCGCCTCTTCCTTTCTTCTTGCCTTCCACCCAACATCAGTCTGAGGAAGGGTCTCGACCCGAAACGTCGCCTATTTCCTTCGCTCCATAGATGCTGCCTCACCCGCTGAGTTTCTCCAGCGTTTTTGTCTACCTTCACACTGCTTGCGTTGCTTTTTGTGGCGTGCTAACCAGAGAGCGGAAAGACAACACATGGTTACAATCGACCCATTTACAGAGTACAGATACATGATAAGGGGGGTGCACAAAAGGCTGGAGAAACTCAGCGGGTGCAGCAGCATCTAAGGAGCGAAGGATGCTACCTTTAGATGCTGCTGCACCCGCTGACTTTCTCCAGCCTTTTGTGTACCCTCGATTTTCCAGCACCTGCAGTTCCTTCTTTAATACATGATAAGGGAATAACGTTTAGTGCAAGGTAAAGCCAGCAACGTCCGATCAAGGATAGTCCGAGGGTCACCAACGAGGTAGATAGTAGTTCAGCGCCGCTCTCTGGTTGTGGTAGGATGGTTCAGTTGCCTGATGACAGCCGGGAAGAAACTGTCCCTGAATCCGGAGGTGTGTAAAACCCAAAGTGCTGGAGGAACTCAGTGGGTCCATTGCCTTACAGTCTGACCTGATCTTAGTGTAGTGTAGTCTATTATTGGCATCGTGTGGGAGGGAGGAGGGAGAAGAGAGAGAGAGAGAGAGAGAGAGGGGGGATGGGAGGGGGAGTAGAGAGAGAGGAAGGGAGAGAGGGAGGGAGGGGAGAGAGGGGGAGGAGAGAGGGGGGGAGGAGAGGGAGGAGAGAAGGAGGGAGGAAGGAAGAGGAGAGAGGGAGGAGAGAGGGAGAGAATGAGAGAGGTAGAGAAGGAAAGAGGGAGGAGAGTGAGAGAGGGGGGGGAGAGAGGGAGAGAAGGAGGGAGGAAGGGAGAAGAGAGAGAGAAGGAGGGAGGAAGGGAGAAGAGAGAGAGAGGGGGAGGAGAGAGGGAGAGAGGGGGAGGGAGAAGAGAGGAAGGAAGGAAGGAATGAAGGGAGGGGTGGGGAGGGAAGGTGTGTCTTGTGTGCAGCGCTGCTCTCTCTACACCTCTCTCTGTGTGTGTGAGTGAGTGAGTGAGTGAGTGGCGGAGCCGGTCGGGCCGGTCGTGAGCCGGTCGGTTGGCAGCTTCCATGGGCACTTTCATCGGCCACATCTCCCCGGGCATCGCCTTCTTGTCGTTCGGCCTGCTGTACGCGGTCCGCTTCTCGTCGCTGCTGGCCCGGGGGCAGCGGACACTGAGCCCGGCGGGCGCGGCCCGCGGGCCGGGGCTGAGGGGCTGCGTGGCCCGGGTGCCGGTGGAGGGGGCGATGAAGGTGGTGTACAGCACGGCGGCCGTGCTGGCCGAGTTCTTCTACCCGCCGGGGGCGGACAAGCTGCACCTGTACAACCCGGACAAGCCGGGCTACCCCTTCGTGCACCCCAACGAGTGGCAGCACGCCACCATGTACGGCTACTTCGCCCTGAGCGGGTGGGTGGACGTGATCAGCCAGGCTTGCCTGCCCCGCCGAGCCCACCTGTGCGAGAGGGTGGCCATCGCCCTGCCCTTCTACATCGAAGCCCTGCTGCTATCCCAGCACGCCCACGGCAAGCAGCAGGTGGAGAGCGCCGTGCACTCGCTGCTCCTCCTCGCCTGCCTCCTGGTGTGTGTGGTCCTCACCGCCGAGGTGTGGAGACCCAACGAGCCGGTGCTGTGGTTGACCAAGACCTGCCTGGTGATGGTCAAGGGCAGCTGGCTCCTCCACGCCGCCTTCATCCTCTACAGACCCTTCCTGGGCCGGCCGTGGGCCGCCAGCGACGCGGCCAACCTGATGTTCCTCACCAACTTCTTCTGCTGGCACCTGGCCCTCAACGTCCTCCTGCTCCTGGTCATCTACTGGGCCACCTGCCTGTGGACCCGCCGCTGCAGCAGCAGCCGCCGCAGCCGCCGCCACGCCACGGGGAGCTCTGCCTTCCACCGCGACAAGGACACCTTGGTCTTCAACCTGCCCAACACCCACGGCACCACGTCCCGAGTGGAGGAGTACCATGCAGTGCGGGCAGCCGAGGAGGAAACACACTTGCTGAAAGAATGTGAACCCTAGACAGAGACACAGAGAGAGGTCTTCAACTTGGGTGCTTGGTGCGTAGGGTCGAGTGATTCGATGCCACGGGGGGGGGGGGGGGGTCCAGAGTTGGTCTGCACTCCCTCAAAAATCTCACCTCCTCCTACCCTCCCTCCCTCCCCCCCATCTTCCATTTCCAGCTAGTCTCTAATTATCTTGTGGACAGACAATTGAACGATGACATTCTGACTTGCAGCAGACTTTCTAGACAGAGAGACCCAGAGAGAGTCTTCAACTTTGGTCCTTGGTGGGTAGGGTGGAGTGATTCGATGCCAGTGGGGGGGGGGGGGGGGGGCAGAGTTGGTCTGCACTCCCTCAAATCTCACCTCCTCCTACCCTCTCTAGCTCCCTCCCCATCCTCCATTTCCAGCTAGTCTCCAGTTATCTAGTGTACAGATTTCTAGACAGAGAGTGAGGTCTTCAACTTAGGTGCTTGGTGGGTAGGGTCGAGTGATTCGATGCCACGGGGACCAGAGGTGATCTGCACTCCCTCAAATCTTACCTCCTCCTACCATATATAACCATATAACAATTACAGCACTGAAGCAGGCCTTCTCGGCCCTTCCAGTCCGTGCCGACCATTTATTTTCCCCTAGTCCCATCTACCAGCACTCAGACCATACCCCTCCATTCCCTTCCCGTCCATATACCTATCCACTTTACTTTTAAATGTTAAAATCGATCCTGCCTCCACCACTTCTGCAGGAAGCTCATTCCACACAGCCACCACTCTCTGAGTAAAGCAGTTCCCCCTCATGTTACCCCTAAACTTCTGTCCCTTAATTCTCGTCATGGCCTCTTGTTTGAATCTTCCCTACCCTCAATGGGAAAAGCTTATCCATGTCAACTCTGTCTATCCCTTTCATCATTTTAAAGACCTCAATCAAGTCCCCCCTTAACCTTCTACGCTCCAAAGAATAAAGACCTAACTTGTTCAACCTTTCTCTGTAACTTAGTTGCTGGAACCCAGGCAACATTCTAGTAAATCTCCTCTGTACTCTCTCTATTTTGTTGACATCCTTCCTATAATTAGGCGACCAAAATTGTACCCTCTCTAGCTCCCTCCCCATCCTCCATTTCCAGCTAGTCTCTACTTATCTTGTGTGCAGACAATTGAACGATGACATTCTGACTTGCAGCAGACTTTCTAGACAGAGAGTGAGGTCTTCAACTTCGGTGCTTGGTGGGTAGGGTCGAGTGATTCGATGCCACGGGGGCCAGAGGTGATCTGCACTCCCCCAAATCTCACCTCCTCCTACCCTCTCTACCCCCCCTCCCTCCTCCCACCTCCCTCCTCCCACCTCCCTCCTCCCACCTCCCTCCTCCCACCTCCCTCCTCCCACCTCCCTCCTCCCCATCTTCCATTTCCAGCTCATCTCTAGTTATCTTGTGTACAGACAATTGAACAATGACATTCTGACTTGCAGCAGACTCTCACGTAGATAAATATAGCAATCAATGGTCAATAATACTGGGTAACCATAATAGTGTCAGTCTTGCAACGCGGACACAGTCCGTAGAAGATCACAGTTGCTGAGGTTTGTGTTGTGCGGTGTTCAAGAGCCTGATGGTTGCTGGGAAGAAGCTGTTCTTGAACCTGGAGGTCACGGTTTTCAGGCTCCTGTACCTTCTTCCCGGATGGTAGCAGGGAGATGAGAGGGTGGCCAGGGTGGTGTGGGTCTCTGATGATGCTGGCTGCCTTTTTGAGGCAGCGCCTCCTGTAGATCCCTGTGTTGGTGGGGAGGCGAGTGCCCGTGATGGAGCGGCCAGTGTCCACCGCTCTCTGCAGTCTCCTTTGTTCCTGGGCGTGCAAGCTACTGAACCAGGCCGTGATGCAACTATTGAGGATGCTCTCTCCCCTACACCTGCAGCAGTTTGCAACTGCAGTACTGCAACTTTTATTCATATGTATAAACCCGAGACTGACTTATTTTTTACTGTTTTCTAATTGAACGGCAGGTTGATAAAATCTTCACATGTTGGAAACAGAACATCTTGAGCAGTTTCCCTTTTATTATTTACAATATATAAATAAATCAACTGGAAAAACATTTTAAAGCACCCTGTTTACTCCTTGTTGAAGAAATGTTATATTTGAAGATGTGTAAGTATTGTCAGTAAGCATTGTGACTGAATGATAAAGTGGCTAATTTAACTATGGATTAATATTTAATTGTTTGGATCATCTAGACCAACCTTGTTCGCCCCGTTTACCCCCGGCAACCCCCGACGGATATTAAACACATCACAATGTTATTTCACTGATTTATGGACAACTCTCAGTATTATACCAGAACCAAACACAGTAGGTCAACGAGAACAAATATGTACAAATCCAGAATCAACAAATTTACCCCCTGGGTAGGCAAAATTTACCCCAGGTTGGGGGTGCCCTAATCTAGACTTAACCAATGTGCAGAAAAACATCACGTCTTTAGAAGGATGAGAGGGGATCTTATTGAAATATATAATTATTAAGGGTTTGGACACGCTAGAGGTTAATTCCCGGGATGGCGGGACTGTCATATGCTGAGAGAATGGAGCGGCTGGGCTTGTACACTCTGGAGTTTGGAAGGATGAGAGGGGATCATTAAGGGTTTGGACACGCTAGAGGCAGGAAACATATTCCCGATGTTGGGGGAGTCCAGAACCAGGGGCCACACAGTTTAAAAATAAGGGGTAAGCCATTTAAAACAGAACCGAGGAAACACTTTTTCTCACAGTGTGGTGAGTCTGTGGAATTCTCTGCCTCAGAGGGCGGTGGAGGCCGGTTCTCTGGATACTTTCAAGAGAGAGCTGGATAGGACTCTTATAGATAGCGGAGTCAGGGGATATGGGGAGAAGGCAGGAACGGGGTACTGATTGGGGATGATCAGCCGTGATCACACTGAATGGCGGTGCTGGCTCGAAGGGCCGAATGGCCTACTCCTGCACCTAGTGTCTATCACTGTCTATATCTCTCATTTCCATTTCCACTGACACTTGTTTGAAGAAGGGTCTCAACCCGAAATGTCGCCCATTCCTTCCCCCCCAGAGATGATAACATCCTGGTGAATATCTTCTGCACCCTTTCCAACTTTAGAATAAGACAGATATCAAAATATTTTGGAATATACTAATGATATTACCACAATAATATTATCGCAATAGAACTGCAATAATACATTTGGCTCCAAATTTCAGGAAAACAAGCTAGGATGGAAAGCATATTTCCTTTTTGCTCCCCTCAATAATTGTTCCAGCGTGTTCAAGGCAAGGGTCATCTCTTGGGCTTTCCCTAAAGGATTTTCTCTTCGGGCTTGACACTGTTTGTCAAAGATTCGTGGAGGCAGTGCTGATCTGATTCGCTTGCCCCTCCCTGCTCCAGTATTTCTCTGTGTTTGCTGAACACAGAAATAATTAACTGGTTAGTAACCACAACTCCTCATTTGATTGGCAATGAAATATTAATAAATCCCTGGCCCTTGGCAGCCCAAGGCAGGTTAAAATGGAACTCCCACTGGAAGCAAGGAGCTGAAATAACGGGTAGGCCATTTAGGACTGAGATGAGGAAAAAAATTTTCGTCCAGAGAGTTGTGAATCTGTGGAATTCTCTGCCACAGAAGGCAGTGGAGGCCAATTCACTGGATGTATTCAAGAGAGTTTGGATATGGCTCTTGGGGCTAATGGAATCAAGGGATATGGGGAAACAGCAGGAACGGGGTACTTCTTCTTGTCGAGTCCACACACACAAGATTAGAAGTTTTTCGGCCAGAGCTGAACAAACTTGTCGGCATCTGCATACAATGGCGTCTGTCTTGTACTTCTTGAGTGTGGTGGTGGAAAGATTGGTGGAAACAGGGCCGCGACGTGAACGCTCTTTCCTTGATTTTACTGATTTTGGATGATCAGCCATAATCATATTGAATGGCGGTGCTGGCTCCAAGGGCCGAATGGCCTACTCCTGCACCTATTTTTCTAAGCACTCGGAGGATTAGAAAGTTCAGCCAAGAGCCCATAGAGGATTAGAGAGTATAGCCGAGGCTACACAGAATAAATACATAGATTAGAGGGCACAGCAGAGAGCACAGAAGCATGCAGAAGATTCTATAAAATACGTGCACATCCCAAACATGGTGGTGAATCTGTGGAACTCTTTGCCACGGAAGGCTGTGGAGGCCTAGTCAATGGATATTTTTAAGGCAGAGATAGATAGATTATTGATTAGTACGGGTATCACAGGTTCTGGGGCGAAGATGGGAGAATGGGGTTAGGAGAGATAGATCAGCCATGATTGAATAGCGGAATAGACTTGATGGGCCGAATGGCCTATTCCTGCTCCTACTACTATGACCTTATGACCCCTGGCTCTGTGTTCTGCAGTAGTCCAGATTTCTAATCCAGACAAGACAGTAGATGAGGCAGCATCTATAGAGAAAAGGAGTAAGGCGACGTTACGGGTCGAGACCCTTCTTCAGACTGATATCAGGGGTGGGGGGGGGGGGGTGGGTGGAAGAAGGGTCTCGACACGAAACGTCACCTACTCCTTTTCTCCGTAGATGCCGCCTCACCCGCTGAGTTTCTCCCGCACTTTTGTCTACCTTCAATATTTCCAGCATCTGCAGTTCCTTCTTAAACATTTTGTCTACCCCACTGCGAAATCTCCTCAAGGTATGTGTACTTTGAAGAAGTTCTCCTCCTCTCTTCGAAGAGTTTAGCAACCTCCCACATAGCCCGCCGTCTCTGCCTCTTCCTCTCTTTTCCCCACCCCCGACATCAGTCTGAAGAAGGGTCTCGACCCGAAACGTCGCCTATTTGCTTTTCTCCATAGATGCCGCGTCTCCCGCTGAGTTTCTCCAGCATTGTTTGTCTACTTTCGATTTTATCCAGCATCTGCAGTTCCTTCTTGAACAATAGACAGTAGATATCCATTTCAAGGAGCTGTGTGGCATTTTTCCTCGTACATACCATTCTTATGAGTCACAGAATCAGACAGCATAGAAAGAGGCACTTTAGGTGCAAACCCCACACAGGTGTTTGGTGGCACAGCTGGTAGAGCTGCTGCTTCTCAACAACAGAAACTCGGGTTCCATCCTGACTACAGGTGCTGTCTGCATGGAGTCCGGCAGGTGTGCAGGTGGAGAGGCAGGTAGTGTAGAGAAAGCAGGGACCTTGCAGAAGGACATGGACAGGTTGGGAGAGGGAGCAGAGAAGTGGTGGAAGGAATAGACAATAGGTGCAGGAGTAGGCCATTCGGCCCTTCGAGCCAGCACCGCCAGTGTATAGAGCAGCAAAGTGTGGAGTCGTGCATTTTGGTAGTAAGAATAAAAGGCGTAGACTATTTTCTAAATGGGGTGAGAATCCAGAAATCGGGGGTGCAAAGGGACTTGGGAGCGCTGGTGCAGGATTCCCAAAAAGTTAATCTGCAAGTTGAATCAGTAGTAAAGAAAGCAAACTCAATGTTAGCATTTATTTCAAGAGGACTTATCCAAAAACAGGGATGTAATGCGGAGGCTCTGTAAGGCACTAGTCAGGCCGCATTTGGAATAATTTGTGCACCGTATCTGAGGAAGGATGTGCTGGCTCTGGAGAGGGTCCAGAGGAGGTTTACAAGAATGATCCCAGGAATGAGCAGTTAACCTATAATGGGCGTTAGACGGCAATGGCCTGTACTCACTGGAGTTTAGAAGAATGAGGGGGGACGTTTCAAGTCGGGAGCCTTCTTCAGACTGATTTTAGCAGGGAGGAAGAGGGGGGAGAAAGAAAGCTTGAAAAGAGGAGGGGCAGGACAAAGCTGGACAGGTAATAGGTTGATGCAGGTGAGAGGAGGGGTGGGTTGTGATAGGCAGATGGTGGAGTGGTGGAGCTCGAGGGAGGAAAGTAGGTGGAAGGGGCGGGTGAGGGGAGACGTAGGTGCGAGGCCCAGGGGAGCGAAGTTAATACTTATGATGCTCGACGTTTAAAGTTGCCATTAGGCAGACAAATGTGCTACTTTTCCACAAGATAACTGAAAGCAGAATTAAATGAGTTATTTATTCCATGTTCTTTTTGAAAACAGTCAGGTCTACCGTCAATACAAAACATACTCCATCAAATACATTTATGAAAGGTATATATGTTCACAGTCACATCTAACATTGTTTATTTTCCTCAGTTTTAGAACATAATTGACGCACACTTACATCTGAATGCAGAAAATGTGATTTTATCTTAAATGCAGACAATTTAACAGTGATTTAAAAATAAATGCTCTCAAATACATGTCCTGCAATTTAAAATATAAATTCTAGAAACTATATACTCTGAGAGAACCTGAAATGAACAGGACTGCATTATTTTGTTCACATTTTAATATTGCCTTTCTACAGTTTCTCCGATCACTTTATATAACATTATATTGGTCTTTACATTTATCACTACGTACAAAAGGTTTGCTTGATCAGAATGTCCACATTCAATGTGGCAGCGTTATGTAGTAAAAATCTTCACGGCAGCAGCATTGGACATCTGTGATGGGGGAGAAAAAAAAAGGGACATTTTGCACAAATCAACATTTTACTGATTTTCATTTTAATGCACTATAGTCGTGTATCACGCGATTTGATTTAACAGGATTAGGCAGAAAGAACAGCAGTGGGAGATGTTTAAGGAAATGTAGGCAATGTTTCTGAACTGAGGCAAGGCAGAGTTGTCAAATAGCCTTTTGTGGTCTCTCTAAACCTGTAATAAAATAAAAAGGAGCTGCAGATGCTGGTTCATATCAAAGATAGACACAAAGTGCTGGAGTAATTCAACGGGTCAGGCAGCACCTCGAGAGAAAAAGTATAAGGAATTAATTAATTAAATAATTGATTCATTACTTTATTGGCCAAGTATTCACATACAAGGAATTTGCCTTGGTGCTCCGCCCGCAAGTGACAATGACACTATCGGAGTATCGAGTCTGAAGAAGGGTCGACCCGAAATGTTGCCTATTTCCATCGCTCCATAGATGCTGCTGCTGAGTTTCTCCAGCATTTTTGTCTCCCTACGACACTGTAGGACATGATTTTGGGTTGGTATTGTCTTCAGGATGTTTGTTTGGGGGGGGGGGGGGGGGGGAGGGATTGAAAGCAAGACGGCCAGGACAAATCAGAGCCACCAACCTCAGGCAGGGAGGTTCCCTGATAGGCCAACTGTTGGTGAGGGACGGCGTGATCCAAAGAGAGATACATGGTTGTGAACCCTGGAGCTGGTTAATGGAAGGCGGGGAGGGGGGAGGGGGGAGGGGGGAGGGGGGGAGGGGAGTGTATGTAGAAGCTACCTGAAATTCAAGGATTCAGCGTTCAGAAGGACACAGCATGGAAACAGGCCCTTCAGCCCACTGAGTCCATGCTGACCATCCATTGCCTATTCCCACTTTCCCACCCACTCCAGTTTGATTCTTGCTAGGAAATGATCATGGATAATTCTCTTTGTCAGACACCAGTGATGCTGATGAGGAACTGATGCTGATCATTCTGTTTACGGCATTGATAGACCTCCAGTGTCCATCAGTCTCACTTAGACCAAGTCAGTTCACATTTACTGTCACATGCACCAAATAAGGTCCAGTGATATTTTAGTTGCCAGACAATTAAAAAGAAAGCAATACGCAACAAACTTAACATAAACATCCACCACAGTGGAATCAACGTTCCCCAATGTGATGGAAGGCAAGTTTTGCATCAATAAATAATATCATTTAGCCACCAGTTTTATTTCCTATTTTTCATGCATTTAACCATATAACCATATAACAATGACAGCACGGAAACAGGCCATCTCGGCCCTTCAAGTCCATGCCGAACAACCTTTTTGCCTTAGTCCCACCTGCCTGCACTCATACCATAACCCTCCATACCCTTCTCATCCATATGCCTATCCAATTTATTTTTAAATGATACCAACGAACCTGCCGCCACCACTTCCACTGGAAGCTCATTCCACACCGCTACCACTCTCTGAGTAAAGAAGTTCCCCCTCATGTTACCCCTAAACCTCTGTCCCTTAATTCTAAAGTCATGTCCTCTTGTTTGAATCTTCCCTATTCTCATAGGGAAAAGCTTGTCCACATCAACTCTGTCTATCCCTCTCATCATTTTAAAGACCTCTATCAAGTCCCCCCTTAACCTTCTGCGCTCCAGAGAATAAAGACCTAACTTATTCAACCTATCTCTGTAACTTAGCTGTTGAAACCCAGGCAACATTCTAGTAAATCTCCTCTGTACCCTCTCTATTTTGTTGACATCCTTCCTATAACTGGGCGACCAAAATTGTACACCATACTCTAGATTTGGTCTCACCAATGCCTTGTACAATTTTAACATTACATCCCAGCTTCTATACTCAATGCTCTGATTTATAAAGGCTAGCATACCAAAAGCTTTCTTTACCACCCTATCTATATGAGATTCCACCTTCAAGTAACTATGCACAGTTATTCCCAGATCCCTCTGTTCAACTGTATTCTCCAATTCCCTACCGTTTACCATGTACGTCCTATTTTGATTTGTCCTGTCAAGGTGTAGCACCTCACATTTATCAGCATTAAACTCCATCTGCCATCTTTCAGCCCATTTTTCCAACTGGCCTAAATCACTCTGTAGACTTTGGAAATCCTCTTCATTATCCACAACACCCCCTATCTTGGTATCATCTGCATACTTACTAATCCAATTTACCACCCCTTCATCCAGATCATTGATGTACATGACAAACAACAAAGGACCCAACACAGATCCCTGAGGCACCCCACTAGTTACCTGCCTCCAACCCGACAAACAGCCATCCACCATTACCCTCTGGCTTCTCCCATTCAGCCACTGTTGAATCCATCTTGCTATTCCTGCATTTATACCCAACAGTTGAACCTTCTTAACCAACCTTCCATGAGGAACCTTGTCAAAGGCCTTACTGAAGTCCATATAGACAAAATCCACTGCTTTACCCTCGTCAATTTCCCTAGTAACCTCTTCAAAAAATTCAAGAAGATTAGTCAAACATGACCTTCCAGGCATAAATCCATGTTGACTGTTCCTAATTAGACCCTCTTTATCCAGATACTAATATATATTATCTCTAAGTATCTTTTCCATTAATTTGCCCACCACTGAAGTCAAACTAACCGGTCTATAATTGCTAGGTTTACTTTTAGAACCCTTTTTATACAATGGAACAACATGCGCAGTACGCCAATCCTCGGGGACTATTCCAGTTTCTAATGACATTTGAAATATTTCTGTCATAGCCCCGGCTATTTCTACACTAACTTCCCTCAATGTCCTAGGGAATATCCTGTCAGGGCCTGGAGACTTATCCACTTTTATATTTTTCAAAAGTGTCAGTACTTCTTTTACTTTGAAACTCATAGTATCCATAGCTACACTACTAGTTTCCCTTACCTCACATAATTCAATATTTACATATGTATTACATATATTATGTAATTATATATTTACAGTAATATTGATTCAAAAATGCACAAAAACAGGACCGAGTGTACGTCGACCATCGATCAGCCGTTCACACCAGCTCTGTGCTGTCCCACTTTCTCATCCACTCCCTGTAGTCTCGGGAAAATTCACACTTTGGGCTGTGGGAGGAAAGCGGAGCACCCGGACAATTGGGCGGTCCGGTGGCGCAGCGGTAGAGTTGCTGCCTTGCAGCGAATGCAGTGCCAGAGAACCGGGTTCGATCGTGACTGCGGGTGCTGTCTGCCCGGAGTTTGTACGTTTTCACCGAGATCTTCTGTTACCTCCCACACTCCAAAGACGTACAGATTTGTAGGTTAATTGGCTTGGTAAATGTAAAAATTGTCCCTAGTGGGTAAAGGATAGTGTTAATGTGCGGGGATCACTGGTTGGCACGGACTTGCGATCACTGGTTGGTAAAAAAGAGCCTGCTTCCGCGCTGTATATCTAAACTAAACTAAATTGAAGACACAGAGTGCTGGAGTAACTCAGCGGGTCAGGCAGCATCTGTGGAGAACATGGATAGGTGACGTTTCACAGAGTGCTGGAGTAACTCAGCGGGTCAGGCAGCATCTGTGGAGAACATGGATAGGTGACGTTTCACAGAGTGCTGGAGTAACTCAGCGGGTCAGGCAGCATCTGTGGAGAACACGGATAGGTGACGTTTCACAGAGTGCTGGAGTAACTCAGCGGGTCAGGCAGCATCTGTGGAGAACACGGATAGGTGACGTTTCACAGAGTGCTGGAGTAACTCAGCGGGTCAGGCAGCATCTGTGGAGAACACGGATAGGTGACGTTTCACAGAGTGCTGGAGTAACTCAGCGGGTCAGGCAGCATCTGTGGAGAACACGGATAGGTGACGTTTCACAGAGTGCTGGAGTAACTCAGCGGGTCAGGCAGCATCTGTGGAGAACACGGATAGGTGACGTTTCACAGAGTGCTGGAGTAACTCAGCGGGTCAGGCAGCATCTGTGGAGAACATGGATAGGTGACGTTTCACACAGTGCTGGAGTAACTCAGCGGGTCAGGCAGCATCTGTGGAGAACATGGATAGGTGACGTTTCACACAGTGCTGGAGTAACTCAGCGGGTCAGGCAGCATCTCTAGGGAACATGGATAGGTGACGTTTTGGGTCGGGTCCCTTCCTCAGACAGTTATATTTTTGCCCCTCAGATTTACCTTGTACACTCCTACTCGAGTTCATGACATTTTAATCAGTCATCATCCATGTTTCTTCTGTTTGCAGATGATATTAGTGTTGGTGCGGGTTCAACCAGATAGCTGTAGGACAATATCATCATTATCTGAAGCAGAAACCAAAGTTACCCAAATGCAGTTCATTCATTTTCATGCACATATTATTACTATATGGATTAAAATAATCAAACTCGACTTATACATCCTCCATGCCTTTATAAAACCAAAAAGATTGGCATGTTGCATGTGATTATGTAGATTCTGGTCAAATTACACGTCTTTTGAAAATAATTTTTAGAAAAGACACAAAGTGCTGGAGCAATTATGGGTCAGGAAGCATCTTAGGGGAACATGGATAGGTGATATTTCAGATTGGGACCCTTCTTGAGGTATGTTATAATACTTACCTCCGTGTGCGCGACTTTGGCGCCTTTGGGGGGGTGGGGGCGGGATTAAAATTACGTTTTCTCCTGGCTGTCCGAGATGGATTTCCTCAGGCTGCCAGCTGATGCTGAAAAATTGTTCCGACTTGCGTTCTCGGAAGTTTAAAAAACAAAATTGCGGGACTATTTAATCGCTGGAGTAAAATAAAAAAGCTGCTTCTAACGCTGTCAACGCCAACAACGGGACGGATCTCACGGAGGGGACAAAACATAAGGTAAGTCGTTTATTTTACATATAAACTTGCTTCTTAGGATGACTTTAATCAAAATATCATTGGCGAAAATGTGATTTTGGCCCATACGAACCGGCAGTGCTTTTAAGTAAAGTAAACATCAGAGATCCTTCAGTAACCAGCTAAACCATATAACAATTACAGCACGGAAACAGGCCATCTCGGCCCTTCAAGTCCGTGCCAAACAACTTTTTTCCCTTAGCCCCACCTGCCTGCACTCATACCATAACCCTCCATACCCTTCTCATCCATATGCCTATCCAATTTATTTTTAAATTATACCAACGATCCTGCCGCCACCACTTCCACTGGAAGCTCATTCCACACCGCTACCACTCTCTGAGTAAAGAAGTTCCCCCTCATCTTCTGTCCCTTAATTCTAAAGTCATGTCCTCTTGTTTGAATCTTCCCTATTCCCAAAGGGAAAAGCTTGTCTACATCTACTCTATCTATCCCTCTCATCATTTTAAAGACCTCTATCAAGTCCCCCTTTAACTGCCGATATGGGGTTCAAATTCACCGCAAACCGCAACGTTCCAATTGATCGCGTTCCACAAAAACCGACTCGCAAGATGATTAAAATGGCCATTAATTTACAGGAATTAAACATTAAATTCCTTCCATTTGGCCTATAAATTCATGACAATGAGATTTAAAAATCATGTTATATTGTGAATTCTTGTGTGAATGCTATTTGGACACATAAGCTATTTAAAAGTGTTAATATTTTCTTAAGAAATGGATAGATGTTTAGATCTAGTAACTGAATTTTGTAATTATCTACAATTAGGTAACTAACTAATTATATGCTTTAATTTCAGCTCATCCAAGTAAGATTGTTTCATATTTGTTTCAGAATGCTCCAATCTATAATAACTGAAAATTTCTTTCAGTTCTCTTAATTTTTAAGAAAGTTACGGGCTTTTGACTGTCCTCGATCACAGCTTTTGTGTTAAGTCAATGGAAAAGCAATAGGGAACAAAATGCTAATTTCCCAGGCCCTTCAGCCCACCAAGTCCCCGCCAACCTGCAATCCCCACACACTAACACTATCCGTCACGCTATGGACAATTTAACCAAGGCCAATTAACCCATACACCTTTTGGAGTGTGGGAGGAAACCAGAGAACCTGTAGAAAACCCACGCAGGTCAGAGGAAGAACGTACAAACTCCGTATAGACAGAACCCATAGTCAGGATGGAACCTGGGTCTCCGGCACTGTGAGGCAGCAACTCTACTGCTGCACCACTGTGGGAACCATCACTGCTCATATAACTACAAACGCTGTCAAAAACCCTCATGGTTCAGAATCTGCAATTTGCTAATGGATTTCCAATTTATGAATTCCAAACTTCAGCATGTGACAAACCCTAATGCAATCGACATTTTAGTGAGCTATCCTAGTTTCAGTTTACTTACAGTTAGAAGTGTCAGAAGTCCCATCATGACGCCTAACATGATATACAGATTATTAATTAATCCGCCAGCCCACATAGGGCCCATTATTGTGGCAATTCCACCTATTGATCGACGCAGTCCGTGGCTAAATCCTACAAAAGATAAAGGAGACATTTCAGAGCTAAACACCGAGACATTAACATTCATACACACTCTGCTCACAATTAAAGGACGTTCTTTTAGGAAGGAAATGAGGAGGAATTTCTTTAGTCAGAGGATGGTGAAAGTGTGGAACTCATTGCCACAGAAGGCTGTAGAGGCCAAGTCAGTGGATATCTTTAAGGTAGAGATAGATAGATTCTTGATTAGTACGGGTGTCAGAGGTGATGGGGAGAAGGCAGGAGAATGTGGTCAGGCAGCATCTCTGTAGAAGCACATCTTTGTATTTTTTGCATATCTTTCATTCATTTGTTTTATATCTCTCAACATCACCGTTTATATCTCTCGATTCCCTGTCCCCTGACTCTAGTCTGAAGAAGGGTCTCGACCCGAAACGTCACCCATTCCTTCTCTCCAGAGATGCTGCCTGCCCCGTTGAGTTACTCAAGCACTCTGTGAGGTGTCACCCATTCTTTCTCTCCAGAGATGCTGCCTGTCCCGCTGAGTTACTCCAGCATTTAGTATCTATCTTCAGCATGTCAGGAGAACATGGATAGGTGATGTTTCAGGTCGGGACCCTTCCTCAGACTGAAGGCCCACCAATGAGACCAACTACAGTTATTATCTACACTGTAATTCTACAGTACAAACAGGTCACAGAAACGTGAGGGTGTGGGAGAAGAAGAGAAAGCACAACCAAACTGACCTTGCGTTTTCTCCGCTGTCACTTTTGAAAACAAAGACACTTGAGATACGGCGACAAATGGCAAGCCCAGGATCTGGAGAAACACACCAACCACAAACTCGCAGAGCAAAATGGAAGAACTTCCTGTTAAAGAATAGAGTTGCACCGTTAAAACCCAACCTATTGAAAATAAATCTAAGGCTGACTGGACAAAATTCCAATGCTATCTACTTGTAGTTGAACACTGGGGGGGGGGGGAAGCAGATATTGTGGATGTGTGACACTTTGTAGAAATATTGGTTGGGAGGTAATTTTCTGGACGTAGCAAGAAGCTCTGTCATGGACAGAGACCTTGCTCCTCGCCCAGCAGAGGCAAGCCTCTGGAGCTATTGAGGTGAAAGACCAGTGCCTTGAAATCCACATCAGCAGACATGCAAAGTTTTTTAAACTGTTTCTGGGCAGCAAATACTAAGACCTAACACCAAGGTGAGGCCACCAGGATGATTTTAAGCAATATTTTTCACATAGACATAACGCTTCCAATGCATATATCCCACATCCTCTGACATATTGGCTACAGTACATGAATCTTTTGAAACTGCGCTGGTACACTGTACTGGTTTAAACCAAAATAAGGCAAACATGGGCTTTCTTCACTGATATGGTCGCATGTGTAATCGATTAGTACGGGTGTCAGGGATTACGCGGGGAAGGCAGGGGAATGGGGTCGAGAGGGAAAGATAGATCAGCCATGATTGAATGGTGGAGTAGACTTGATGGGCCGAATAACCTAATTCTGCTCCTATCACTTATCAACATGCAATATCAATAGAGTTCCTCTGCGACCTACCTGATCAGCAATAAAGAGCACCATTTCCATCTTGTATGGATTCAGTTCAATGTTAAGAGCTTCATACAACTTACTAAGTAATTTGTCGATACAGATATCTAGTTTATAAACGTCAGTCACCAATCTTTACCCTGCCCAGAGGATATCGGCAGGGTATCGATACATACTATTTCTAGATCAGAAATGATAGCTAGCTGGAGAAGTATTTATTCTTGAAAACCCCGTGATGGGTGTATAAAACAGGCACAAATACAATAAAATTGTTACCTTTAGGATTTGCCAAGAAGATTAAACACCAAATACAAGAAATGTTGCATATGACAAGCCCCAGTGCCAGAATTACTCGGTCTGCAAATTTAGTGCTTAGCCACCTCACAATAAAAAATCCAACTATTACCTACAAAACAGAAAGTCACGTCATCCCAGGTCTGTGTTATTGCCTATTGATTTTTAGTAGTCAAATCCACAATGTACGGTAATGTTGAACTGCATCTTGAAGCTTACCTCCACTCCACAGATACAGTACATCAAACTGTTCTCCAGTTCTCCAAAGTTGAAATATTTCTGGGTAAGTGGGGTAACCATTGTCTAAAGTGGAAAACAAATATTATTAACTTAATAGTGCATTAAACATATTTTCTTTCTCAAAGCAATAAAATAAAATCGCTGCATTCAAAAGATTTGAACAATAGACAATAGGTGCTGGAGTCGGCCATTCGGCCCTTCGAGCCAGAGCCATTCAATGTGATCATGGCTGATCATCCCCAATCAGTACCCCATTCCTGCCTTCTCCCCATATCACCTGACTCTGCTATCTTTAAGAGCCCTGTCTAGCTCTCTCTTGAAAGTATCCAGAGAATTCCAGACTCACAACTCTTTGCATGAAAAAGTGTTTCCTGATCTCCGTTCTAAATGGCTTACCCCTTATTATTAAACTGTAGCCCCTGGTTCTGGACTCCCCCAACAACTACAGAACGATCTGAAGCAATGTTTTGAATGCAATTTAATTACGAACTAGTAATTATAATGTAGTCCAAAACACAGCGCTGGAAGAACTCAGTGGATCAGGCAGCATCTGTACAGGGGATGGACAGATGTTTTGGGTTGGGACCCTTGTTTGGATTGTCCATTCCTTCCACAGATACTGCCTGACCCACTGAGTTCCTCCAGGACTTTACGTTCAGTTTAGTTTAGAGATACAGCGCGGAAACAGGCCCTTCGACCCACCGAGTCCGTGCCGACCAGCGATCCCCGCACATTAACACTATCCTACACAGACTAGGGACAATTTACATTTTCACCTAGCCAATTAGCCCTAGTGTGGGAGGAAACCGAAGATCTCAGAGAAAACCCACACGGCCACTGGGAGAACGTTAAAAACTCCGTACAGACAGCACGCGTATTCGGGATTGAACCCGGGTCTTTGGTGCTGTAAGGCAGCAACTCTACCACTGCGCCGCCCTGTTCTACACAAAATTCCAGCACCTGCAGTTCCTTGTGTCTACTGCCAAGTGTTGATAGAGGATTAGTCAATGGAAATGAATGTCAAGGGAGGTGGTTCAACTTTCTCTGGCTCGAGACTGACGAGGTCTGGCACTACTGTGGCGACTGTCAACCCAAATCCGAACGTTATCCAGTCCTTACTCCGAGCAGAATCGACCGCCTCCTTCCCGAAGAAGGTGCAAATGGAACGGAACATTATTCAGTCATCAGCAGCCACCCTTCATTAACCACGGGAGCGGAAAAGTCTATGAAGCATAAGACGGGTGAGCTTAGGACAAGACAGGACTACGGCAGCACAGCAGCGCAGCCAGAGACCCAGGTTATGTATACAGAGTGGAGTTTGTGATCAGAACGGGCGCCTGAGAATCACCTTCAGTGGTGGTCTACGAATAAATCAGGGAAGGTAGTGCATCCGTGGATAACAAGGGAAATCACGGATAGTATCAAAGCAAAGGATGATGCGTACAAAGTAGCCAGAAAAAGCAGCATACCAGAGGACTGGGAGAAATTCAGAGTTGAACAGAAGAGGACAAAGGGCTTAATTAGGAAAGGAAAAATAGATTATGAAAGAAAACTGGCAGGGAACATAAAAACTGACTGCAAAAGTTTTTATAGATATGTGAAGGGAAAGAGATTAGTTAAAACAAATGTAGGTCCCTTGCAGTCAGAAACAGGTGAGTTGATCATGGGGAACAAGGATATGGCGGACCAATTGAATAACTACTTTGGTTCCGTCTTCACTAAGGAAGACATAAATAATCTGCCGGAAATAGCAGGGGACCGCGGGTCAAAGGAGGAATTGAGTGAAATCCAGGTTAGTCGGGAAGTGGTGTTGGGTAAATTGAATGGATTAAAGGCCGATAAATCCCCAGGGCCAGATAGGCTGCATCCCAGAGTACTTAAGGAAGTAGCTACGGAAATAGTGGATGTATTAGTGATAATCTTTCAAAACTCTTTAGATTCTGGAGTAGTTCCTGAGGATTGGCGGGTAGCAAACGTAACCCCTCTTTTTAAGAAGGGAGGGAGAGAGAAATCGGGGAATTACAGACCAGTTAGTCTAACATCGGTAGTGTGGAAACTGCTAGAGTCCGTTATTAAAGATGGGATAGCAGCACATTTGGAAAGTGGTGAAATCATTGGACAAAGTCAGCTTGGATTTATGAAAGGTAAATCATGTCTGACGAATCTTGTGGAATTTTTCGAGGATGTAACTAGTAGCGTGGATAGGGGAGAACCAGTGGATGTGGTGTATCTGGACTTCCAGAAGGCTTTCGACAAGGACCCACATAAGAGATTAGTATACAAACTTAAAGCATACGGCATTGGGGGTTCAGTATTGATGTGGATAGAGAACTGGCTGGCAAACAGGAAGCAAAGAGTATGAGTACACGGGTCCTTTTCACAATGGCAGGCAGTGACTAGTGGGGTACCGCAAGGCTCAGTGCTGGGACCCCAGCTATTTACAATATACATTAATGATCTGGATGAGGGAATTGAAGGCAATATCTCCAAGTTTGCGGATGACAACTAAGCTGGGGGGCAGTGTCAGCTGCGAGGAGGATGCTAGGAGACTGCAAGGCGACTTGGATAGGCTGGGTGAGTGGGCAAATGTTTGGCAGATGCAGTATAATGTGGATAAATGTGAGGTTATCCACTTTTGTGGCAAAAACAGGAAAGCAGACTATTATCTAAATGGTGGCCGATTAGGAAAAGGGGAGATGCAGCGCGACCTGGGTGTCATGGTACACCAGTCATTGAAAGTAGGCATGCAGGTGCAGCAGGCAGTGAAGAAAGCGAATGGTATGTTAGCTTTCATAGCAAAAGGATTTGAGTATAGGACCAGGGAGGTTCTACTTCAGTTGTATAGGGTCTTGGTGAGACCACACCTGGAGTATTGCGTACAGTTCTGGTCTCCAAATCTGAGGAAGGACATTATTGCCATAGAGGGAGTGCAGAGAAGGTTCACCAGACTGATTCCTGGGATGTCAGGACTGTCTTATGAAGAAGGACTGGATAGGCTCGGTTTATACTCTCTAGAATTTAGGAGATTGAGAGGGGATCTTACGGAAACTTACAAAATTCTTAAGGGGTTGGACAGGCTAGATGCAGGAAGATTGTTCCCGATGTTTGGGAGGTCCAGGACAAGGGGTCACAGCTTAAGGATAAGGGGGAAATCCTTTAGGACCGAGATGAGAAGGACTTTTTTCACACAGAGAGTGGTGGGTCTCTGGAACTCTCTGCCACAGAGGGTAGTTGAGGCCAGTTCATTGGCTATATTTAAGAGGGAGTTAGATGTGGCCCTTGTGGCTAAGGGGATCAGAGGGTATGGAGAGAAGGCAGGTACGGGATATTGAGTTGGATGATCAGCCATGATCATATTGAATGGCGGTGCAGGTTCGAAGGGCCGAATGGCCTACTCCTGCACCTAATTTCTGTCTATGTTTCTAGGGCTGGAACAACAGGTTTTCAACTAAACCATGTCATTTGGCTCCAATGGATGGAGAATGTTCTGAAGATAGACAGAGTGCTGGAATAACTCAGCGGGTCAGGCAGCATCTGTGGAGAACATGGATAGGTGACGTTTCACAGAGTGCTGGAGTAACTCAGCGGGTCAGGCAGCATCTGTGGAGAACATGGATAGGTGACGTTTCACAGAGTGCTAGAGGTACGCAACGGGTCAGGCAGCATCTGTAGAGGGAATTGATGGGCAGTGCATGGGGTCGGGGCCAGCTCTCCGACTGGTTTATTAGGTACACCTTGGATTACACGTCCAGCACCAAGCCACAATGCCATCACACCCCTACTACGACTGGGTGATTAACTACAGTGAATACCTCTAGTGCAGTCTGATTGAAGAGAGTAATGAATTGTGCTGTCAATACAACAACCACTTCCTCGCGTAGATATTCTGAAATAAATAAAAACACTGACTGATTAAATAATGAATTTCACAACACTGGAAGTTTCAATAAGATACAATAGATTTTTGTTTAATGTGAACACTTGTTTTATTGAAATGTGAAAAAATTAGATGTGTTCTGCAACAAGATAGACACAGTGTGCTGGAGTAACTCAGCGGGTCAGGCAGCATCTGTGGAGAACATGGATAGTTGACGTTTCAGGTCAGAATTCTTTTTCAGACTATTCTACAACAGATGGTTAATGATTCTGTCAACTTACTGGTTGAGTAGTAAAAGACAAAAATAAAACCCTGACTAGATATTTTGAGAAAGCTGAGGATGAGCTCAGTGTTTTCTGCACTGCGGGTGGTCCCCACTGTCCCCATGATGTAAGGAAGGCTCATTGATGAAGGAGCTGGCCTGGGCTGGGACGAGGTTCAATGTCCAGATGAACTCCAGGGAGCATGATGATCTGCAACAACCTTTGTAGATCAAACAGTATTGCTGATTTGATCCATGTCTGGTTTTGCTGCTGACCCGAGCCATCATCCATGTTAGGTTTCCACACTACCACCTGGTGGAATGCGGGCAGCCATGTTGGTTAGTTCAACCTATGACTCGAATCCTACAGTACTCATTTCGATGGTCTCTGTATGTATTCCAATTAAAGTACTTGTTAGGATATACAATGAGTCTGTATCAATAGTACTTTGCACAACCTTCACCTTCCTTCCGACATGATACCAGTCCAATCGTTGGAGTTTTTACTGACCCATCTGAAGAAGGGTCTCGACCCAAAACGTCTATTCCTTTTCTCCAGACATGCTGCCTGGCCCACTGAGTTACTCCAGCATTGTGTGTCTATTTTCAGTGTAAACCAACATCTGCAGTTCCCTCCTACCCAATGTTTTTTTTTTTTAATTCCCTTTGATTAAGGGCAGTGGGCAGGTTCTATAGACCTGCACGGGAAGGTAGACGCTCCCGCCCCCACCAGTCTCGGGCAGATGGGGCTCATCAGCCTGGGAAGGCGGTCCATCTAGGATAGGGAAAACTCTGAATTAAAACCTCCACTGCCTTGTGTCCATGTCCAGTCATGGAAAAGGCTCCAGGAGTAAACCTCAAGTAAATCCGGAGTCGGAGCCCCTAAGGCAGTTTGTCGTTGTCTACAACCTCGCTCTGGCAGCTCTTGCGAAGGCGCTGGTGCCAAACTGTAACGGCCCTGCTGTTCCTTTGGATGGATCAACGACGTGGAGAGGGGGGACGTGCTGCATGGGCAACAGCCTGTCCTCCATATGACATTGATCGCCCAGGCTTGCATCCGACCAGGATGCATCACCCATGGTCAGTCATGACCGATGTTCATTACCTCCATCTAACCCAGTGAAGTTCAAAATGCCAGCCAACTTTTTCATGGAAAATTTAAAATAAAATGTTTTTGCTGCTAATACTTGTTACGTATAATAGACAAATACATTCATATATGTTCGATAGATCTATGGTACTCGGAGAAACATCTTTTGTCCACAAGGTGGCACATTGGGACTGTCAAAACTGCTCTGCAAAATGGACACTAATAAACTAGAACCAAGAACAAAATCTCATTGCAATTTTGCAGATTGCAGTCAAGGGCTTTTTGCAGTACAAAAACTTTAACTATTTCATTCATTCAGGTTCAATCCCGACGTTGGATGCTGTCTGTGCAGAGTTTACATGTTCTCCCTGCGACTGCATGGGTTTCCTCCCTCGTCCCAAAGATGGCAGGTTAAAGGTATATACAAAATGCTGGAGTAACTCAGCGGGGCAGGCAGCATCTGTGGAGAGAAGGAATGGGTGATGTTTCGGGCCAAGACCCTTCTTCAGTCTGTCCCGCTAAGTTACTCCAGCATTTAGTGTCTACCTTCGATTTAAACCAGCATCTGCAGTTCTTTCCTGCAGGTTTGTTGGCCCTCTGTAAATTACCTCTGGTGCATATGGTGTGGATGCAAAAGTGTGATAACATAGAACTAGTTTGTACAGGTGATCGATGGTCAGCGTGGGCTCGGTGGGTCGAAAGATCGTTTCCATGCTATACCATTCAATCAAAAATATATTTTTGAATCTTGTGATTTTATAGACAATAGGAGCAGGAGTAGGCCATTTGGCCCTTCGAGCCAGCTTCAATGTGATCATGGCTGATCATCCACAATCAGTACCCCATTCCTGCCTTCTCTCCATATCCCTCGATATCATTCCTGCCGTATCCGCTATCTTTAAGAGCCCAATCTAGCTCTCTCCTGAAAGTATCCAGACGGCCTCCACCGCCCTCTGAGGCAGAGAATTCCACAGACTCACAACTCTCTGTGTGAAAAAGTCTTTCCTTGTCTCCGTTCTAAATGGCTCACCCCTTATTCTTAAACTGTGGCCCCTGGTTCTGGACTTCCCCAACATCGGGAACATGTTTCCTGCCTCTAGCTTGTTCAGACCGTTAATAATCTTATATGTTTCAATAAGATCCGCTCTCATCCTTCTAAACTCCAGAGTGTACACACCCAGCTGCTCCATTCTATCAACATCTGACAGTCAAGACACACAAGATATCATTACAGTTCCTATCTTTGTGCTTTGTACAAAAATCTGGATTGTGGAATACAAATGTCACAGTAAAACTGAAATGGAAACATATACAAGGGTGAAAGCAAGAAATGGTGCTAAAATAGATTTGAAAGATAATGTCACTGATGAAGAATATGCAAAGGGATATATTATGTTTAAAAGCTTCAGACTTCCCACGGTGAAATATTTGTGCTTTCATGTTATTTACACTTGTTGCACCAGCATTGGGGACAATGTATTTCTCAACCCCATTACGATTAAAAGAGATAAAACTACCTTTGAAACATTAAATCAGAAACACATGGTTCAATACTGATATTTTCAATCATTGGCAAACGCCAGCTGAAGAGAGTTGCAGGTTTAAATTTCAAATCAAAGCAGTACAGATAGCTACTTAACGTTACAAGTTAAGAAAAACTTTAAAATGCAAATAGAAATATCAAGGGTATGCACGAGTACACACACTGACCCAGGGAAACAGAATTAGGTTTAAAGGACAAAGTGCTGGAGGAACTCAGCATCTGACCCGCTATATTCATCGAGTCAAAGAGCGACACAGCACTGAAACAGGCCCTTCAGCCCAACTTGTCCCATCTAAGCTGGACCCATTTGCCCGTGTTTGGCCCAGGTCCTTCCCAACCTTCCCTGTCCATGTACCCAGCCACATGTCTTATCAATGCGGTTACAGTGCCTGGCTCAGCTGCCTCCTCTGGCAGTTCATTCCATGTACACCACCCTCTGAGCAGAGAAGCTACCCCTCAGGTTCCTATTGAATCTCTCCCCTCTCACATTTACCCTATGCCCACTAGTTCTTGATTCCCCTACCCCAGGTAAAAGACTGGCTGTGCATTCACCCTAACTATTCCCTTCATGATTTTATACACCCCTACAAGATCATCTCCTCAGCCTCCTGTCCACCAACAAACAAAGTTCCAGCCTGCTCAACCTCTCCCTCTAGTTCACCCCCTCGAGCCCTGGCAACAGCAGCATAAATCTTCCCTGCACTCTTTCCAGCTTAATGGCATCTTTACTAGAGCAGCCCAGGGACGTATTCAGACACTGACATCGAGTGCTGCTGGAAGGTCATCAACTCGGTGAAAGACGCCCTTTGGTCCGCCCGAGCGTTGTTCACCACCCAGCAGAGCGAGATGTCCATCAGGGAATGTTGCCGACTGGCCCGCTGCAGACTGCAGGAGTACGTGCTGAGGGACGCACTGAAGCTCGGTGCAGCCAACGCCAAGGCTCGGTGGGGGAGGACCACAGTCTAGGGTCCTTCCGTTGCTAGACATGGGGGGCACGGTATGGTGGAGATGCCCCTCAAAAATAAGGGAAGGGATTCCACGCCAGGGGGACACATGAGTGGCAAGGGTGGAGGGATACATTTGTGATTTGGAGAAACTGTATTGTATATATGTATAACCTCCGAGAATGTTAGATGGAGCTTTGTAAGGATCATGTATTGTATATATTTCTTTCTCAAATAAAGTCTATTTTGATTTTTTTTTTTTGATTTTTATAAAGAGTGACACAAACTGATGGGAGTGTTTGAGGGGAGATGGTTTTAGGAGTGCAAGAATCTAGTTCCCAATACCTCAAATCCTGGCAACATACTCGTAAGTTCCTCCAGCATTTAGTGTCTTGCACAAGGTTTTATCTTGTACCTCCATAAGCTCTGGATTTGTTGTTGCTTTGAATACAGGATAGCACGAATGGATTAGAGTTCATTCCAACTAATTCCATGGTTCAACAACAACAAGCCCTGGTTCACTGCAGAACTCAGACAGCTCCGACGGTCTAAAGAGGAGGCCTGCAGGAGCGGGGATGCAGACCTCTACAGGTAGGCCATGTACCAGCTGAGAAGAGGAATCAGAGCTGCCAAGGAAAGGTACTCTGAGAAGTTGAGGAGCAAGTTCTCAGCTAGTATCTCTTTTTCAGTTTGGAAGGGCTTGCAAGAAATTACCAGCTACAAGAGGAAAGCCCCCGCTCTTTGGACAATCGTCAGCTGACCAACGATCTGAATGAGTTTTACTGCAGGTTTGAAAATCCGAAACATAACCCTGGTACCCCCTCCCCAACCAACACAGCCAGACCCCAGTCTACAAAGAATGAACCCTGCTCTCTCTCCTTCCCATTCACCACTTCACATCTACTTAAGGCAAGACTCCAGTATGAAAATGCTGGACCATTTCCCACCCCAACCAACATTTCACACCCACTCACAGCCTGACCTCAGTCTACAAAGACTGGGCCTTTCTACGCCCCCCTCCAATCACCACTTCACACCCAATCACCCACACCCTCTGTGCTGCACAACATCATGTATCCAATATCAACAATAACAATAGAGGAGGTGGAGAGGCTTTTCAGAGGACAAAAGAGCTGGAAATCTCCAAGAGCTGACAATGTTTCCCCCTCTACTCTTAAGCTCTGTGCCAAACAGCTGCCACTGGTCTATACAGACAGTTTTAACCAGTCCCTGCAAACATGTACTGTCCCTGCCTACTTCAAAGTCTCCACTATTGTCCCTGCACCCAAAAAGGCAAGGATTACTTGTCTTAATAACTACAGGCCTGTCGCACTGACCTCTGTAGTCATGAAGACACTTGAAAGGCTTGTTCTGGCCGAGCTGAAAAATATCACAAACTTCCTGCTGGACCCTCTGCAGTTTGCATATCGAGCCAATAGATCTGTGGATGACACAGTCAACCTGAGCCTGCACTTCATCCTCCAGCACCTAGACCGCCAGGGGACATATGCAAGGATTTTGTTTGTTGATTTTAGCTCTGCATTCAACACCATTGTGCCAGAGCTACACCACTCCAAACTTTCCGAGATGACTGTGCCTGAACCCCTCTGTTGGTGGATCACCAGCTTCCCGACAGACAGGAAGCAGGATGTGAGGCTGGGAAAGCACACCTCGGACCCGCAAACGCTCAGCATAGGAGCACCGCAAGGCTGCGTACACTCCCCTCTCCTCTACTCTCTCTACACCAACGACTGCACCTCCACAGACACCTGTCCAGCTTCTCAAGTTTGCAGACAATACAACCCTGATTGGACTGATCCAGGATGGGGAGGAATCTGCCTACAGACAGGAAGCGTCACAGCTGGCGTCCTGGTGCCGTAGCAACAACCTAGAGCTCAATGCTCTTAAGACAGTGGAATTGATTGTAGACTTTAGGAGAGCTCCCCCTCCCCTCACCATCAACAACACCACAGTCACATCTGTGGAGTCTTTTAAGTTCCTGGGAACCATCATCTCCAAGGACCTTAAGTGGGGGGCTACCATCGACTCCACAGTCAAAAAGGCACAACAGAGGATGTACTTCCTGCGGCAGCTGAGGAAGCACAATCTGCCACAGGCAATGATGGTCCAATTCTACACGGCCATTGTAGAGTCTGTTGTCACCTTCTCCATCATGGTCTGGTTTGGCTCAGCCACCAAGCACGACACCTGGAGGCTGCAACGAATTGCCCGATCAGCAGAGAAGATTATTGGCTGCAACCTTCCCTCCATTGATGAACTGTACACTGCTGCACAAAAACAGTTTTTATCCACGAGTAGTTGCTCTAACAGCCAAAAATCTGTAGCCTCCCTTTGATCTGGTATTTTGTTGGTTCACACGCTTGATCAATGGTGTTTTATCATGAATGTTTTATTATTATTAATGTTTAGTGTTTTCGGAGTCATTCGTAACTGTCACTGTATGTCATGTTGTTACTTGTGGGCGGAGCACCAAGGCAAATCCCTTGTATGTGAATACTTGGCCAATAAACTTACTTATTTACTTATCTCGATTGCTGATACCTACCTTTTGCAGCGCTAAAGTTGTGGAATGGATTATTATTGGTTTTACAGTCTTCGATGTGGCCATTGGGAATGTAGTGATCTTCATCGGCTGTCCTATTCTCGCTGACCGCTTCACTTGTTGGTGGGACGTGAGATTCCTCGTGTTCAATAGCAGTGCTGCACGGGCTGCTGTCCGCAACACCGCCATTCACATCGCCAATCAGAGGCTCTTCTTCCTCTTCAACAGAAACCACTTTGGAATTGTCCATGGGAACCGACGGAAGGTCATAGTACATGAAGATAATGATCACTTGCAGAATAGTCCACATTAAACACATGAACAGCTGCAATAAAATGAGAAAGAGTTCAGACAGGAGAGACTGCGGATGCTGGGATCTTGCGCAAAACACAAAGTGCTGGAGGAACTCAGTGGTCAGGCAGCATCTGTGGAGGGAATGGGCTGCCGATGTTTGGGACCAAGACCATCCCTCAGACTTTGGTTTCTTAGTTACACCAGTAACAAACTTTACACCCATTTCACTCATCATCATCTTGCCTAATCCAAGTAGGAAAGAACTGCAGATGCAGGTTTAAACCGGTGGTAGACACAAAACCCTGGAGTAACTCAGCGGGACAGGCAGCATCTCTGAAGACCTCAGCCTGAAGAAGGGTCTCGACACGAAACATCATCCATTCCTTCTCTCCGGAGATGCCGCCTGTCCCGCTGAGTTACTCCAGCTTTGTGTCTACCTTTCCTTATCTGAGACCATTTTGTTTCTTTTCACCTCCAGCCTTTGTCACTTACTCCACCCATCTGCCAGTCAGATATCTTTCAAAACGCAGTGAATGACATGAAAGCAAAAGACACTTTTTTCCCCTAAAAGGCTAGGCTCAATAGGCTTGGATCGCTTGGTACAATCTTTGGATTTAAAATACCAATGATATGAAGTAGACAAAAATGTTGGAGAAACTTAGCAGCTGAGGCAGCATCTATGGAGTGAAGGAAATAGGCAACGTTTCGTGTCGGGACCCTTCTTCAGACAAGGTGATCTCTCAAGAACAAACACACTTTTGGCTTAGTGCCTTTAATAATCAAATCACAAGTCCGAAGCAATCTTAAGTTCACCTTCATTCAGCCACAGCAGGGAAACAGGACCTTCAGGCCACGAAGTCCGTGCCGACCAATGATCACCCATGCACTAGTTCTATCCTAGACACGAGGGACAATTTACAGAACCAGTTAGCCTACAAAGCTGCACAGGCAGCACTCGTAGTCAGGATCAAACCCGGGTCTCTACCGCTGTGTCACTGTGTTACTTGTCTGCTTGCTGGTTGTGATCTAGCTAATGAGACTGGCTTTTGAGATCCGACACGGATTCAACAAGTTTCCCTTTTTAATTGTTAACAACATTTGTAATAAAGAAAAACAAGAACCAGTACGAGGCATTAGTACATCCATTTGTTTATGCTCTGCTGTCTAACATAACAAACACACTACTTATAGAGTCATACAGCACGGAGACAGGCCCTTCAGCCCCACTCAGTCGTGCTGTCAGAAAGTTCCATCTAAACTAGTACAAATGTACCCACGTTTAGCCCTAATCCATCTGAACCATTCCTATCCACATACTGAAACAGGTGTTATAGTACCTGCCTCAATTACTTCTTATTTTACTCTTGATAGTACATACATTTACAAAATAACATCTTTAAAAAACAAAGAGCAATTCTTACCCCAGGTGACGTGTATTTATTGACTTTAAATGGACCCAGATTAAAGTTGCAAAGTCTCAGGAATAAATTAAATCCTGGTCCTAAAATGAGTAAAAATGTAAAAAATATTTTATATTTGTAAAATGTTATGGATTAAATGACCCCCTTGCTAAATGGATGCTTACAAAGTTACCTCAGTGAGGTAGAAGCAAGTTTACATTCGGACAATGTCCTTGTTGGGGCTCAAGGAACTGCAGGTGCTGGAATCCTTAGCAGAACACAAAGTGCTGGAGGAACAGCAGCATCTGTGGAGGACATAGACACTCTGCCAGACTGAAGAAGAGTCCCAACTGGAAACATGGTCTGTCCATCCCCTCCGCAGATGCTGCCTGACCCGCTGGGCTCCTCCAGCACTTTGTGTTATGCTCAGCTTCCTTGCGAAATTGGTAAATTGGCCGTGCCAAATTAAATTCTAAATATCGACGCAAATTATTTTTGGACGATTTTGGTACCTCTCACACACTTCATTACACATTCTACATCTCATTAACATGACAAAGCAATACAGCAGTATCTTCACCGATGCCTCCTTGTCCTGCATGTTTATATAAACTGCATGTATGAGGAAGTAATCAGCAGTCTGTCGTGCATCAACACACTCACATGTTGCTCTCTAAACTAATATTTGGAATAGAGACTTGAATCTGGCATTAAAGTATGCATGGGAAGGAACTGCAGATGCTAGTTTAAACCGAAGACAGACACAAAAAGCTGGAGTAACTCAGCGGGACAGGGCAGTATTTCTGGAGAGAAGGAATAGGTCATGTTTCGGGTCGAGACGGAAGAAGGGTCTCGACCAGAAAGGTCACCTATTCCCTTTCTCGAGAGGCTATCTGATCGGCTGAGTTATTGAAGTATGCATTTTGTTTTTACAGAGGGTGGTGGGTGCCTGGAACTCGCTGTCAGATACAAGCGGCATTTAAGAGGCTTTTGGATAGGCACATGGACATGCGGGGAATGGAGAGATATGGATCACATATAGACAGAGGAGATTCATTTAACTTGGCATCACGGCACGGTGGCACAGAGGTTGAAGCGCCAGAGTCCTGGGTTCGATCCGGACTACAGGTGCTGTCTGTACGGAGTTTGTACGTTCTCCCTGTGACCGCGTGGGTTTTCTCCGAGATCTTCGGTTTCCTCCCACATTTCAAAGACGTACAGGTTTGTAGGGAAATTGGCTTGGTAAAAGTGCAAATTGTCCCTAGTGTGTGGAGGATAGAGCTAATGTGCAGGGATTGCCAGTTGGTGTGGACTTGGTGGGCCGAAGGGCCTGTTTCCGTACTGTATCTCCAAAACTTTTTTTTTTAAATCATGTTGTGCACGGACATTGTGGGCCGAAGGGCCTGCGCTGTTCTACGTTCCATTTACTTACCAATCAACAGCCCAGCCTGTCGTGCAGCCATGACGACTGCAAATACTGTAGCCCGTTCATCTGTAGTGGTAGACCGAGTAAGATATCCAAAAATACAGGCGCCAGCACCCGTCCCAATGCCTGGAAAGAAACAAGCGCATTGCTTTTGTTGCGAGGGCCATGTACGGCATCATTTACTACAATCAAATGTTCAACACCTCTTCACAAATGCTCATGGAGAACAAAATGTAATCACTCCTGTCTCCGATAAAATTATCCTTTACACGACAGCTCGATACAAACAAAATCTCAGCAACTTTACGAGGATCACAAGGTAAATTAAATAGATGATCGAGAAAGATAAACATTGGAAGGGTTCCAATGGAAGCTGCTTGTAAGTTCACCTTACCTGCGACAAGTCGACTACCAAGTAGTAACCATTTTGAATATCCCATGAAGTACATAAAATTGCCTAAAAACAAAGTTGTGTCATTAATCCCCAAGAATCATTGTTTCGACACGTTACATCTGAATCACATTCTTCACTTTATTTTCAAGTAATACTGCTATACACTTGTACTGTATCTCAGATACTTATCTAAGATGCATCTCAGAGTTTATGTACAGTGACACTTGTACTGAACTGTACACAACAATGAATTTCACTGTACCTCGGTACACGAGACAAGTAAAGTGCCGTACCATACCAAACGATTATATGTGATGCGAGAATTCCAGTGGTTTGCAAGAGCATCAAAAAGTGAAAAGGTCCGTTTTGAATGGGATTTGTTTTGACACTTATTATTGTTCAGGACACCAGATCAGGTCTATATTCTCATTAATATGTCATCCAAAATGTTAAATATAGGTATCTAATTAATCGTGTATAACCTCGTATACTAAATATAGGTATTTAATTAATTAATGTATACACAATTTAGAATGCAAATGAGGAAACACTTTTTCCACACAGAGAGTTGAGTCTGTGGAACTCTCTGCCTCAGTGGAGGCCGGTTCTCTGGATACTTTCACAAGAGAGCTACATAGGGCTCTTGAAGATAGCAGAGTCAGGGGATATGGGGAGGAGACAGGAACGGGGTAGTGATTGTGGATGAGCAGCAATGATCACATTGAATGGCGGTGCTGGATCGAAGGGCCGAATGGCCTACTCCTATACCTGTTGTTTATTCTATTGTACATTCAAAATGAATTTAATAGCCAGGTGGGGCTTTCAACAGCAACTGGGTTCAGGTCGATTACTGGATAACAGAAGCAGGGTTTTTTACTCTTACTTTTTACCTGCATTGAATAAACAAATGACCTCATCTCATGTTCCAAAGCAATTGCACATCCTGACGCTTTTAATTATTTATTTTTGTAATAGGATCTCCCATTAAATACTTGTTTCTTTGATTGATTGAAGATACAGCATGGAAACAGGCCCTTTGGCCCATCGAGTCTATCGATCATGCGTTCAGACTAGTTCTATATTATCTCACTTTCACATCCACTCCCTACACACTACGGGCATATTAACCCACAAACTCACACGTCTTTGGGATGTGGCAGGAAACCAGAGCTACGCGAGGAATCCCACGTGGTCACAGGGATCACATGCAAATTCCACACCCGAGGTCAGTATCCACCCGGGTCTCTGGCACTGTGAGGCAGCAACTGTGCCACTGGTAGAGCTGCGACCAGCTGCTATTTCTACCACAGGTTATTATCGCACAAACCAGGTGGAGCTGCGGCAAGAGGCAAGATTTTTCTAAATGGTGGCAAAATGCTATTAATATAAGCCTAATGCAAACAACACAATTTCTACTGCTCTCCCCACCTCTATTCCTCTCATTTTCTGTTCAACGACCACTACAACTCCTGGTTTATATTTAAATGAACTGTTAGATTTAATCCTGTCCTGTTGTGTTGTTTGCTAAGCTACAAACTACACTAGGGACTTTGGGGCATTTGTTTTTGCACTCATTTTGTTATTTTTTAATGTATTGGACGTTCTATGATGTATCATGTTGTCAATGTGTAGTGAGTTTACAGACCTGTTAAAAGCTGCTGTAAGCATTGTTCTGCTTTGGTATACATGACAATATAACACTCCTCTCTGTCTCTCTCTCTCTCTCTTTTAGAAAGTTACAGAGCCAGATTATTACTATGCATTTCTGACAAAATCTAAGAGCAAATAAACTCAAACCTTGCTAATAGAAATAACATCAAAGCATGTGTGGTCTAGGAATATTTTGAACTAATAATCTAATAATAACATGGCTCTTGCTTAACTTTTTTTTCCCTGTTGCCAGCCGGGCAACCTTGACAGCTTTTTAGGTTGCCAAATGACAAATTAGGTGGTCATTTAAGACGGTTTGCACGTCACGTGCGATAATGTGCTCAGACGAAGTGCGTAGTTACCAATCGGAATTATGCTCAATGAAGCATTCACATATTATGCTCAATGAAGCATTCATGCAGATGCTGGAAAACCGAAGGTAGACCAAAGTGCTGTAGAAACTCAGCGGGTGCAGCAGCATCTATAGGCAACGTTTCAGGCCAAAACTCATCAGTCTGAAGAAGGGGTTCGGCCCGAAACGTTGCTTCGCTCCATAGATGCTGCCGCATCTGCTGAGTTTCTCCAGCACTTTTGTCTACGTTCACATATTATTTCTGCTTCAAATAACTCACAAACTAAACATTTTCACCAATCAAGACATGATATATACCACAATGACATGCAGCATAATTATAATACAAGATCTCAACTCTTTTTACACATTTCTATTAGTTCCCACATAATTTATCCATAACAAAATATACAGGTTGCAAGGACATTTTTATAGGCATTTTATGATAATAGCTGTTAAAACCGACTATACCCATCTGACAGGTTAAACATTTCACTAACTGACAAGAGATGGCCAAAGGACATAACTGCAGCAAATCTTCCTTTGGGAATATGTTTAAAGGTGTCAAAACAAATAATAGCATTGGGAATTAAAACACATTTGATTGCATTTCGTTATGAAACATAGTCAGTTCGCTCTGAAGACCATGAAGCACAATAGGGTCAGGGGGTGTGTGAATCAGTGCGGGGTGGATAGATGGCGGGGGGGGGGGGCGGGGAGTTGAGAAGGCAATCGGTGCAGAATGGATGGATTAAGGCAGGTGAATTAGTACGTGTTGGTTAGAGTATGTAAAATTGTGAGGGGAGAGCACGGGGGATGTCAGTGGTGTTGGGATCAGTACGGGATGGATGGGGGAGGGTCAGTATAGGATGAATGGGGGGTTCAGTACAGGATGAATGGGGGTAGACAAAAATGCTGGAGAAATTCAGCGGGTAAGGCAGCATCTATGGAGCTAAGGAAATAGGCAACGTTTCGGGTCGAGACCCTTTTTCAGACTGTTTCCCCCCCCATTCTTCTTGAATGGGGGAATCAGTACAGGATGAATGGGGGGGGGGGGGGATCAGTACAGGATGAATGGGGGGGGGGGTCAGGACAGTGTGGATCGGATGGTCTGTGCAGCATGAATGAGGGGATCACTACGGGATGAATGGGGGATCAGTACGGGATGTATGGGGGATCAGTACGGGATGTATGGGGGATCAGTACGGGATGTATGGGGGATCAGTACGGGATGTATGGGGGATCAGTACGGGATGTATGGGGGATCAGTACGGGATGTATGGGGGATCAGTACGGGATGTATGGGGGATCAGTACGGGATGTATGGGGGATCAGTACGGGATGTATGGGGGATCAGTACGGGATGTATGGGGGATCAGTACGGGATGTATGGGGGATCAGTACGGGATGTATGGGGGATCAGTACGGGATGTATCGGGGATCAGTACGGGATGTATCGGGGATCAGTACGGGATGTATCGGGGATCAGTACGGGATGTATCGGGGATCAGTACGGGATGTATCGGGGATCAGTACGGGATGTATCGGGGATCAGTACGGGATGCATGAGGGGATCACTACACGATGAATGAGGGGATCACTACAGGATGTATGGGGGATCAGTACGGGATGTATGGGGGATCAGTACGGGATGAATGGGGGGATCACTACGGGATGAATGGGGGGATCAGTACGGGATGAATGGGGGGATCAGTACGGGATGAATGGGGGGATCACTACAGGATGAATGAGGGGATCACTACAGGATGAATGAGGGGATCACTACGGGATGTATGGGGGATCAGTACGGGATGTATGGGGGATCAGTACGGGATGTATGGGGGATCAGTACGGGATGTATGGGGGATCAGTACGGGATGTATGGGGGATCAGTACGGGATGTATGGGGGATCAGTACGGGATGTATGGGGGATCAGTACGGGATGCATGAGGGGATCACTACAGGATGAATGAGGGAATCACTACAGGATGAATGAGGGGATCACTACAGGATGAATGGGGGGATCACTACAGGATGAATGAGGGGATCACTACAGGATGAATGGGGGGGTCACTACAGGATGAATGGGGGGATCACTACAGGATGAATGGGGGGGATCACTACAGGAAGAATGGGGGGGATCACTACAGGATGAATGGGGGGGATCACTACAGGATGAATGGGGGGATCACTACAGGATGAATGGGGGGGGATCACTACAGGATGAATGGGGGGATCACTACAGGATGAATGAGGGGATCACTACAGGAAGAATGGGGGGGATCACTACAGGAATGAGGGGATCACTACAGGATGAATGAGGGGATCACTACAGGATGTATGGGGGATCACTACAGGATGTATGGGGGATCACTACAGGATGTATGGGGGATCACTACAGGATGTATGGGGGATCACTACAGGATGTATGGGGGATCACTACAGGATGTATGGGGGATCACTACAGGATGTATGGGGGATCACTACAGGATGTATGGGGGATCAGTATGGGATGTATGGGGGATCAGTATGGGATGTATGGGGGATCAGTACGGGATGCATGAGGGGATCACTACAGGATGAATGAGGGGATCACTACAGGATGAATGGGGGATCACTACAGGATGAATGAGGGGATCACTACAGGATGAATGAGGGGATCACTACAGGATGAATGAGGGGATCACTACAGGATGCATGGGGGATCAGTATGGGATGTATGGGGGATCAGTACGGGATGAATGGGGGGGGATCACTACAGGATGTATGGGGGATCAGTACGGGATGTATGGGGGATCAGTACGGGATGCATGAGGGGATCACTACAGGATGAATGAGGGGATCACTACAGGATGAATGGGGGATCACTACAGGATGAATGAGGGGATCACTACAGGATGAATGAGGGGATCACTACAGGATGAATGAGGGGATCACTTCAGGATGTATGGGGGATCAGTATGGGATGTATGGGGGATCAGTATGGGATGTATGGGGGATCAGTACGGGATGAATGGGGGGGATCACTACAGGATGAATGAGGGGATCACTACAGGATGAATGAGGGGATCACTACAGGATGAATGAGGGGCTCAGTACAGGATGAATGAGGGGATCACTACAGGATGAATGAGGGGATCACTACAGGATGTATGGGGGATCACTACAGGATGTATGGGGGATCACTACAGGATGAATGAGGGGATCACTACAGGATGAATGGAGATCAGTAAAAGATGAATGGGAAGATCAGTGCAGTGTGAATGGGGGGGGGAAGTGCAGGATGGATGGGAAGGGGGGTCAGTACAGGATAAATTGGGGAACCAGTGTAGGATGGATGGGGGATGGGGGGGTGGCAGGAGAATCAGGTGGCAGTGAGGTGGGTAGGGTGATGAATAGATTGGGGTGGGGTAGATGGGGAGGGGAGCACGGGGATGTCAGTGAGGACTGAATAGAGGAGGAAATGGGGATCAGTGCGGGATGGAGAGGAGGGGTCCCAGGATAAGAGGGATGGAGGGGGGCGTACGAGAGAGGGAGAGAGAGAGAGAGAGAGAGGGGGGGGGCGAAGGGGCAGAGGAGGTGGGGAGGAAGGAAGGTCAGCGCTCCTCGGACAACATCGCCCGCTGCCTTGGCCGTCCCTGTCCAACGCCAAAGTGCCGCCGCCAAAGGGGGAGGCGGTTGGGATCTCCTCGCCACGGTGCTGCTCAAAGATCCTATAGCTATCGGATCTTTGGTGCAGCTGCTTCAGCGGCAACAGCGGCCACGACAGCGGCTCCACCGCCTCTTCCTCCCGCGCCCCGCCCGGCGGATGGAGATCTCCCTCTCCCTCCCTCCTCCCGGCCTCGGCGTGCGAGAGGGGTTGTTTCGAAAGCGCCGTTAGCTGGTTTGCAGGCAGCGGCCGTTATCAGGGCGATTGGGGCCACTGCCTCCAAATCAAAAGATACTGCTGCAAATCCACCAACGGCGCTTTCAAAACAACCGCTCTCGCACGCCGAGGTCGGGAGGAGGGTGGGAGGGAGAGGGAGGCCGCCTTCCGCCGGGCGGGGAGCGGGAGGAGGAGGCGGTGGGGCTCGTCATTCGCTCCGACCCTTCGTCACCCCGTTCCTAGTATCTTTGCCCCACATTGCAGTTGTTGCCGCCGCCGACACAAAACACCACGTTCCTATTCGCTAGAGATGCTACCTGACCCGCTTACTCCAGTTTTTTGTGTCGTTCGGTATAAACCAGTATTTGCGTACCAAGCCGGGCAAAATGACACGGCGTTTAGGTTGCCCGGCGGCACTTTGAGTGGTCATTGGCACCCAGACAACCGTTAATTTCGAGCCCTGAATAATGTGTGGTGATAATGAAGCGTAATGATGATTTTTTTTTGCATGTTAATATTACATAATTAATTTTAGCTACAATGAAGCACAAACTTATTATCAGTAATACACATTGGAAAATGTTAGAAGCAATCTTCTGGAGCAGTACAACTGCTCCTCGACGTACGATGGGGTTATGTTCTGATAAACCCATCGTAAACCGAAAATATCGCAAGTTGAAAACGCATTGCGATACATTGCAATCACGCTGCCGGTGTCCAGCGTTTGCCCATCGTAAAGTCGAAATATCGCAAGTCGAAGCATCGTAAATCGGGGAGCACCTGTACACATGACAATTAAACAGTCTTGACTTGACTGGTAACTGAATGGAAAACAGGACAAGGAACTCTGACCTACCTACTATCTCAAACAAATTAGCAAATAAGATGATGGGCTTTGTCCTCTGTGATCGGTCTGATATATGACCAAGGATAGGGCCAGCGATCAGCCCACTGAAACTGAAGGCCGATAGTCCCAAACCCAGAAAGTACGGCTCAGCTTGCATTGTCTCAAGATACGCCCAGATCGTTGGAAGTATTACAGCTGAAAATAAAAGGTTAAAAACTATGTTAGATTACAAACCAAAATATTCCCTTTATTACATTTGCATTACATTTTTTGCACATTTTTTGTCTGTGGAATTCTCTGCCTCAGAGGGCGGTCGGTGGAGGCCGGTTCTCTGGATACTTACAAGAGTGACCTAGATAGGGCTCTTATAGGTGGCGGAGTCAGGAGATATGGTGAGAAGACAGGGTACTGATTGGAGTTGAACAGCCATGATCACATTGAATGGCGGTGCTGGCTCGATGGGCCAAATGGCCTACTCCTGCATCTGCATTTATAAACATTAGGCTATATACACTATATGATTTATCTTCTGTAGAATCTGAAGAAGGATTCCAACCAGAGCAACAAGTACATAGGTTGTTGTCAAGGGCCTGTCCCACTTTCACGACTTAATTCTTTCGACCCAACCATTTTTTTTTGGCTGGAAAAAACATCCCGACTTACCTGAAGTTGGGAAAAGTTGGCCACTTTCTTGTATGTAGAAAGAATGCAGAAAAATAGAGGGTATTGCAAGGTATTACCTTATTCCGACCTTCAGGCAGAAATTAAAATCTGCTAAACCTGTGGTGAGAACATCGGAAAGGTGGACGAGTGAGGGCTTTGAGAACCTACAATCCTGCTTTGACTGATTGGGATGTGTTCAGGGAAGCGACCACAAGCCTCGATGAGTATACGGACACTGTATCATCATATGTCAGCTTTTGTGAGGACAGTTGCATTTCAACTAGGACCCAGAGCTGGTTCAACAACAACCCCTGTTTACAGCAGAACTCAGACAGCTCCGACAGTCTAAAGAGGAGCCCTACAGGAGTGGGGATGCAGACCTCCTGAGAAGAGGAATCCAAAGAAAGGTACTCTGAGAAGTCGAGGAGCAAGTTCTCAGCTAGTGACTATTCTTCAGTTTAGAAGGGCTTGCAAGAAATCACCAGCTACAAGAGGAAAGCCCCCCGCTCTTTGGACAATCACCAGCTGACCAATGACCTGAATGAGTTCTACTGCAGGTTTGTCAAGCAGAAACGTAACCCTGGTACCCCCCCCCCCCCCCCCCCCCCCCCCCCCCCAATCAAACACAGCCAGACCCCAGTCTGCAAATAATGGACCCTTCTGCACCCATTTCAACCCATTCACCACTCCACACATACTTAAAGCAAGACTCCAGTCTGAAAAGACTGGACCGTTTCCCACCCTCCCCTCTCCAATCACCACTTCACACCCAATTACCCACACTCTCCGTGCTGCACAACATCGCTTATCCATCATCAACAATAAAAATAGAAGAGGTGGAGAGGCTTTTCAGAAGACAGAAAAGCCGGAAACCTCCAGTACAGGACAATGTTTTCCCCTCTACTCTCAGGGCCTGTGCCGAACAACTGGCACCAGTCTTCATTTTTTTTTAAATTTTAGCACGGAAACAGGCCCTCTCGGACCTTCCAGTCCGTGCCAACCATTTATTTTCCTTTAGTCCCATGTACCTGCACTCAGACCATACCCCTCCATTCCCTTCCCGTCCATATACCTATCCACTTTACTTTTAAATGTTAAAATCGATCCTGCCTCCACGACTTCTGCTGGAAGCTCATTCCACACAGCCACCACTCTCTGAGTAAAGAAGTTCCCCCTAAACTTCTGTCCCTTAATTCTCATGTCAATAGACATTTTCAACCAGACCCTGCAAACCTGTACTGTCCCTGTCCGCTTCAAAGTCTCCACTATTGTCCCTGTACACAAAAAGGCAAGGATTACTGGTCTTAATGACTACAGGCCTGTCGCACTGATCTCTGTAGTCATGAAGACCCTTGAAAGGCTTGTGCTGGCCAAGCTGAAAAATATCACAAACCCCCTGCTGGACCCTTTGCAGTTTGCATATCGGTCTAATAGATCTGTGGATGATGCAGTCAACCTGGGCCTGCACTTCATCCTCCAGCACCTAGACCTCCAGGGGACCTATGTGAGGATTTTGTTTGTTGATTTTCGCTCTGCATTCAACACCATTGTGCCAGAGCTACACCACTCCAAACTTTCCAGGTTGACTGTGCCTGAACCCCTCTGTCGGTGGATCACCAGCTTCCTGACAGACACGAAGCAGCATGTGAGGCTGGGAAAGCACATCCCGCAAACCCTCAGCATAGGAGCACCGCAAGATGCGTACTCTCCCCTCTCCTCTACACCAACGACTGCACCTCCACAGACACCTCTGTCAAGCTTCCCAAGTTTGCGGATGACACAACCCTGATTGGACTGATCCAGGAGATGGGGCATCTCGGTGGGCATGGATGAGTTTGATCCAAGGGCCTGTTTCCATGCTATATCACTCTGCACCTCCATGTGTGAGGTTAGGTGGCAAATGACCGCCTCTGATGAAATCTTGTTGAGATGGAACACAGATTGGATTTGGCATCATCCAGTGTGAGCATGGCCACTCAGGCAACTTGCCTGGGACTTGTGCAACATGTTGGCCATTTGAATCCGAGCCAAATAACAGTTTTCCCCTCTGCATTTCAATGGAAACATTAATCACTCAATGCACTTTCCAAAAAGTTGTTGGAGTGTATTTGAAATCTTTCGAAATACTTTTTGTTTAAATCTGCATCAGTAATAAATATTTAATCGGTCAGTCCTGCACTAGCTGGCTACCAATTTACTCAGCCATTGTGGACGGAGCATGGGTTGCACCTCCCACTCCCCCCCCTGCAGCCCCACAAGAGCACAATAATTGAACAGGTACATGGATAGGGGAGGTATAGGGGATATGGACCAAATGCAGGCAATGGGAGTAGTTTGGATGTGACATCTTGGTTGGCAAGGCCGAATTGGGCTGAAGGCCCCATTTCCATGCGATATGAAATCAATGACACGTCCCTATCAAACCCCTCCCCCTAATCGTACCGCAAACTCCTACCCCAATTACATCCCACTCTACTGTAAAAATAATCAGTCTTAAGAAGGGTCTCGACCTGAAACGTCACCTATTCCTTCGCTCCATAGATGCTGCCTCACCTGCTGAGTTTCTCCAGCATTTTTGTCCACCACTGTACTGTATTGTCAGTTTAAGAACCTTGGCCGTTATGAACAGCACACTTTCACTGAGGGAATGCTACTAACTTTCAGAAGTTAGTGATAATCACAACTAGTTCCCTGCTTTGTGCAAAGTCCATGCTATTAAATCTGATTCACTCTCTACCTGCCCTGTCCATCTATATTATAGTCCTATTTATCAACTCTGGCTCTGCCTTCAACACCATAATCCCATCTAAACTCATCTCCAAATTATGAATTAGCACTCTCCTCTGCCAATGGATCATCGACTTTCTAACCCACAGACCTCAATCACCTCCCACACAATAATTCTCAACACCAGTGGCCACAGGGATGGGTTCTCTGTCCCCTACCCTACCCTCTATACACTCACGACTGCATGGCCAAATTAAGCTCTAACTCCATCTGCAATGGGACAAACAACCCCACTGTGGTGGGCCACATCATGAAGAATGACAAGACGGAGCACAGGAAGCAGATAGAGAGTACAGCAACATGATGTCAGAGCAACAACCTCCCCCTCAATGTCAGCAAGGGAAGGAGCTAGTTAGTTTTATCATCTTTGGGAAGCGTGGTGGAGTACATGCCCCAATCAGCATCCACTGTGCGGATGTGGAAATGGTTAAGAGCTTTATGTTGCTTGGCTTTAATATTGCTAATGATCTGAATTGGACCAACCGGACTGAAGTGACAGCCACCACCATGCCTCTAGTTCCTCAGGTGACTCTCACTAATTTCCACAGATGCACCACAGAGGCCATAATGTCAGGTTGCATCACAGCTTGATTTGGGAACAGCTTTGCCCGCAACTGCAAGTTGTAGATGTGGCCCAGTCCATCACACAGACCACACTTCACACCATTGACTCCATGCTGTCTCAGAAAAGCAGCTAACATAATCAAAGATCCATCCTGGTCATTCCTTCTTCTCATCATTCCAGTTGGACAAGGTACAGAAGCTTGAAAGAGCGCACCATCAGACTCAGGAACAGCTTCTTCCCCTCTGTTATCAGGCTTCTGAACGGTCCTTCCACAAGCTAGGGTACTGTCCGATTCACCTCTACCCCATTGCGGACATTGGACTTTGTCTCTGGAACAGGTGTACTGCATGGCCTAGAGCTCTATTCTGCATTCTATATCTTCCCCTTTGCTCTATCTATTGTACCTGCGTTTGACCCAATTGTATTTACGTATCGTATAATCTGATTTGATCGGATAGCTTACAATGCAAAGCTTTTCACTGCACCTAGGCACACTTGGCAGTATAAAGCTAAGCCTCTCCAGGTTCTCCAGGTTCAGCTTCTTCCCAACAACCATCAGGCTCTTGAATACTACAAAACACCAACTAACCTATGAACTTCGGACACTCTTTAGTTAGACTAAGGACATTGAGCTGTTTTGCACTAGTATTGAGGTGATTAATTTATTGGATTTTTATGTTCATATCATCAATGTATACCGTGTATATGGGACAGTTATGCTGCTGCAAGAAAATGTCATTGTTCGTACATATGAACATTAGACTCGACTTAAAATTACTTCTCGGCCTTGTTAAAATAGCAAGAGTGCAAAAATGCAAGTAAAATAAACAGAAAGATTGGCATTCACAATCCCTTTGTATGTGCCAAAACTCAACATGCTGCATAGTCAAGTATAAAACATAACATCTACATCCTTCCACATCAACCATCTGATGTTGAAATAATTTATTAGAAATAGTTTAAGGGAGACAAAAGGCTGGAGAAACTCAGCGGGTGAGGCAGCATCTATGGAGCGAAGGAATGGGTGACGTTTCGGGTCAAGACCCTTCTTCAGACTGATGAGGGATGGTGGGGTGGGGGGGGGGGAAGAATAAAGGAAGAGGCGGAGACAGTAGGCTGTGGGAGAGCTGGGAAAGGGAGGGGACGGAGGGAGAAAGCAAGGACTACCTGAAATTGGAGAAGTCAATGTTCACACCACTGGGGTGTAAATTACCCAAACTAAATATGAGGTGCTGCTCCTCCAATTTACGGTGGGACTCACTTTGGCCATGGAGGCGGCCCTGGACAGAGAGGTCAGATTCAGAATGGGAGGGGGAGTTGAAATGCTGAGCCACCAGGAGATGTGGTTAGTTATTGCAAACTGAGCGGAGGATATTAAAATTAGTTCATTTTTTAATCCATCATAAAATACAATGAAAGAAATGGAAAATGCAGAATAGATAAGTACATTATTGATTATTTGCAATATCAGGGCTAAAAAGTACCGCGCTGTGCTGTGTTCAGAACTCAGTTTAATTTTGCATGATTTAGAGCAATAGAATGGCAGAAAAAAGATTCACACCTTCTCTCCAATTTGCCCAAACTATCTCTGGGTTTGCAAAATTCAACACTGAAGACAAGAAACACACATGAAGTGGAAAGTCATTATTTATAGGAGACAAAGAGAAAGGTATAAACCATAGAGTCGTAGAATCACACAGCACAGGAACAGATCCTTTGGACCCACACACACATGCCAACTAAGATGCCCCATCTAAGCTAGTCCCATTTGCCCATACCTGGCCCAGACCCATAAAAACCTTTCCTATTCATGTACCTGTCCATATGTATTTTATATGTTATTATTGTATCTGCCTCAACTATTTCCTCTAGCAGTTCGTGTAAAAAGGAACTGCAGATGCTAGTTTAAACCAAAGATAGACACAAAAAGCTGGAGTAACTCAGCGGGACAGGCAACATTTCTGGAGAGATGGAATGGGTGACGTTTCGGCTCGACACCCTACTTCAGACCAGACCTCTTGCAGTTCACTACCACACTTTTTCACACAGACAGTTGTGAGTCTGTGGAATTCTCTGCCCCAGAGGGTGGTGGAGGCCGGTTCTCTGGATACTTTCAAAAGAGACCTGGATAGGGCTTATATACCTGAAGATAGCGGAGTCAGAGGATATGGGGAGAAGGCAGGAACGGGATACTGATTGTGGATGATCAGCCATGATCACAATGAATGGCGGTGCTGGCTCATAGAGCCAAATGGCCTACTAATGCATCTACTGTCTATTGTCTATTGAGATTGGTTTGATGCGGAATACATTTCCTTATCTCGGGTGTCTGTTCCATCTACATTACGAGGTCAGTTTCCTGATGAGGAAACTGGATATGGCACAACCACGCGTTATCTCAGATAGAAGAGATATTTAAACCGTGAGCCAGCAAGAGAGTCTCTAAATACACCAGTAAATTCATCAATGCTCAAGTATACACAAATGTCTATACATTCCCCCAAAAACACACCAAAATATAAGGCATAAAAGGAGAACAGCTGGAGGAACTCAGTGGATCAGGCAGGGAGGGAAATGGACAGATAATGTTTCAAGATGGGACACTTCATCAAGCAGCTGGAAGAGCAGGTGGGAACCACAGAGGGAAGGAGTCATTTGTTCTCCACCTGTCACCTTTTGGTACTACCTTCCCTCTCCCACTGCATGCCTAGCAGCCAATTAATCCCCCCTCATTTTATCCACCTATCACATACCAGCTCGTGCCCCATCCCTCCATCACTTTACACACTTTTGTTACTCCTTCCTTCTACCCTTCCATCTGAGCTGAATGATGCTGACCCAAAATATCAACTGTCAAAATGTTCGTTCACAGATGCTGCCGAACTGGCTGTGTTCATTCGGCTGTTCCCCTTTTTGCTACAGATTGCAACGTCTGCAGTATCCTATGCTTACAAATGTATTTCAATCCATGTACCTGTTCAAATAGAACATAGAATGCAGAACAGTACCGAGCAGGAACAAGTCCTTTGGTGCACAATGTCTATGCCAAACACTATGCCACGACCAAAGATCATTCTGGTATCTGCTCCCAACATCATCCCCAGCTGCGCATTGCAGTGCACTCATCCATTTACCTGTCCAACTGCCCTTCAATACGTGCACCTGTCCAACTGTCTTTCAATACATGCACCTGTCCAAATTGCTTCAATCCATGCACCTGTCTCACTGTCCTTCAATCCATGCACATGTCTAACTGTCCTTCAATCCATGCACCTGTGCAACTGCCCTTCAATCCATGCACCTGTGCAACTGCCCTTCAATCCATGCACCTGTGCATCTGCCCTTCAATCCATGCACCTGTGCAACTGCCCTTCAATTCATGCACATGTCTAACTGTCCTTCAATCCATGTACCTGTGCAACTGCCCTTCAATTCATGCACATGTCTAACTGTCCTTCAATCCATGCACCTGTGCAACTGCCCTTCAATCCATGCACCTGTGCATCTGCCCTTCAATCCATGCACCTGTGCAACTGCCCTTCAATCCATGCACCTGTGCATCTGCCCTTCAATTCATCCACCTGTCCAAATGTCCTTCAATTCATACGCCTATCCAAATGTCCTTCAATCCGTCTACCTGTCCAAATGTCCTTCAAAGGTCTGTCAAATGATTCAGGCAACATTTGAATTGTGTCCAATAGAATACCTTCTGAATTTTGTAGTCGGCAGGGCAGTACTTTGCATATCTCCATCTTGGACATTTTTTACATTTTACACCAAGCCAATTAACCTACCAACCTGAACATCTTTGGAGTGTGGGAGGAAACCGAAGATCCCGGAGAAAACCCACGCAGGTCACGGTGAGAACGTGCAAACTCCGTACAGACAGCACCCGTAGTCGGGATGGAACCCGGGTCTCTGGCGCTGCATTTTGCCTTAAGGCAGCAACTCTGCTGCTGCCGCTGCCGCCACCTTGACATGTTAATTAATATTCAATGGTTGCTCAGACCAGAGGTCGGCAGAGGTTGACATGAGCCATGATTGCGTGTCCTACACTATAGCATGTTATCACTGGACAGAGATTATAGAATGGAGGAGAATGGAGGACTGCCGTCGCCTATCCCCTTCACTCCTTAGATGCTGCTGCACCCGCTGGGTTTCTCCAGCCTTTCGTGGACCCCTTGGTACAAAGCATGACACCATGTCAGTGCCCTCCTGCCCCCACCCTCACACTCACTCCCAGCCCTCACCCTCCTCCTACCGCCAACCCCCCCCCCCTCACCCCCCCCCAGCATCTCCTCCATCACCCTCCCTTCTCCCACCTCATCTCCTCACCCGTCCCTCATTCACCCCTCACCGTACTCGATGCCGCTGAAGAGGAAGAGCAGCCCGATGGCGCCGTTGGTCAGCCTGCGCTTGGTGCGCGTCTCCATGGTCAGCTCCACCGGGCGCCTTCAGTCGACGGCTCCTTCCCTCCGGGCCGGCGGGAGCGCGCCTCCCCCTGCCGGCTCCGCGCCTGCGCACCAAAGACTGCCCCCTGCCGGCCCACTGCCGGATACGCGCCTGCGCACTGCCTGCCGCCGCCTGCCGCCGCCGGCCCACTGCCGGCTATGCGCCTGCGCACTGCCTGCCGCCGGCCCACTGCCGGCTTTCGGCCTGCGCACTGCCTCCTGCCGACTCCGCGCCTGCGTAATGCCTCCTGGGCTGTCAGCTACCCAAATGGGGTGGGGAGATTGCAACCTTCACGTGGTCAGCCCTGTTTCGACGAATGCAATCAACCCGGCGTGCACAATCAAATAAGATCCAATAGAACAAGTTGTCCTACAACTTTGGACTGTGCACGCCATACGCAAGAAGACGAAGCCACCCAAATCAAGAGTGTTGGAAGGAAGTGCAGATGCTGGTTTACACCAAAGATAAGCACTACATGCTGGACTAACTCAGCGGACAGACAGCATCTCTTGATAGAAGGAATGGGTCATGATCAAACCCCAGTCTCTGGGGCTGTGAGGCAGCAGCTCTGCCATCATTCCCTATTGCGTTTTTTACAACAGTCCGGCATCTCAGCAGCTACTGACATAGAAACATAGAACAATAGATGCAGGAGTAGGCCATTCGGCCCTTCAAGCCAGCACCACCATTCAATATGATCATGGCTGCTCATCTAAAATCAGTACCCCGTTCCTGCCTTCTCCCCATATCCCTTGATACCTAAGAGCTAAGTCTAACTCTCTCTCGACTTACTGCTTTGTAAATGTTTCTTATTTCACTTCCTACTTTTGTAATTGGTGGGATTACTTTCTCCAATCTGTAGCTACTGCTCTGACGGTTAAAGGATTTTGGGAGATGAACACCAATGCGTCTTGTTATTTCCTTTAGTTCTCGGGGATATACATACACAAGTTATGGCGGGTTTATTTTGCACTTTAATATCCCAAACAATGCACATTCCAAAACTATTTTTGTTTTAGTGGACATTGGTGCTTTTAACAATGTACATCATGGAAGATCACGTGAACATATCACATTATTGCTATCACATCAAGTGCACCATTCCTTGATACAGCAGTGAGAAATTCTCTTCTCCAGTCAACTTGTTCACATTGGGATGTTGGCATTCAAAAAACTCTCACCGCTGCTGCGTAAAAAGATTAGAACCAAGCCACATTGTTGGGGGAACATGATACTTATGAATGTATTGTCTCTGAGCTTGGGGATGATGTCTGCACATGTGGACAGCAAGATAAATTTCCATTTGAGTTAAAGGTAAAAAAAAAAACAAACATGCACTTTTCCTTGTCTCTGCTCCACATATTGAGAAACAATTCCTCACATTTGACCAAGACATACCTTCAATACAAACAGAATCTGATCTATCTGTCCATGGGCCTCCTCCATGGTCATTCTGAATCCGACCATTCCGTCCCGGGCCTCCTCCATGATCAGAGTGAGTCCCTCTGTACGAGATAACCACTGATGAGGTGTTTGCGCAGTAATCAACCAGAACCAGAACCACCACTAATTGGAAGAGCAGCACCTCATATTTTGCTTGGGTAGTTTATACCCCAGCGGTCTGACCATTGACTTCTTCAATTTCAGGTAGTCCTTGCTTTCTCCCTCCTTCCCCTCCCCTGCCCAGCTCTCCCACAGCCTACTGTCTCCGCCTCTTCCTTTCTTTTTCTCACCCCCCCCTCCCCAACATCAGTCTGAAGAAGGGTCTCGACACGAAACATCGCCTATTCCTTCGCTCCATAGATGCTGCTGCACCCGCTGAGTTTCTCCTAGCATTTTTTCCCCAGCTAGAAATATCAAAGACTAGAGGGCATTGTTTTAAGGCGAAAGAGGCACAGTTTAAAGGAGATGTGCAGGGCAGTATTTTCACATGAAGGGCAGTGGGTGCCTGGAACTCGCTGGCAGGGGTGGTGGTGGAGGCAGATACAATACAGTAATTTAAGTGGGTTTTAGATAGGCAAGTGAATATGCAAGGAATGGAACGATGTGGATTATATGCAGGCTGATACGCGTTGGTCTTGGCATCATGTTCGACACAGACATTTACAGCAGTATATCTTTCTCGAGGTTCAATGCCCGTACTAAATGTAAATGTTCCAGCTGAACAAGACAACAGCCATGTAAAACCAGACCATAATTACTTTACTTTCAAATACCTCGAGATAAAGACAGACGTGCCATTCACCCTTTTGGCTACCTTTTGTTCTTGTGTTTAAGAAGGAACTGCAGATGCGGAAAAATCAAAGGTAGACAAACGGGTGAGGCAGCATCTATGGAGCGAAGGAAATGGGCAACGTTTCGGGTCGAGACCCTTAACGTCTTGACCCGAAACATCGCCTATTTCCTTCGCTCCATTGGTGCTGCCTCACCCGCTGAGTTTCTCCAGCATTTTTGTTCTTATGTGCTCGTTTCGAATGATTTGTAACAGTTGACTTTAATTAAAGAGTGTCATGATCAGTTTAAAAAAAAAGTGCAGGAGTAACTCAGCGGGTCAGGCAGCATCTGTGGAGAACATGGATAGGTGACATTTCACAGAGTGCTGGAGTAACTCAGCGGGTCAGAGAGCATCTGTGGAGAACATGGATAGGTGACGTTTCACAGAGTGCTGGAGTAACTCAGCGGGTCAGGCAGCATCTGTGGAGAACGTGGATAGGTGACGTTTCACAGAGTGCTGGAGTAACTCAGCGGGTCAGGCAGCATCTGTGGAGAACGTGGATAGGTGACGTTTCACAGAGTGCTGGAGTAACTCAGCGGGTCAGGCAGCATCTGTGGAGAACATGGATAGGTGACGTTTCACAGAGTGCTGGAGTAACTCAGCGGGTCAGGCAGCATCTGTGGAGAACATGGATAGGTGACGTTTCACAGAGTGCTGGAGTAACTCAGCGGGTCAGGCAGCATCTGTGGAGAACATGGATAGGTGACGTTTCACAGAGTGCTGGAGTAACTCAGCGGGTCAGGCAGCATCTGTGGAGAACATGGATAGGTGACGTTTCACAGAGTGCTGGAGTAACTCAGCGGGTCAGGCAGCATCTGTGGAGAACATGGATAGGTGATGTTTCAGGTTGGGACTGTTCTTCACCAAACCAACATCTACAGTTCCTTGTTTCTTCATGATCAGTTAAACCAGATTTCAAAGCAGTAAATACTATTTTATGTCATTCTTGAAACAAAAAACAAGTTTTTATTTGGATACTGTTCAATGACTTCCATTTTATATCCTTTCTTTTCAATGAAGTGGCCACGTAAAATGTTCTCGTTGGAAATAACAAGGCCACGAATTATTGACTTCCCTACATAATCTCCTTTGAAACAGGGAGAACTGTAAATGTAGGACATTTACACATTTGTTGTGATAAATAATTTGTTGACTAATATCAACAAGCACATTTGATTTCAGTGATATGTTAAGCAAATTTAAGATTCTTGACCTTCTATCTTAGAATGCAAGTTTCTTCATGAGGAGATACACTCTGGAATCCACCTCAAAGCCATGCAAGTTGTTTGCATCCCCTTGTAGCCTCATGAGTAGACCTCCATATGATACGTAGGCTGACCTGTAAGAGATTATAATTTATTAAGTATTTCTGTAACATTTCAGCACAATAGGTAAAGTTCTGGTGTGGAGTTTTCAGGGAAGTCATTCTGAACCCTTGACTCCTAAATTGGCTACCCTCTGCACCAACTTTCCCCAGTGAATCAGTCACTACTGGCCACATCGTCCCATCTCCACCCCTTTCTGCTTTTCGCAGAGACCGTTCCCTCTGTAACTCCCTGGTCAATTCGTCCCTTCCCACCTAAACCACCCCCTCCCCTGGTACTTTCCCTTGCAACTGCAGGAAATGCTACACTTCGACTCCATCCAAAAACCCAAGCAGTCTTTTCAGGTGAGGCAGAGGCTCACCTGCACCTCCTCCAACCTCATCGATTGCATCCGCTGTTCCAGGTGTCAACTGCTCTACATCGGTGAGACCAAGCGCAGGCTTGGCGATCGCTTCGCCCAACACCTCCACTCAGTTCTCACTAACCAACCTGATCTCCCAGTTGCTCAGCACTTCAACTACCCCATTCCGAATCCGACCTTTCTGTCCTCGGCCTCCTCCATGGCCAGAGTGAGTCCCACTGCAAATTGGAGGAGCAGCACCTCATATTTCGCTTGGGTAGTTTATACCGCAGTAGTATGAACATTGACTTCTCCAATTTCAGGTAGTCCTTGCTGTCTCCCTCCTTCCCCTCCCCTTACCAGCTCTCCCACTGCCCACTGTCTCCGCCTCTTCCTTTCTTTTTCCTGCCCCCCCCCCCCAACATCAGTCTGAAGAAGGGACTCGACCCGAAACGTCACCTATTCCTTCATTCCATTGATGCTGCCTCACCCGCTGAGTTTCTCCAGCTTTTTTTGTCTACCTTTTTTCCCAGCATCTCCAGTTCTTTCTTAAACACTGGGTTTGATAGAGTTCAGTTATCAGCATAATCCTATTGAACAGTGAAACATCATGGTGGGCTAAATGGCCAATTCCTGCTTTATTTCTTTAGGAGAACTGTGCACATTTTGAATCATTCACCACTGTGAAGAAGTAAGGCACAGATAGCCAGTGAATGGGAGAACCATCATATCTATCTTAAAATAGTCCCCACTTCTTTAATCTGGACATTCTCTAGTCCTCACATTGGAACCTTCCCTAGCAAGAAGATAGTGCTCAGTGTTTGCACATACTTAGTAAAGTGTACAGCAAAATGTTTCTTTCCCCATGTAAAATCTGCAAGCAGAGTTGAAGGATCCATGACCAAGATCTAAGATCTATCCAGGTGCTTCTGTGTATCATCACCAACTACCTCCAAGTGGTTCACTCAGAAACATCATGCACTTTGTTGGATGTAATTATTTTCTCCCAAAACTCCTTTCAAATCTGATCCAAAATGATTTGCACCAGATCTGCAAAGTATTGAGGAGATTCTGTTTGTCGCCAAATACTCAATCAAACTTCCACAGATGTACAGTGGAGAACACACTGACTGGTTGCATCGCAGCCTGGTTCAGTAACTCACACACCCACGAACACATGTCACCACAGAGAGTGGCGGACTGCCCGGTCCATCACGGGTACTGACCACCCCACCATCTGCCCAGTCCATCACAGGTACTGACCTCCCCACCATCGAAGGAGGCGCTGTCTCGCTAGGACAGCTCATATCATCAAAGACCCACACTCCCATCTCGCTTCAACCATCAGGAAGAAGGTCCAACTGTGATCACCCGATTCAAATCAACCTTCCCAGCAACCGTCACGCTCTTGAACTCGACACAACACTAAGCACACCCCACCTCAGCAATGAGGATCTGCCGACAACTTCATTTTGGTTGCACGACATACTTTGGATTTTGCACTTATGGTCTGGTTATTGATTATCAGTTATAATTTATTATTTTATTGTTAGTTTATTGTATTATTGATGATTGTACATTTTTTTGGTGTGTTATTGCATTAATGGGCCTGTAAATCAGCAGCAAGTAAGAATGTCATGGTGATGCTGCCAGTACATATGACAATCCTTGCTATAGAGGGGGTACAGAGAAGATTCACCAGACTGATTCCTGGGATGTCAGGACTTTCATATGAGGAAAGACTGGATAGACCCGGCTTGTACTCCGGGAATTTAGAAGATTGAGGGGGGATCTTATAGAAACTTACAAAATTCTTAAGAGGTTGGACAAGCTAGATGCTGGAAGATTGTTCCCGATGTTGGGGGAGTCCAGAACAAGGGGTCACAGTCTAAGGATAAGGGGAAATTCCTTTAGGACCGAGATGAGGAAAACATTCTTTACACAGAGAGTGGTGAGTCTCTGGAATTCTCTGCCACAGAAGGTAGTTGAGGCCAGTTCATTGGCTATATTTAAGAGGGCGTTAGATGTGGCACTTGTGGCTAAAGGGATCAGGGGGTATGGAGAGAAGGCAGGTACGGGATACTGAGTTGGATGATCAGCCATGATCACATTGAATGGCGGTGCAGGCTCGAAGGGCCGAATGGCCTACTCCTGCACCTATTTTTCTATGTTTCTACAATGAAACACTCTAGATTCTGGAGAGTCTACTGTTCTGCTGGTACTAAATGACATTGGGTAGACAATAATGAAAGAACCCCCATTTACAGCACTTGTATCAATAAATGCATTGCACTGTATTACATTAAGCTTTCAATAACTATTATTTTGCAGCTTGTATAACTCGATTACTCACAATCTGGTGGCCGCTTCCGTTGAGCTCTCATCCCCTTCTATTCTATAAACCTTTCCGTACATGACGTATTCAAATTGGTCTGCCCTGTTCATATACAAACAGAAAAAGGGAAAGTGACTACATATAGAACAGCACAAAGATAAAGTCCTTACATTTTCCTGGATCCAATAAAATGTAGACTAGTCTGTGCAAAATAGTATGAGACTACTCGCACTGGTGACACAGTGCAATCATTACGTTCTTATACAGAAACCAAGTCTTTAAATAATTTTTGATCTACAAAGACTACACTACTTAAGATCAATCCACACAATGCGTTAAACAACCAAGTTATTGGCTGTGTCTTCGTGGATGGAATGAGAAGTATTTAAACTAGGATCCACAGTTACTATGGTCATCCAGTATAGGGGTAATTAGTAAAGGGACAGCCGGCCACAATTGTGTTTCAGTTCAGTTTATTGTCACGTGTACCAAGGTACAGTTAAAAGCTTTTGTTGTGTGCTAACCAGTCACCAAAAAATCAATAGATTTCAATAGAATCATAGAATAAAATCAAAAGATTGCAATCGAGCCGTCCGCAGTGTATAGATACATGATAAAGGAATGTGTAGGAAAGAACTGCAGGTGCTAGATTAAATCAAAGGTAGACACAGAATGCTGGAGTAACTCTGCGAGACAGGCAGCATGTCTGGAGAGAAGGAATGGGTGACGTTTCGGGTCGGGACGTTTTTCACACAGAGAGTTGTGAGTCTGTGGAATTCTCTGCCTCAGAGGGCGGTGGAGGCAGGTTCCCTGGATACTTTCAAGAGAGAGCTAGATAGGGCTCTTAAAGATAGCGGCGTCAGGGGATATGGGGAGAAGGCAGGAACGGGGTACTGATTGGGGATGATCAGCCATGATCACATTGAATGGCGGTGCTGGCTCGAAGGGCCCAATGGCCTACTCCTGCACCTATTGTCTATTGTGACCCTTCTTCAGACATAAGGGAATAACATTTAGTGTAAGTTAAAGCTAGCAAAGACCGATCAAAGATAGTCTGAGGGTCACCAAAGAGGTCGACAGTAGCTCAGCACTGCTGTCTGGTTGTGGTAGGATGATTCAGTTGCCTGATAACAGCTGGGAAGAAACTGTCCCTGAATCTGCAGGTGTGCATTTTCACACTTTTATACCTTTTACCTGATGGGAGAGGGGAGAGGAGGGAGTGGTGGTGTACTGTTGACTGACATATTGTAACTATTCTTGGAAGTAAATGATTGCAGGAAAACACATTAATGCCGTCGAGACCATAATAGGACGATTCAACACAGTGACTCATCATATTCCATATTCCAACAAATCTGGCTGCCAGAATCTGATCCTCCATTGGCAGCCGAATCATTTAGGTCTTTCCGGGTACGGCAGAGGTTCACCTGCACCTCCTCCAACCTCACCTATTGCATCCGCTGCTCTACATCGGTGAGACCTCCGCTTGGTCCGCGATAACCAACCTGATCCCCTGGTGGCTCAGCACTTCAACTCCCCCTCCCATTCCCAATCCTACCTTTCTGTCCTGGGCCTCCTCCATGGCCAGAGTGAGGGCCACCATAAATTGGAGGAGCAGCACCTCATATTTCGCTTGGGCAGTTTACACCCCAGCGGTATGAACATTGACTTCTCTAACTTCAGGTTGTCTTTACTTTCTCCTCCCCTTCTCAGCTCTCCCTCAGCCCACTGTCTCCATCTATTCCTTTCGTCTTCCCACCCCACCCCCCCCTCCCCCCCCAACCCTTACATCAGTCTGAAGAAGGGTTTCGACCCGAAACTTCGCCTATTTCCTTCGCTCCATAGATGCTGCCTCACCCGCTGAGTTTCTCCAGCACTTTTGTCTATTAATAAATTTATTTATTTATTTGGTTATTTATTTATTGTGTATATATATGGTCTATGGTATATACACACCCTGAACGTTTATCTCCTGTTCTGTATTATGCTTACATATTGTGTTGTGCTGCAGCAAGCAAGAATTTCATCGTCCTATCTGGGACACATGACATTAAAACACTCTTGATTCGTGAACATTCCTGTCCTCAATTCTGAAACTTAGTTGCAGTGACTTCAGTGCAGTAACTATAGAAGATAGGAAACTTTTGGAAGTGGTCCACAGAAAAACAAGCCAATTGAGATGAGACAATGTAAAAAACTTATCAAATCTCAGCCAAACTCTCAAGGTAATCAAATACATTGCAGGCACAAAGGGGCGTAAGGGCAGACTAACTTTTGTACACTGTGATCTTTGCCAATGGGAATGTATCCAACATGTTTTTGAATGACTACAAGGAATCGCCCCCCCCCCCCCCCTCGGCATTTGCCGACAACTTGTTCCAGAGTCCAGTGACCCTTGGTGAAAAGATAAGCGCTGACCTCCATACTTTCGAAACTTGTGTGCAATTTTTAAATGGTGGCGTTACCTCACCAGGAACAAGTGGAGGTCAATGTGTGAGGGGTGATGCGATAAAGGACGTGTGCAGCAGTTGCAACCAGCTTGGCATTGGAGAAAAATGAAGGGCAATAAGCCATCGAGGAGTTTGTTCAAATAGTACAGTCGAGAAAAAAGCCAACAGAGGTTTCATCAACAAACTATGTAATGAAGGGCGTAAGAAGGAACTGCAGATGCTGGTTTCAACCGAAGATAGACACAAAGAGCTGGAGTAACTCAGCAGGACAGGCAGCATCTCTGGAGAGAAGGAATGGGTGATGTTTCGGGTCGAGAGTCGGAAGAAGGGTCTTGACCCGAAACATCACCCATTCCTTCTCTCCAGAGACGCTGCCTGCCCACTGAGTTTTTCAAGACTGCCGCCATCATACCAGTGCCAAAAAAATCCGCAATACAATGTCTCAACGATTACCGCCCTGTAACACTCACTCCCATAATGATGAAGTGCTTTGAGAGACTGGTCAGGGAACATATTACCTCCAGACTCCCCTCCACACTTGACCCATACCAGTTTGCTTACAGGCCAAACCGTTCCACAGAGGACGCTATATCCTCCGTACTCCATCTGAGCCTGGAACATTTAGAGGAGAAGAACACTTATGTGCGAATGCTGTTCGTGGATTTCAGTTCAGCATTCAACACAATTATCCCTCAGCACCTGATAAGCAAACTGGGTCCATTGGGCCTCAGCACCCCCATGTGTAACTGGCTACTGGACTTCCTCACCGACAGACCCCAGTCAGTGCGGGTTGGAAATAACACCTCTAACATCATCTCTCTGAGCACTGGCTCCCCTCAAGGATGTGTCCTGAGTCCACTGCTGTTTACCCTGATGACCCACGACTGTTGTGCCAGGTTTAGTACAAACCACATCATGAAGTACGCAGATGACACAACAGTGGTGGGCCTTATCCGGGACGATAATGAGCTGGCTTACAGGGAGGAGGTGAAACAACTGATGGACAGGTGCAATACGAACAATCTGATCCTGAATGTCGAAAAAACAAAGGAGGTCAGCGTCGACTTCAGGAAAAACCGTCACAGTCCCACACCACTTCACTTCAATGACAGCGATGTGGAGTTGGTCAGTAGCACTAAGTTCCTGGGGGTGCATATCACTAACAGTCTGACCTGGTCACAAAACATCACATCAATAATTAAGGGAGCGCAGCAGCGGTTGCACTTTCTGAGCCGGATGAGAAGAGCTCACCTCCCCCATCCCATCCTCACCACTTTCTACAGGGGCACCATAGAGAGTATTCTGACCAGCTGCATCTCTGTCTGGTTTGGGGACTGTAAAGCCTCCGACTGGAAGTCCGTGCAGAGAGTGGTGAGGACAGCGGAAAAAATCATCGGGACTTCTCTCCCCTCAATCGGGGATATTGCGACCAAACGTTGCGTGTCTAAGGCCAGCAGTATTATAAAAGACCCCACACATCTCCATCACGGTCTGTTCACTCTGCTGCCCTCGGGCAAAAGATATCGCAGCATAAGGAGCAGAAGATCAAGGTTCTGCAACAGCTTCTTCCCCCGAGCCATCAGACTCCTGAATGCCATGTAATGGGCTGCCACCATTGTCTATTTTATCCTTTTATCCATTTTATCCTTCTGTTGCACAGGGAGCCAAATGCAACCGAATTTCGTTTGGAATTGCATGTATCAATGTATTTCTAAATGACAATAAAGTTTGTTTGATTGATTGATTTGATTTGATACTCCAGCTGTTTGCGTGTATCTTATGTAATGAAGGGGTAGTGTTAGGCCACGTAATGTGGTTCAAAACACAAAGTGCTAGAGGGACTCAACGGGTCAGGCAGTATCTGTGCGGGGAATGGACAGGTGCCGTTTCAGGTTGGGACCCTTCTCCATACTTGTCATTCCTTCCACCAATGCTGCCTGACCCATTGAGTTACTCCAGTACCTTGTGTTTTCTCACAAGATTCCAACATCTGCAGCTCCTTGTGCCTCTATGGGTTCCTTGTACCTTTTTCAGGTGTCAGAGGTTACGAGGAGAAGGCAGGAGAATGGGGTCAGGAGGGAGAGATAGATCAGCCGTGATTGAATGGCGGAGTAGACTTGGCGGGCCGAATGGCCTAAATCTGCTCCCATCACTTATGATCGTATGATCTATGTATTGTGGTTGCGCATTGCCTAGCTAAATCAATAGACAATAGGTGCAGGAGTAGGCCATTCGACCCTTTGAGCCAGCACCGCCATTCAATGTGATCATGGTTGATCATCCCCAATCAGTACCCCGTTCCTGCCTTCTCCCCATATCCCCTGACTCCACTACCGTTAAGAGCCCTATCTAGCTCTCTCTTGAAAGTATCCAGAGAACCGGCCTCCACCGCCCTCCGAGGCAGAGAAATCATACAAGGATGAAGAATAAACCTCAACCACAGGTAAAATAGGGCAGGAAAGCTGTGAAAGGCCTGTCAACCTTGCCTAGTTGTAGCATGCCTACGTACCGCGACGGCCGGTCATCCGTGGGGTTGTATTCGCCATCATCCGGAGTTCCATCTTCATACAGAGTGCTTGCTATTACCAGACGGAATTTGTCACCTGGAATAAAAAGCTTTCAGTACACAGGCAATATATATAATTAAAGTGTAAGAAAGAACTGCAGATGCTGCTTTAAATCGAAGGTAGACCCAAAAAGCTGGAGTAACTCAGCGGGTGAGGCAGCATCTCTGGAGAGAAGGAATGGGTGACGTTTCCGGTCGAGTCTCTTCTCTCCAGAGATGCTGCTTCACCGCTGAGTTGCTCCAGCATTTTGTGTCTACCTTCAATATATAATTAAGCCTCACTGCACCCTTCCCCAGTGCAAGCCAAAACCAAACACAAATCATAAACCCAAAACACATTTTCCTCTTCTAGTATCTACAATTATTTGTATCTACTGAAAAGCAATTGCATCAACATTCCCCTCTCCAAACCCGCACCTGATTCTATGCAGAATTAGGATGTACCTCTGTTTTACATTTAGTTTAGTTTAAGGATACAGCGCGGAAACAGGACATTTGGCCCACCGAGTCCGGAACCGACCAGCGATCCCCGCACATTAACACTGTCCTACACACACTAGGCACAATCTTTACATTTACCAAGCCAATTAACCTACAAACCTGTCCGTCTTTGGAGAGTGGGAGGAAACCGAAGATCTCGGAGTAAACCCGTGCAGGTCACGGGGAGAACGTTCAAACTCCGTACAGACAAGCACCCGTAGTCGGGATCGAATCTGGGTCTCTGGCACAGCAAGCGCTGTAAGGCAGCAACTCTACCGCTGCACCACCGTGCCGTCCCACATTGAACTGACATTTTACCTCAAGAGTCAAGTCAAGAGGGTTTATTGTCATGTGTCCCACATGGGACAATGACATTCTTGCTTGCTGCAGCACAACAGAATGTTGTAGGCATAAATACAGATCAGATCACTGTGTCCATACACACACACATAAATAAACAGATAAAGATCTTGAACACCATGATATTTCTTAGAAGTGTAATTTGGGCAAACCAGACATCTCTGCAGTTTGCATCCAATTAAAGTAACCTTTCCATATTCAATGCTGTAAAATGTGGAAGGTTTTATTATATTCCCACTAACCAAAAGAATTACATTTTGATCCTTGTAACGGAATTCAACTAAATCCATTGCATAAATTAAACTAAAATCATATGACATTTTTAAGTAAACAATTTTGAACTGCAGTCGTTCAGCATTTGGACAGAATACTCATGAGTACAGCAGTTAGGAAGTTATGTTACAGTTTTGGTGAGGCCACATTTGGAGTATTGTGGTTAGTTTTGGTCACCTTGCTATAGGAAGGATGTTATTAAACTGGGAAGAGTGCAGGAACAATTTGCGAGATTGCTGCCAGGACTGGAGAGCCTGAGCTGTCGGAAGAGGTTGGGCAAGTTAGGACTTTATTCCTTGGTGTACAGGAGGCTGAGAGGTGATCTTACAGGTGGGGAATAGAGAGGGTTCATGCACAGAATCATTTATTCAGGGTAGGGGGATTAAAACTAAGAGGGTGTAGGTTTAAGGTGAGAGGGGCAAGATTTAATATGAACCTGAGGGGTTACTTTTTCACTCAGAGGGGGGTGGTTATACGGAACAAGCTACCAGAGGAGGTAGTTGAGGCAGGTACTATAACGTTTAAAAGACATTTGGATGGCACATGAATCAAAATCAATCAATTTTATTCAAATGGGACAGGTTTAGAGAGATATGGGACAAACATGGATAAATGGGACTGGCTTTGCTAGGGTATCTTGGGTGGCATGGATACGTTGGGCTGAAGGGCCTGTTTCCGTGCTGTATAACTAATGATGGCGCACACAAGTGAATTGAACCAGGACTAGTTGACCCTGGAGCACCAAAATAAAATGGGCATAAATTGATGGATGTTTTGCCATCTAATATGAGTAGGTACAGTAAATGTCGGAAGAACAACTTTTAGTTTAATTTTTTGATTCAGCGCGGAAACAGGCCCTTCAGCCCACCCAGTCCGCACCGTCCAGCGATCCCCGCACACTAGGGACAATTTTTAAATTTATACCAAGCCAATTACCCTACAAACCTGCACGTCTTTGGAGTGTGGGAGTAAACCGAAGATCTCGGAGAAACCCCACGTGGTCACGGGGAGAACATGCAAACACCGTATAGACATCACCCATCAGGATCGAACCTGGGTCTCAGGCGCTGTAAGGCCGCAACTCTGATTCCTGGGAACCAGACTGATTCCTGGGATGTCAGGACTTTCATATGAGGAAAGATTGGATAGACTCGGCTTGTAATCGCTGGAATTTAGAAGATTGAGGGGGGGATTTTATAGAAACTTACAAAATTCTTAAGGGGTTGGACAAGCTAGATGCTGGAAGATTGTTCCCGATGTTGGGGGAGTCCAGGACCAAGCCGTCACAGTCTAAGGATAAGGGGGAATTCCTTTAGGACCGAGATGAGGAAAACATTCTTTACACAGAGAATGGTGAGTCTCTGGAATTCTCTGTCACAGAAGGTAGTTGAGGCCAGTTCATTGGCTATATTTAAGAGGGCGTTAGACGTGGCACTTGTGGCTAAAGGGATCAGGGGGTATGGAGAGAAGGCAGGTACGGGATACCGAGTTGGATGATCAGCCATGATCACATTGAATGGCGGTGCAGGCTCGAAGGGCCGAATGGCCTACTCTTGCATCTATTTTTCTATGTTCTATGTTTCTACCGCTGCGTCACCGTGCTGCCCCATAGCTACCATTAAAATTATGATTAACATGACTTTTAGTTTTCCAAGTTAAAAATAGCATTGTTAGTGTCTTACCGAGTTCAACAGGGTAAATCTGAATGTTTACATCAAGTATCAGGTCCATTTTGAAGGATTCACTCTCACAATGTAGACGGGAAACTGTAAAGACAACAATAATCGTGTTATCTGACAAAAAATGTCAAAGTATCACTTTAATTGTGGATTTGTGGGTTAATTGGCTGTTGTAAATTGTCCCAAGTGTGTTGGTGGTTGGTAAGAATTGACGGGAATGCAGGGAATATTTTAAAAAAGATTCATGCAGTATGCATGGAAATGGGCAGTTGATGGTCAGCATAGACGTCGATGGGCTGAAGGGCCTGTTTCCGTGCTCTATGTCTCCATAAAAGCAGAGAGAGTTTACAGATCACTGGTACAAGGTTGGAAAACACACAAAGTTTCTTGGGATAGACACAAAGTGCTGGAGTAACTCAGCGGGTCAGGCAGCATCTGTGGAGAACATGGATAGGTGACGTTTCACAGAGTGCCGGAGTAACTCAGCGGGTCAGGCAGCGTCTGTGGAGAACATGGATAGGTGACGTTTCACAGAGTGCTGGAGTAACTCAGCGGGTCAGGCAGCATCTGTGGAGAACATGGATAGGTGACGTTTCACAGAGTGCTGGAGTAACTCAGCGGGTCAGGCAGCATCTGTGGAGAACATGGATAGGTGATGTTTCACAGAGTGCTGGAGTAACTCAGCGGGTCAGGCAGCATCTGTGGAGAACATGGATAGGTGACGTTTTGGGTCGGGTCCCTTCCTCAGACAGTTATATTTTTGCTCCTCAGTTTTACCTTCTACACTCCTACACAAGTTCATGACATTTTAATCAGTCATCATCCATGTTTCTTCTGTTCACAGATGACATTAGTGTTGGGGCGGGTTCAACCAGATAGCTGTAGGACAATAGGGTCAGGCAGCATCTCTGGAGAACATGGGTAGGTGATGTTGCGGCTCAGGACCCTTCGTCAGTCTGATTGTGGGGGAAATAAAGAAAGAGAGGGGGGAACGGGGGGGACAGAGCGCGTGGGGTCTTAGGTGAACACAGGCGAGGGAGGGGGTTACTTGGCAGGCAGATTGTTGCACTGGGAGGCGAGCGTGTTTCATTGTCACATGCACTGAAATGGAACAATCAGTATCTTACTTGTCGCAGCTTAACAAGTTTGTAAACACAGCACTCAATAGATAATATAACAAACAAAAACGTTCAATAAAGACCCTAAAGATAGAGCAAAAAAAAAACCCTAAAATAGTGCAAAATAAAACCCAGTTACCCAGGGACCTGCCACCCACACCACGTAGAGCCGACCTCCACCTCACCCCCTTCCATCACCCTCCTCTTCTCACCTCTCCCCCCCCACCTCTCTCCCCCTCCTCCAACTCCCCCCTCACCACCCACCTCCATCTTCCCCATCCCCCCTTTATTTTATGTGCTGTGTGAATTTTTTGCTTTGTACTTAGTATGGCTGTATGGTAACTCAAATATCACTGTACCTTAATTGGTACATGTGACAATTACATTGAATCTTGAAACTTCTCCCCACTCCGCTTCCATCTCTCCCCTCACCACTTTCCTCCCCTCTCTCCCCTTCATCTCCCTCCTCCCCCTCACCACCCCTCCCTCCCTCCTCGACCCTCTCCTCTTCATCTCCCTCCTCCCCCTCACCACTCCTCTCTCCCTCCCTCTCTCCTCTTCATCTCCCTCCTCCCCCTCACCACTCCTCTCTCCCTCCTCCCCTCCTCCCCCTCACCACTCCTCTCTCCCTCCCTCCCTCCTCTGCCACACACCTCTGTCAAACTTTATCCCCTCCGGGTCAATGTCCTTCACGTCAAAGATGTCCTCGAACAGGATGCCGGCCATGGTGATGAGCCGGGGTTAGACAGGGAGCGTGAGGTGGGGGGGAGACACACACAGCCTCCCGCCAGCCAGCCAGCCCGCTCACGGCACGCCGGGATACTGGCGGACTCCAGCGGGTTGTGATCATTTGACCGCTACCGCCGCCATCTTTGATCAGGGCATTCCGCGGCTGCGATCAAGGCACGGTTCCGCCGCCATATTTAATAAAGGCAAGGCGCCGCCATCTTTGATCCTGCTCCGCGCCTTCGTCGATCAGGGCAGGACGGGGCCGCCGACATCTTTGATTAGGGCACAGCTGCCGCGCTTTCTCCGACCGAGGCTCAAAGGCAAGTGGCTGCCACCTCCATCTTTGATTAGGGCACTACACTGCCGCCATGATTGATGAAGACATTGGTTGGGTGTGAGTCCTCACTGTCCCACATTGATTCTCCATGGAAACCTGCATCAGCATCAAGGTTGGCAGGACTGGGCTTGTACACTCTGGAGTTTAGAAGGCTGACAGGGGATCTTATTGAAACATATAAGATAATAATGTGTACCTTAAAGAATTTTATGTTTCTATAAGATCCCCTCTAAATCCTTCTAAATTCCAGGGAATACAAGCCCAGTTGACCTATTCTTTCATCATATTGCCTTTGTACAGGGCTCTGGTGAGACCACACCTGGAGTATTGCGTGCAGTTTTGGTCTCCTAATTTGAGGAAGGACATTCTTGGAATTGAAGGAGTGCAGCGTTGGGTCACCAGGTTAATTCCCAGGATGGCGGGACTGACATATGATGAAAGAATAGGTCAACTGGGCTTGTATTCCCTGGAATTTAGAAGGATTTAGAGGGGATCTTATAGAAACATAAAATTCTTTAAGGTACACAAAAATGCTGGAGAAACTCAGCGGGTGCAGCAGCATCTAAGGAGCGAAGGAAATAGGCGACGTTTCGGGTCGAAACCCTTCTTCAGAATAATAGGGAGTGGGGGGAGGCGGGGAGAAGAAAGGAAAAAGGAATAAGATTATTAAGGGTTCGGACACACTAGAGGCAGGAAACATGTTCCCAATGTTAGGGGAGTCCAGAACCAGGGGCCACACAGTTTAAGAATAAGGGGCAAGCCATTTAGAACGGAGGAAACACTTTTTCACACAGAGAGTTGTGACTCTGTGGAATTCTCTGCCTCAGAGGGTGGTGGAGGCCGGTTCTCTGGATGCTTTCAAGAGAGAGCTAGATAGGGCTCTTAAAGATAGCGGAGTCAGGGGATATGGGGAGAAGGCAGGAACGGGGTACTGATTGGGGATGATCAGCCATGATCACATTGAATGGCAGTGCTGGTTCGAAGGGCCAAATGGCCTACTGCACATATTTTCTATTGTCTACAGGGACATAAGCATGCAGGTACAGCAGGCAGTGAAGAAAGCTTATGGCATGTTGGCCTTCATTGCGAGAGGATTTGAGTTTAGGAGCAAGGAGGTCCTATTGCAGTTGTACAGGGCTCTGGTGAGACCACACCTGGAGTATTGCGTGCAGTTTTGATCTCCTAATTTGAGGAAGGACATTCTTGGAATTGAAGGAGTGCAGCGTTGGTTCACAAGGTTAATTCCCAGGATGGCGGGACTGACATATGATGAAAGAATAGGTCAACTGGGCTTGTATTCCCTGGAATTTAGAAGGATTTAGAGGGGATCTTATAGAAACATAAAATTCTTAAAGGATTGGACAGGCTAGATGCACGAAAAATGTTCCCGATGTTGGGGGAGTCCAGAACCAGGGGTCACAGTTTAAGAATAAGGGGTAGGCCATTTAGGACTGAGATGAGGAAAAACTATTTCACCCAGAGAGTTGTGAATCTGTGGAATTATCTGCCACAGAAGGCAGTGCAGGCCAATTCACTGGATGTTTTCAAGAGAGAGTTAGATTTAGGTCATAGGGCTAACGGAATTAAGGGATATGGGGAGAAATCAGGAACGGGCAACTGATTCTGGGTTACACAAAAAGCTGGAGAAACTCAGCGGGTGCAGCAGCATCTAAGGGGCGAAGGAGATAGGCGACGTTTCGGGTCGAGACCCTTCGTCTGAAGAAGGAGATAGGCGATATAGAAGGAGATATTCTCCTTCGCCCCTTAGATGCTGCTGCACCCGCTGAGTTTCTCCAGCTTTTTGTGTAACCCTCAATTCTCCAGCATCTGCAGTTCCTTCTTTAACACAACTGATTCTGGGTGATCAGCCATGATTATATTGAATGGCGGTGCTGGCTCGAAGGGCCGAATGGCCTACTCCTGCATTTATTTTTTATGTTTGTATTGTTCAACAATCACATATTCGCAGATGCTTCAACTGTTTTAATCTGTTTCACTTGTTAAGAACTATATTCTGCATTCTATCGACCCCATTGCTCTACCTATTGTACTTGATTGTATTTATGTACAGTCTTTTCTGATTAGTTTGTATTTATGTATAATATATCTGATCTTTTGGCCTGTTTGTATCAAGGCATGGTATATCAGATCTGTTTGGATAGCTTGCAAAACAAAGCATTTCAATGTACTTTGGTACGCGTGATAATAATACTCCTGAACTATCTGCCTGCACCTCCATCTCATACCTCGTGGCTCCCGCTCCCATTCCGTATCCGACCTCTCGGTCCTGGGCCTCCTCCACGGCCAGAGTGAGCAACACCGCAAGTTGGTGGAACAGCACCTCATATTCCGCTTGGGGAGTCTGCATCCTCTGGGCTTAAACATTGAATTTTCTCAATTCTGTTAACCCAGGCTTCCTCCTCCCCTTCCCACCTCTCCCTCAGTCCTCGGGCCCTGGCATTCCTTCTCTCTCTATCTCTCCCCCACCCAAGTCGCACTAGCTTCTCATTTTCACACTACAAACAGCTTACAATGGCCTGTTTCCTTTATCATCGATACTTTTTTGCATATCTTTCATTCATTGTTCTTTATCTCTCCACATCACCATTTATATCTCTAATTTCCCTGATCCCTGACCAGTCTGAAGAAGGGTCTCGACCCAAAACGTCGCCTATCTCCTTCGCTCCTTAGATGTTGCTGCACCCGCTGAGTTTCTCCAGCTTTTTGTGTAACCCTCGATTCTCCAGCATCTGCAGTTCCTTCTTTAACACTTTATCTACATTTCACATGTTTTCATATTTCATATCTCTGATATTACATTTCATCTCTGGCCTTGGTCCAATCCCCCCCTTTTACCTTATGCCTCCCAAAGAGTCCACCAGGGACTATACTGGAAGTTGGACAATTTTATACTGGACAGTTTTTACATTTATCAAGCTAATTAATCAAACCAATATACAAACCTGTTTAAGAAGGAACTGCAGATGCTGGAAAATCGAAGGTAGACAAAAATGTGGTCTACCAACATACAAACCTGTACATCTTTGGAATTTGGGAGGAAACTGAAGATCTCGGAGAAAACCCACACAGGTCACAGGGAGAACGTACCAACTCCGTACTGACAGCGCCTGTAGTCGGGATCGATCCCGGGTCTCCGGTGCTGCATTTTGCTGCAAGGCAGCAACTCTACCGCTGCCCTCGCCTGTATCCACCTATCACTCGCCAGGATTTGTCCCGCTCCCACCTCTCTTTTCCAGCTTCCTCCCCCATTAGCCTGGTCCAGATCAGAAACGTCACCTATCCATGTTCTCCACAGATGCTGCCGGACCCGCTGAGTTAATGCAGCACTCTGTGAAACGTCACCTATCCATGTTCTCCACAGATGCTGCCTGACCCGCTGAGTTACTCCAGCACTCTGTGAAACGTCACCTATCCATGTTCTCCACAGATGCTGCCTGACCCGCTGAGTTACTCCAGTACTCTGTGAAACGTCACCTATCCATGTTCTCCACAGATGCTGCCTGACCCGCTGAGTTACTCCAGTACTCTGTGAAACGTCACCTATCCATGTTCTCCACAGATGCTGCCTGACCCGCTGAGTTACTCCAGTACTCTGTGAAACGTCACCTATCCATGTTCTCCACAGATGCTGCCTGACCCGCTGAGTTACTCCAGCACTCTGTGAAACGTCACCTATCCATGTTCTCCACAGATGCTGCCTGACCCGCTGAGTTACTCCAGCACTCTGTGAAACGTCACCTATCCATGTTCTCCACAGATACTGCCTCTCCCGCTGAGTTACTCCGGCGATTTGTGTCTTATCACTGCACCTTGATACATGTGCCAATGATAAACCTTAACCCAAACCCAAAAGGAAACATCATTCATTAACGTTTTATAACCGCGGTGCCAATGCTAGAATTTCCAGCATGCTTGTGTTTTTATTTAAAATACAGGGATAATAATGCAGTTCCACAAAACAACCTGACATCTTCCTACTATCCTTGTAAATGCAGTTCTTCACTGTATCACCTCATCTATAATTGATTGCTCAAATGGAAACTACATCATCAATGGCATTAAATGCTGGGCACAGTGCTGTGTGTCTCATCTGAGCAGGGATCTTTTATTTACAAGCTCTGTGAAAGAGGAGTAGACACAGCTATAAACTCCAGCACCATTTTAGATACACCATAGACAGTGTATTGTTGAGGTTCATCACAGCTTGGTGTGGGATCAGCTCTCCTCAAGACTGCGAGAAGTAGCCAAATTGTGGATGTAACCCAGTCCATCACACAGACCAGACTCCCCACCATTGACTCCATCCACACCTCACGCTGCCAACATAATTACAGACTTGTCCCACCCCGGTCATTCCTTCTTCTGCCCGCTCCCGTCCGGCAGAAGGTACAGCAGCTTGAAAGCGCGCACCACCAGACTCAGGAACAGCTTCTTCCCCTGTTAGCAGGCTTCTGAACGGTCCTTCCATAAGATCATGGAGTGATACAGCATGGATATAGGCCCTTCAGTCCAACCCTTCCATGCCGACCAAGATGCCCCATCTAAGCAAGTCCCATCTCCCTGCATTTGGTCGATATCCCTCTAAACCTTTCCTATCCATGTACCTCTCCAAATGTCTTTTAAATGCTGTTGTAGTCCCTGCCTCAACTACCTCTGGCAATTCGTGCCATACACCCACCACCCTCTGAGTGAAAATGTTGCCCCTCAGGTCTGTTTTACATTTTGCCCCTCACATCTTAAACCTATGTCCTCTTGTTTTTGATTCCCCTATCAATGGTAAAAGACTCCCTATCTATTCCCCTCATGATTTTATACCTCTCTATAAGATCACCCCTCAGCCTCTTGCGCTCCAAGAAATAAAGTTCTAGTCTGCCCACTATCTCCCTATAGCTCAGGCCATATAAGCTAGGGTACTGTCCGATTCACCTCTACCCCACTGCGGACATTGGACTCTGTCTCTGGAACTGATGCGCTACAATGCTGAGAACTATATTCTGCACTCTGTATCTTCCCTCTTGCTCTGCCTGTTGAAGTTCATCGGTTCCAGACAAAATCCAATGTCCGCAATGGAGTGGAGGTGAATCGGACAGTACCCTGGCTTATGGAAGGGCCGTTCAGAAGCCTGATAACAGAGGGGAAGAAGCTGTTCCTTTAAGTCAGGGGTTCCCAACCTTTTTTGTCCCGTTTACCCCCTGGCAACTTTTCGAAAGTAAATTTACCCCCATCCTGTTTGTTCAGCAATTTGAGTTGACACTTCTACCATAATAAAGCAACCAACAAAGGGGAAATGTTAAAAATACTGTTTTTAACATTATTATATTAAGTTCCAGAATCAACAAATTTTCCCCCCGGGGTTAAGTTTACACCAGGTTAGGAACCCCTGCTTTACGTTTATGACACTAGACATGGGCCCATTCTTTCTCGCTGAAACTGAATGTAAAATGCAATCCTAACGGGATTAGCAATCTTTCTATACTTCCACCTATCTGAGGAATGATAAATACTCTGACCATGGAGACACAAGGAACTGCAGGTGCTGGAATCCTGAGCAAAGCACAAAGTGCTGGAGGACCTCAGCGTGTTGCTAATGTGGCCAGCGTGTGGGTAATCATTCTCAGGGTCATTGTTGTCCCTAACTGCTGATGACACTTTTGTAAATTCACGAACACGTTCTAACTGACCAATGCACATTCCAGAAACCACGAGGTCCCTCTCAGCATTTACACAAAGGCTAAACGCTTCTCTCTGCTGAAAGAGAAGTGATTATCTACAGCGTATAAATGTCTGTTCAGCTCTGACAGGAATGTACAATCTACCTTCATCGATTACACCAAAGAATGTCTCAATTTCCTAATTGCTGGCAATATATTCATGTTAAGAGCAGAATTAGGCCATTCGGCCCATCAAGTCTACTCCGCCATTCAATCATGGTTGATCTATCTCTCCCTCCTAACCCCATTCTCCTGCCTTCTCCCCATATCCCCTTGACACCTGTACTAATCAAGAATCTATCTATCTCTGCCATAAATATATCCATTAACTTGGCCTCCACAGCAAAGAATTCCACAGATTCATCAGCCTCTGGCTAAATAATTATTATTCTTTAATATCAGTGAGATAGAGATCTCCTGAGATTCTGAAATGAGCCGGTGATTCCGCATTAGAATATTATCTCAATGATGATCCTACTTGACCTCATTTTTAATCTTTACGTGATCCTCTTATGCTTTCTTGCTTATCCGCCCCGAAATGATAAATAGATCACTGCTCCACTTAAGTCCCAGCGTGATTCTGATGTTGATTCCATGAAGAGGTTCTTCTTTTGTGAGGTGGAACATTTGAAGGATTACAGCTGGAATTTCCTGGTCTACTGACCTCAACTAACCTCGAGCATAAACATCAAGGGGACATTGAATAATTCACAGTGTCATAGAGTGATACAGTGTGGAAACAGGCCCTTTGGCCAAACTTGTCCACACTGTCCAACATGTCCCAGCTACACTGGTCCCACCTGCCCACGTTTGGTCCATATCCCTCCATGTACCTGTCTAAATGTTTCTTAAATGCTGCGAAGGTTTTACGGAATAAAGGTAGAATTATTCCATTCGGCCCGTCAAGTCTACCCCGCCATTCAATCCAGATTTCCACAGATTCACCACTGTCTGACTGAACGTCATTTAATTCTGAGACTATGACCTCTAGTTCTAGACTCTTCCACTCGTGGAAACATCCTCTCCACATCCAATCTACCTGCCAAGTATCAAGTACCTGCCACAACTACCTCCTATGGCAGCTCATTCCATATACCCACCACCCTTTTTGTGAAAACGTTACCCCTCAGGCTCCTATTAAATCTTTCCCCCCCTCACCTTAAACCTACGTCCTCTGGCCCTTGATCACCCTACTCAGGGCATGAGATTTTGTGCGTTTACCTGATCTATTCCTATGGATGAGACTATTCTATAAGATTGCCCTTCATCCTCCTGCATTCCACGCAACGGAGGCCTAGCCTGCTCAACCTCTCCCTCTAGTTCAGGCCCTTGAGTCCTGGCAACATCCTCGTGAATCTTCTCTGCACCCTTCATGAAAATGTCATCGAGATTGTCGTGCAATGACATTTGAATCAATCATTATTATTGTCTAAATGCTTGAGACGAGAGCATGGAACAGAACAGGAACAGGCCCTTCGGCCCACAATGTCTGTGCCAAATGTGAAAATATACAAAATATATTCCAAGGACCTTGAGAGTTTGTTAAGTGCTTAAGACGTTACTAGGGAAATTACCAGTGCTCAATAGACTTATCTGAGCACAACAATGCTCATCTTAACAGTAATACATCGTGATTTACAAAAGAAAGCCAAAAAGAGTTATTTTCAAGACTAATGATAGATCTGACCAGGATTGAAGACACAGAGTGCTGGAGTAACTCAGCGGGTCAGGCAGCATCTGTGGAGGACATGTATAGGTGACGTTTCACAGAGTGCTTGAGTAACTCAGCGGGTCAGGCAGCATCTGTGGAGAACATGGATAGGTGACGTTTCACAGAGTGCTGGAGTAACTCAGCGGGTCAGGCAGCATCTGTGGAGAACATGGATAGGTGATGTTTCACAGAGTGCTGGAGTGACTCAGCGGGTCAGGCAGCATCTGTGGAGAACATGGATAGGTGACGTTTCACAGAGTGCTGGAGTGACTCAGCGGGTCAGGCAGCATCTGTGGAGAACATGGATAGGTGACGTTTCACAGAGTGCTGTAGTAACTCAGCGGGTCAGGCAGCATCTGTGGAGAACATGGATAGGTGACGTTTCACAGAGTGCTGGAGTGACTCAGCGGGTCAGGCAGCATCTGTGGAGAACATGGATAGGTGACGTTTCACAGAGTGCTGTAGTAACTCAGCGGGTCAGGCAGCATCTGTGGAGAACATGGTTTTGGGTCGCGATACTTCTTCAGCCTCCGTGTTCTCCAGAGATGCTGTCTGACCCACTAAGTTACTCCAGCACTCTGTGTCTAGCTTTAGTACCTGCATCTGGTGTTTTTCTGCTTCTACATTTCTGCTTGATTAGAGGCATGTTGACTTACATTTTATGGACAGAAATAGGAACCTCATGGAATGAGCTTTTGTTGTCACGGTGCGTGAATTGAATTCCAGAAAATAATAGCACAGAAAATGACGACTCTTCACGTCCACGCAGAATTACCATAACAATGTTGGGTGGGCCAAGCCCACTCCACAGACAGCGAGTCAGTCATGCAGCCACGGACAACATCTGCATACCAGGTCCAAACTGCTTTAAAACTTCACAAACAGTGTTTCCACAGAGCAGTCACCTCAGTCTTTAACCAGACCAACGCTGAAGAATCGACTGGAATGTTCAGATCACCACAGTAAGTCAGCTTTACAATGCCGAGTGGCAAATCTTCCACACAGTTAAACCAGGGAAGAACAGCCAGCATTTGTGGCCGTATAGTGTTTGCGTGTGTTACAACTTATACAACGTGTACAACTTCAGTCTGAAGAAGGGTCTCGACCCGAAACGTCGCCTTTTTCCTTCGCTCCATAGATGCTGCCTCGCCCGCTGAGTTTCTCCAGCATTTTTGTCCACCTTGTACAACTTATACGGTTATTTTTATGGCAGAGATTGGCAGATTCTTGATTAGTACGGGAGTCAGAGGTTATGGGGAGGAGGCAGTAGAATGGGTTTAGGAGGGAGAGATAGATCAGCCACAATTGAATGGCAGAGGAGACTTGATGGGCCGAATGATCTCAGGAATGAGTGGGTTCATCTATGATGAGCGTTTGGCGGCTCTGGGCCTGTACTCGCTGGTTTAGAAGAATGAGGGGGTCCTCATTGAAACTTAGAGAATAGTGAAAGGCCTGGATAGAGCGGATGTTGAGAGGATGTTTCCACTAGTGGGGGAGTCTAGGACCAGAGGTCATAGCCTCAGAATTAAAGGACGTTCCTTTAGGATGGGGATGAGGAGGAATTTCTTTAGTCAGAGGGTGGTGAATCTGTGGAATTCATTGCCACAGAACGCTGTGTAGTCAATGTATATTTTTAAGGCAGAGATAGATAGATTCTTGATCAGTACGGGTGTCAGAGGTTATGGGGAGAAGGCAGGAGAATGGGTTTAGGAGGGAGAGATATATCAGCCACAATTGAATGGTGGAGTAGACTTGATAGGTCGAATGGCCTATCTCTGCTCCTAGAACCTAGATCCATCTGAAGAGTGGTCTCTACCTGAAACGTCACCCATTCCTTCTCCACAGATGCTGACTGTCCCGTTGAGTTACTCCAGCATCTTGTGTCTACCCTAGAACTCATGAACTTAGAGTGAATGAAGTCTCCAATATTGGGTGGAGTTTAATGTCGTTTGTTTTAATGATTCACGAGCCTCCACTTCAATTAGTTAGTTTAATACTGTTGATGGTTTGGAAGTTGACCGTTAGTTATATATGTATTTGAATAATGTGGCGCAGCGGGTAGAGCTGCTGCCTCACAGCGCCAGGGACCCCAGTTCGATCCTGACTATGGGTGCTGTCGGCGTGGAGTTTACACGTTCTCCCTGTGACCGCGTGGGTTTGCTCAGATTTTCTCCCGCATCCAAAAGACGTGCGGACTTGTCAGTTAATTGGTCCTCTCTAAATTGCCCCCAGTGTGCAGGGAGTGGATGAGAGCGTGGGATAACATGGAACTAGTGTGAAGGGGCGATCGCTGGTTGGAGTGAACCCGGTGGGCTGAAGGGCCTGTTTCTATGCTGTGTCTCTAAACTACATAGAATCTTTTGATTGTAACTCTCAAAATATAATTTCCTTGTCTGAAAAGCACAGAAATTACATGATACATGAAGGGTGCAGCAGAGATTGACCAGGATGTTACCTGGGCTTGTGGGCTCGAGTTACAGGTAGAGGGGGGATAGGCTGGGACTTCTTTCTTGGGTGTGTAGAAGGCTGAGGAGTGACCTTATTGCGGTGTACAAGATCACGAGGGGCACGGATAAAGTGAATGCTCACTGTCTTTATCCCAGGGAAGAGGATTCTAACACTACAGGGCACAGGGATAAGGTGAGAGGGGAGAGATTGGTGAGGGTCTTCATGGGCAACTTTTCCACTCAGAGGGTAGTCTGTATCTGGAACGAGCTGCCAGAGGAAGCTGTAGAAGCGGATGCAGTTACGACTTTTAATTGGACAGATATATGGACAGGAAGCGTTTGGAGGGCTATGAGCCAAATGCAGGCAAATGGGACTAGCCCAGTTTGCCAATTAGGTTAGCATGGACAAGGGTCTGTTTCTGTGCTGTTCAGCTCTATGACTGTGTGCTAATGGACGTTAGAGTGTGACTACACAAGAAGCAGCAGATGGAGAACAAATGCACAGGAACAAGCCATAGTTGGAACAAAGCACAAAGTGCTGGAGGAACCAAGCCAGTCCTTCTCCAAAAGCCCCTCGGCACAGTGAATTAATTGTCACGATATGATACGGTACAACTATATTTATGCCATGGGAGATTGATCGGCCAACATTCAGAGGAAGACGTTGAAGGCGGTGAGATGAACAGAAATGCAAGGCTAGTAGTCATGGGAGGAATAATGTCACAGTTCACCAATTACACTAAATGAAGCCACTTGGCAGACTGAGCCCATTCTTCTTCTTGCGCATGGCGTGCACAGCCTAAAGTTGTCGGACAGCTTGTACTATTTGATCTTATTTGATTGTGCACGCCGGGTTGATTGCATTCGTTGAAACAGGGTGGGCCGCGTGAAGGCTGCAATCTCCCACCCCGTACTGAGCCCATTGACAGCCACCCACAAGTAGGCCCGTGTCTGCTGGAGACTCTCTGTGAGGTGGTGAACACAAGCCTGTGTAGAGATTACTGGGAACTCAGAACCCTCCAATCTCTGGCAGTCACAACCTTCACCCAGGCTGCCGCAGAAGGCAGTGGACGACAATCCACTGGATGTTTTCAAGAGAGAGTTAGAATCAGCTCTCAGGGCTAACAGAATCAAGAGATATGGAGAGAAGGCAGGAACGGGGTACTGATTCTGGATGATCAGCCATGATCATATTGAATGGCGGTGCTGGCCCAAAGTGCCAAATGGCCTCCTCCTGCACCTGTTTTCTATGTTTCTAAATGTCACATTCAACAGACTTGGTACTGGAGTTGGGGGTTTCAACTTTGCTCCTATACTCAACTCCTCTTATATTCCTCTTATGAGGGCCAACATGCCATTCGCTTTCTTCACTGCCTGTTGTACCTGCATGCTTACTTTGGACCTGCAAGCATACTTAGTAGGTGCAGGAGTAGGCCATTCAGCCCTTCGAGCCAGCACCGCCATTCAATATGATCATGGCTGATCATCCACAATCAGTAGCTTAGTTGTAAGGAGAGGTTGGACAAACTTGGGTTGTTGCACAAACATGTCTCTGGGACGTTGGTGGGGAGACCTGGTAGAAGTATATAAAACTATGAGAGGCACAGATACGGTCGACAACCTTCACCAAAAAAGGAATGTCAAACACTCGAGGGCATAGCGTTATGGTGAGAGCTGCAGAGTACAAAGGTGCGGTGCGGGGCAGGTTGTTTTACACAGAGGGTGGTGGGTGCCTGGAACGCGCTGCCGGGGGTGGTGGCGGAGGCAGATACGAGAGTGGCGTTTAAGAGGCTTTTAGACAGGCACGTGCATATGCAGGGAATGGAGGGATATGGATCACGTGCAGGCAGAGGAGTGTTTATCTGGGCATCACGTTCAGCACAGACATTGTGGGCCGAAGGGCCTGTTCCTCTGCTGTACTGTTCTTTGTTCTACCTGTCCTACAGTATGTCAGGTTGACAATGCTTCTGCTTGTGTTTCACAGACAGTTGAGATCAATCAATTCAATTTAAAACAAATTCTACTCAAATATTGGAGTTAAATTGGCACTCTTTATGTAATGCCAACAAACATAGAGTTTTGTTAAAGAAGGAACTGCAGATGCTGGAAAATCGAGGGTACACAAAAGGCTGGAGAAACTCAGCGGGTGCAGCAGCATCTAAGGAGCGAAGGAGATAGGCGACGTTTCAGGCCGAAACCCTTCTTCAGACATAGAGTTTTACTGCGTCGTTAACCCCAGCAAGCATTCCTTAAAGCATAGATCACAAAATGCTGGAGTAACTCAGCGGGTCAGGCAGCATCTGTGGAGAACATGGATAGGTGACGTTTCACAGAGTGCTGGAGTAACTCAGCGGGTCAGGCAGCGTCTGTGGAGAACATGGATAGCTGACGTTTCACAGAGTGCTGGAGTAACTCAGCGGGTCAGGCAGCATCTGTGGAGAACATGGATAGGTGACGTTTCACAGAGTGCTGGAGTAACTCAGCGGGTCAGGCAGCATCTGTGGAGAACGTGGATAGGTGACGTTTCAGGTCGGGACCCTTCTTCAGACTATTCGTGCATTGCTCCCTCTATCTCCCTCTCTCTCTCTTTTGATTGAATAACTGAAGGATACAGCGTGGAAACAGGCTCTTCGGTCCACCTAGACCACGCCGACAGAACCTGGTCACACTAGTTGTATGTTATCCCAGTTTTGCATCCGCTCCCTACACACGAGGGCAATTTAACAGAGGAACAATTAAGCTGCAAGCCCGCACGACTTTGGGGTGTGGGCGGAAACGGGTGTCACATTAAATGAGGACGTTTTGATCAATTATGTTGAGTCTTACCAAGTGCAATTAGCGTAACACAAGTTGACGGGTATTTTCCCTTTCAGATGGCTTGTAATGACCACTTTAGTGTGGAGCACCCTGGGGATCCCCAACCTGGGGACTTAATTGAAATATTCCGCCCTGCGTACCAACACTGGGCTCTCTACCTGGGAGACGGCTATGTTATAAACATCTCACCACTAGGTAAGGGAAAGGAACGCTTCAGGTGGCAAATCTTTATCTCTGATCTGAGTTTAAGTTGTAGAATTAATGTAGACACTTATGTTTCACAAGATCTTGTCTTAATCCCAATATGTACTGTCATAACATTCACATTTCATGTCTATCCTCATGGATCTTTATTCACATCCTCCTTGTCTGAGCAACACCATGGAAAACACAGGCGTTGCTACCATAGATCGACACAAAATGCTGGAGTAACTCAGCGGGACTGGCAGCATCTCTGGAGAGAAGGATTGGGGTCGAGACCCTTCTTCAGACTCAAACTTCAGAACTGCAGATGCTGGAAAATCGAAGGTAGGCAAAGGTGCTGGAGAAACTCAGCGGGTGCGGCAGCATCTATGGAGCGAAGGAAATAGGCAACGTTTCGGGCCGAAACCCTTCTTCAGACGTCGCCCATTCCGTCTACCTTCGATTTAAACCAGCATCTGCAGTTCTTTCTTACACAATAGTTGCTACCATCACAGATTACAAATGCTGTTAAACAAATCCAACACAGTAGATGTAAGAAATACATTTGTTAGATTAGAAATAGTTTAACAATTCACATGTTTTTAAAACAGTTAGGGTCAAGAGAGTTTAATTGTATCGGCAACAGAACAATTACATACATACTAGAGCACAGCAACAGGCCCTTCAGCCCAACTGGTTCTTGCCATACAAAATGCCCCCATCTAAGGTCATAAATTATAGGAGCAGAATTGTTATTGTATCTGCCTCATCTACCTCTTCTGGCAGCTCAATCCGTATTCCCAACATCCTCAATATGAAAAAGTTGCCCCTCACGGAAATGTGAAATCTTTTCCCCTATCACCTTAAACCCATGTCCTCTGGTTCTTCATTTCGCTCCCCTGGGAACAAGACTCTGCATTCTGTGCACCTCTTCCAACCTCATCTACTGCAACCGCTGCGCTAGGTGTCAGCTGCTCTACATCGGTGAGACCAAGCGCAGGCTTGGCGATCGCTTCGCCCAACACCTCCACTCGGTTCGCAATAACCAACCTGATCTCCCAGTGGCTCAGCACTTCAACTCCCCTCCCATTCCCAATCCGACCTTTCTGTCCTGGGCCTCCTCCATGGCCAAAGTGAGTCCCACTGCAAATTGGAGGAGCAGCACCTCATATTTTGCTTGGGTAGTTTACACCCCAGCGGTATGAACATTGACTTCTCCAATTTCAGGTAGTCCCTGCTTTCTCCATCTTTCCCCTCCTGTTCCCAGCTCTCCCCCACCCCCACATCAGCCTGAAGAAGGGTCTTGATCCAAAAAGTCGCCTATTCCTTCGCTCCATAGATGTTGCCTCACCCGCTGAGTTTCTCCAGCATTTTTGTCTACCTTCGATTTTCCAGCATCTGCAGTTCCTTCTTAATCCCTGTGCATTCACCTGGTCTCTTTGCTACTTGACTTTACACATGATAAGATCACCCATCAGTACGGTGGTTAAGTTACTCGATCAGTGAACTGACCTCAACTGAGTCCAGAATTGTGAATTCAATTCCCACCAGTGCCAGAGTGGAATATCAATCCAATACCTCCTTCTGCACTTTGACCCCACCACTGGAGCCAACCTATTGTCACCTGGAGAATGTGTAGGAATGAACTGAAGGTGCTGGTTTAAACCGAAGATAGACACAAGATGCTGGAGTAACTCAGCGGGACAGGCAGCATCTCTGGAGAGAAGGAATGGGTGACGTTTCAGGTCGAGACCCTTCTTCAGACTGGTTAGGCGAGCTCAATTTCACCCAACAAACAGCTAATCATGGCCTGTTTACTTTATCATTGTTACTTTTTCTCTTTACATCACCATCTATATCTCTCGTTTCCCTTATTCCCTAACCAGTCTGAAGAAGGGTCTCGACCCGAAACGTCACCCATTCCTTCTCCCCAGAGATGCTGCCTGTCCCGCTGAGTTCTCCAGCTTTTTGTGCCTGTCACCCACCCAGAGAATAACCATCCTCTATTGTCATGGAGACCTTTCCTACAGACAATAAAACCAAATTTCTGCTGAGACCTGAAATGATAATCATGTTTTTCTCGTCATGGTGCTTACTCCAGCGTTTTCTGTTGATTATGTCAAATGTCTAGCATGGTTTGTTAACATCCAACGTTTTGTGTTTAGATGACTTGGATATATTTGCACAATGTTTTCACCTCAAATCTGACCACACTCATCCGTATTTAGAATCATAGAGTGATACAGCAGGGAAACAGGCCCTTCGGCCCCACATGCCCACACAGGCCAACGTATCCCAGCCACACTAGTCCCACCTGCCTGCGTTTAGTCCATATCCCCACATGCCTGTCCTATCCATGTACCTGTCTAACTGTTTCATAAACGTTGCAATAGTCCCTGCTTCAACTACCTCCTCTGGCTGCTTGTTCCATACGCCCACCACCCTTTGCGTGAAAAAGTTACCCCTCAGATTCATATTAAATCTTTTCCCCTTCACCTTGAACCTATGTCCTCTGGTCCTCGATTCCCCTACTCTGGGCAAGAGACTCTGTGCATCTACCCGATCTATTCCTCTCATGATTTTGTACACCTCTATAAGATTTTCTCCACCTCTATAAGATCACCCCTCATCCTCCTGCGCTTCAAGGAATAGAGACCCAGCCTATAGCTCACACCGTCTAGTCCTGTCTACATCCTCGTAAATCTTCTCTGAACCCTTTCAAGCTTGACAATATCTTTCCTATAACATGGTTCCCAGAACTGCACTCAGTACCCTAAATGCGGTCTGACCAACGTTTTATACAACCGCAACATGACCTCCCAATTTCTATACTCAATAATCTGACTGATGAAGACCAAAGTGCCAAAAAGCCTTTTTGACCACCTTATCTACCTGCAATTCGACCTTCAAGGAACCATGCACCTGTACTCATAGATCCCTCTGCTCTACAACACTACCCAGAGGCCGGCCATTCACTGTGTAGGTCCTGCCCATGTTAGACGTCCCAAAATGCAACACCTTATTAGACTACCTTCAGAATGAAGAAGGGTCTCGACTCGAAACGTCACCCATTCCTTCTCTCCAAAGATGCTGCCTGTCCCGCTGAATTACTCCAGCATCTTGTGTGTATCTTTCATAGAACAGCACAGCACAGGAACAGCCCTTTAACCCACGATATCTGTGCCAAACACAATGCCAAGTTAAATTTATCTGCCTGCACGTGATCCATATCCCTCCATTGCCTGCATATCCATCTGTCTATCCAAAAGTCTCTTAAACGCCACTATCATATCTGCCTCCACCACCACCCCTGGCAGCGCGTTCCAGGCACCCGCCACTCTCTGTGTAAATAAACCTGCCCCGCACATCTCCTTTATGTCTCCACACAATCAGAATCAGAATGCCTTTTATTGTCACTATACACATGTACAATGAGATTAAAAGCTGCTCCTACTCAAACTCCGACATAGAAACATGAACAATAGTTGCAGGAGTAGGCCATTCGGCCCTTCGAGCCTGCACCGCCATTCAGTATGATCATGGCTGATCTTCCAACTCAGTATCCTGTACCTGCCTTCTCTCCATACCCCCTGATCCCTTTAGCCACAAGGGCCACATCTAACTCCCTCTTAAATATAGCCAATGAACTGGCCTCAACTACCCTCTGTGGCAGAGAATTCCGACATTCCAGAAAAAACTATCCCAGTCTGTCCAACCTCTCCTTGTATCTAATACCTTCCTCTGCCACAGAGGGTAGTTGAGGCCAGTTCGTTGGCTATATTTAAGAGGGAGTTAGATGAGGCCCTTGTGGCTAAAGGGATCAGGGGGTATGGAGAGAAGGCAGGTACGGGATACTGAGTTGGATGATCAGCCATGATCATATTGAATGGCGGTGCAGGCTCGAAGGGCTGAATGGCCTACTCCTGCACCTAATTTCTATGTTTCTCTATGTTTCTATGGAATATTTACATTGTTACTGCATAATGGCATGTAAATTGTGATTTTACATATGTACGATTAATTTAGATCCACCACCGATTATCCGGCAGCTGGTGTTCCAGCACCTCCTCTAATCCGGACAAAATTACCAGACAGCACTTGAACCCCCCCCCCCCCCCCCCCCCCCACTGCCCCCGACCGATGGGTGGGTAGAGCCTGCCCCCTGCTGCGGCCGGCACTCTGGCGCCAACCGAGGTCGACTTTGTGGGCCGCTATATCCCTATATCCCGGCCCCTCGGTGGAACGTTCCAGAACCGCTGGAGGCCGCGACCTGTGTTGGGCCCGGCAACGCCACGCGGATAACCCGGCAAGGCCTCTGGACTCCAGGGTGCCGGCAGGTCGGTGGTGGAGCTGGCCTTGCGTCCATCTTGTTGTCTGATGTGTTTGTCACACTCACTGTCGGCAGAGGAAGGGCCACCTGCCTCGTTCAGCAGCGCCAAGTCCGTGTTCAGCAGGAAGGCCATGGCAAAGATGCAGCTGCTCAAAGACGTGGTTGGACAAGACCCCTTCAAAATCAACAACAAGTACGATGACAGCCACACCCCTCTCACCGTCGAGGAAATCGTCAAGCGAGCAGAGTTCCTCATCGGACAGGAAGTGTCTTACGATTTGCTCGGGAACAACTGCGAGCATTTTGTCACCTTGCTTCGTTATGGCGAGGGCGTCTCTGACCAGGTACGTGGACACTCAATGGTACAATAGTGACGGTCAATGGTACAATGGTGACTTGGGCAACAGTACCATAGTGGCAGATATAATAGTGGCTTGGCTAGCGGTACAATAGTGGCCAACGGTACCATAGTGGCAGATATAATAGTGGCCAACGGTACTATAGTGACAGATATAATAGTGGCTTGGCTAGCGGTACTATAGTGGCCAACGGTACTATAGTGACACATATGATAATGACTTGGCCAACAGCATGATAGTGACTTAGCCAGTGGTCTCTGCCAGCTCTAAGCCCTGCAGGAAGGAATTGCAGATGATGGTATCAAAGATAGATGCAAAGTGCTGGAGTAACTCAACAGGTCAGGCAGCATCTCTAGAGAAAAGGAACAGGTAACATTTCGGATCGAGACCTTTCTTCAGACTGAAACGTTACCTATTCCGTCTCTCCAGAGATGCTGCCTGACCGGGGGTTACTCCAGCATTTTGTGTCTCTCTCCAGTTATAAACCCTGAGACAAGACCAGAGGAATGTGGAGACCCCAGGTCCTGCTGATGTTGGCATCCATGCCCACCAGAGTAACGTACTTACTGAGTCATACAGTGTGGAAACAGGCCCTTTGGCCCAACTTGCCCATGCCAACCAACATGCCCCACCTACACTTGTACCTCCTGCCTGCGTTTGACACACTAGCCCCACCTGTCTGAAAGTTAGATTTGGCTCTTACGGCTAAAGGAATCAAGAGGTATGGGGAATGTGGTACTGATTGTGGATGATCAGTCATGATCATATTGAATGGTGGTGCTGGCTCAAAGGGCCGAATGGCCTACTCCTACATCTATTGTCCATGATTCTATGTTTGACCCTTATCCCTCTGAATCTATTCTTTCCATGTACCGATCTAAATGTCTCTTAAACATGAGGATAGTCTTTCAAATCCCTGGTCCTCCTTAAACTATGATACAATGCTGAGAACTATATTCTGCACTCTGTATCTTCGCCTTTGCTCTACCTGTTGTATTTGAGTTTGACGTGATTATATTCAGGTGTGGTAAATATGATCTGTCTGGATAGCAAGCAACACAAAGCTTTTCAATGTACATCGGTATAGGTGAGGCTAATAAACAGCAGTACACCTAAACACATGCCTCAATTGTCTCCTCTGGCAGCTCGTTCCATGCACCCACCACCCTCTCTCTGTGTGTTTACATCACAGGCTGAGTGTGAAGAGGCAGACAATAGACAATAGGTGCAGGAGTAGGCCATTCGGCCCTTCGGCCCTTCGAGCCAGCACCACCATTCAATGTGATCATGGGTGATCATCCCCAATCAGTGCCCAGTTCCTGCCTTCTCCCCATATCCCCTGACTCCGCTATAAGAGCCCTATCTAGGTCTCTCTTCAAAGTATCCAGAGAACCGGCCTCCACCGCCCTCTAAGGCAGAGAATTCCACAGACTCACAACTCTCTGTGAGAAAAAGTGTTTCCTCGTCTCCGTTCTAAATGGCTTACCCCTTATTCTTAAACTGTGGCCCTTGTTTCTGGACTCCCCCAACATCAGGAACATGTTTCCTGCCTCTAGGGTGTCCAATCCCTTAATAATCTTATATGTTTCAACAAGATCCCCTCTCATATTTCTAAATTCCAGAGTATAGAAGGCCAACCGCTCCATTCTCTCAGCATATGACAGTCCCGCCAACCTGGGAATGAATCTGGTGAACCTACGCTGCACTCCCTAAATAGACATGGGGCTGTTGAGAGTGTTGGCAACTTTGGCTTTGTCCTCATTGATACCACCCAATACACGCCATCATTCTTAAATATCAGTGCCTACTTTTAAAATTGACATAATTTTAAATATTTCTCTAATATTTTTTACTCAAGGTTACATTAACCGTTTCTGCATTTTAATGTAAATGCTATTCTTATTATCGTTTTTATATTTCTCATATTTCCAAGAATAACGGTTAGTCAATAGTCATTGGGTCAGGCCGTTCGGCCCGACTTGCCCATGCTGACCATCATGCCCCATCTACATTAGTCTCACTTGCCCGCATTGGCCCCATATCCCTCTACACCAAACCTATCCATGTACCTGAGCATGTGTAGGAAGGAACTGCAAATGCTGGTTTAAATCGCAGATAGACACAAAAATGCTGGAGTAACTCAGCGGGACAGGCTGCATCTCTGGAGAAGTCTGAAGAAGGGTCTCGACCCGAAACATCACCCATTCTTTCTCTCCAGAGATGCTGCCTGTCCTGCTGAGTTACTCCAGCATTTTGCATGTTGCATGTGCCTGTACAGCTGTCTTTTAAATACTGTTAATGTACCTACCTCCTCTGGCAGCTCGCTCCATATACCCACCACCCTCAACGTGAAAACGTTGCTCCTCAGATTCCCATTAAATCTTCCCCTAAACCCAGCATCAGTGGAGGGAATGGATAGGCGACCTTTTGGGTCGGGACCTTTCTGCCTTCCACAGATGCTGCTTGACCTGCTGAGTTCTTCCAGCACTGCCCCAGATTCCAGCATTCGCAGTTCCTTACAGTATGTATCCATTTAGACTGATGAAGGTCACCATTCAAAAAGCCTTCTTCACCACCCAATCAGCACCCCATCTATCTCCAATGCTACAATGAAGTCATCCATGAAATTTTGAGTCAATTATTATTATCCTTAAAGAGGCATATTATGCAAAGGGTAGCACGATGGTGCAGCGGTAGAGTGGCTGCCTCACAGCGCCAGGGAGCCGGGTTCCATCCTGACCACAGGTGCTGTTTGCACGGAGTTTTTACCTCCTCCCTGTGAACTGCGTGGGTTTTCTCCGGGTGCTCCGGTTTCCTCCCACAAGACATACAGGTTTGTAGATTAATTGGCTTGGTCTAATTGTAAACTGTCCCTAGTGTGTAGGACAGTGCTTGTGTGCTGGGATCGCTGGTTGGCGTAGACTCGTTGGGCTGAAGGGCCTGCTTCCGAGCTGTATATCTAATGAAAATATTTTATTTTTAAAACCTATTGTTAGATTTGCAAAAGTATTTTATCCCACTTGCTTGAAAAGTAAAGCAATTCCAGAGATAGACATAAACTGCTGGAGCAACTCAGCAGACAGGCAGCATCTATGGAGAGACGGAATGGGTGACATTTCAGGTCGAGACCCTTCTTCAGTCTGAAGAAGGGTCTCGACCCAAAACGTCACCACTTCCATCTCTCGAGAGATGCTGACAGTCCCGCTGAGTTGCTCCAGCATTTTGTGCCTCCCTTCTGTGTAAACCAGCATCTGCGGTTCCTTCCTACACAATTCCAGAGGTGATCACTTTGTGCAGCGTAGGTTCACCCGGTTAATTCCCGGGATGGCGGGACTGTCATATGCTGAGAGAATGGAGCGTCTGGGCTTGTATTCTCTGGAGTTTTGAAGGATGAGAGGATATCTTATTGAAACATATAAGATTGTTAAGGGTTTGGACACGCTAGAGGCAGGAAACATGTTCCGGATGTTGGGGGAGTCCAGAACCAGGGGCCACAGTTTAAGAATAAGGGGTAAGCCATTTAGAACGGAGATGAGGAAACTCTTTTTCTCACAGAGAGTTGTGAGTCTGTGGAATTCTCTGCCTCAGATGGCGGTGGAGGCCGGTTCTCTGGATACTTTCAAGAGAGAGCTAGATAGGGTTCTTAAAGATAGTGGAGTCAGGGGATATGGGGAGAAGGCAGGAACGGGGTACTGATTGGGGATGATCAGCCATGATCACATTGAATGGCGGTGCAGTCTCGAAGGGCCAAATGGCCTACTCCTGCACCTATTGTCTATTTGTGGCTTATCAGTGTTGGGACCCAACAAGTCATGAGATCAATAGCTTCCCACAGCCGCTGACAGCATGTTCTCACGTGCGGCCAAATCCCCTTTTGTTTCCTCAGGCAAATCGAGCCATCAGCGTCATCTCTTTTGTCACAGCTGCTGCCAGTGCCTTCTCATTAGCTGGGCTGTTCCACAACAGGTCAAGGCAAAGAAATTATTGAAGCATTCGCTGTAAATTAAAACTGGTAAAAAAAATAAATCAACAAGTTCATCGGTTTGATGACCTTTGTTACTATACAGTTGTAAATCATTTATTCTGCAGTTTCTTGGTCCTGGAGGACAATCCTCAGTAACAGACAACGCTCCCCCTCCCCCGTGGTCCTTTATAACGAGGGTTTGCTGTAAAAGGGCCTGTCCCAATTACGCAACTTTTTCCTGACTGTGGGTGCTGTCTGTACGGAGTATGCATGTTCTCCCCGTGACCTGCGTGGGTTTTCTCCAGGTGCTCCAGTTTCCTCCCACACTCCAAAGATGTCCAGGTTTGTAGGCTAATTGGCTTTGGTAAAAATAGTAAACTGTCCCTAATGTGTAGGATAGTGTTGGTGTGCGGCGATCACTGGTTGGCGTGGACTCGGTGGGCCGAAGGGCCTATTTCGGCGCTGTACCTAGGGTCGCCAACTGTCCCGTATTAGCCGGGACATCACGTATATTGGGCTAAATTGGTTTGTCCCGTACGGGACCGCCCTTGTCCCGTATTTGACCGCTACCACTAGGGCCGAGGGGACTGTCGGGTCGGAGCGTCGCGTCCAGCCCTGCCTCACCCGTCCCCGACGTAGTGCAGCCCGTGGAGTGCAGCAGCAGAGCCTCGCCCGTGGCCACATCGGTCGGTCGGCAGCTCGGGCAGCCCGGCCAGCTGTCTGACCTTCGTGCCTTCGCTTACCACCGACACCACCACCACCCCATCCTTCTCACGGGCGATCATCAGTTCATGAGTTGGACGGGGCGCCGGACTTTGGGCACGGCCCGGGCCAAAACCCCTCAGCTGGCCCGCTGGCTGGGCTTTGTGTGCAGTCCAGCACCCGAGCCAACTGATCATTCACCCAGACACGGCCCAGTTGGTCAACGAATTGCGTTCGGGAATTTGTCCCTTAGTTTGACCTTTTGTCCCTTATTTGGGAGTGAGAAAGTTGGCGACCGCTAAACTAAACTAAACTAAACCTCAGTTTACATTACAAGCAGTTTGGAGATATGAAACCATAGAAACGAGCAGGTAGGAGTATGTAACTAAAATAATGGACCACAACAGTGATAAAGGAATGGAGGTACAAGGAAATGCTGGAATATTGAGCAAAGCACAATGTGCTGGAGGAACGCAGTGGATCAGGCAATATCTGTGGAGGGAATGGTCTGGTGATGATGTGCATGGGGAGCCCTTCTTCAGACTCTAGGAATCAGGCCGTATACAGGTTAGACCAGTCCAGCACAGGAACAGGCCCTTCGGCCCACAATGTCCATGTCCAACATGATACCAAGTTAAACTAATCTCCTCTGCCTGCACATGATCCATATCCCTCCATTCCCTGCATATCTATTGCGATTCTGAAAGCATCTTAAACACCATGGCCTTATTCACCAGTTATTTTCCTTCAGTCATTTGTTTGACTGAACCCGCAGATTTATTTATGGCTCGACCTCATCTTATGTCCTTATTTTCCCCAAGGAGCACGAGGCAAGGCTGAGCTTTTAATGTGCAGGAAAGAACTGCAGATGCTGGTTTAAATCGAAGGTAGACACAAAATGCTGGAGTATCTCAGCGGGACAGGCAGCATCGCTGGAGAAAAAGAATGGGCGACATTTCGGGTCGAGACCCTTCTAACCCTTACCCTCTCCTGCCTGCAGTGAAATCTAGTTAAAATACGGACACAAAATGCTCATCTATAGCCATGCCCTCTCCTGTTGGATGTTGCCACCCTGGGGAAAAGATACAAAAGACCGTCATATGCTGAGGGAATGGAGCGGCTGGGCTTGTATACTCTTGAGTTTAGAAGGATGAGAGGGAATCTTATTGAAACATATAAGATTATTAACGGTTTGGACACGCTAGAGGCAAGATAAATGTCTCCAATGTTGGGGGAGTTCAGAACCAGGGGCCACAGTTTAAGAATAAGGGATAAACCATTAAAACGGAGATGAGAAAACACTTTTTCATGCAGAGAGTTGTGAGTCTGTGGAATTCTCTGCCTCAGAAGGTGGTGGAGGCCAGTTCTCTGGATACTTTCAAGAGAGAGCTAGATAGGGCTCTTAAAGATAGCGGAGTCAGGGGAAGTGGGGAGAAGGCAGGAACGGGGTACTGATTGGGAATGATCAGCCATGATCACATTGAATGGCGGTGCTGGCTCGCAGGGCCGAATGGCCTACTCCTGCACCTATTGTCCATTAAAACTATTGTGAATACTTGGTGCTGCGAGTCAGCAGTGTCTGTAATCATTCTGAGTAACTTCCGAGCAACTACAGAAGCTGGCAAACTGATTACACAGGCGGGAGACTTTAATTTAGTTTAGAGATACATCGCGGAAACAGGCCCTTCGGCCCGCTGCCTCTGCACCGACCAGCGATCCCCGCACACAAATCATTATTAACCTCCAAACCTGTACATCGTTGGAGAGCGCTGTCCTTTTGTGGGAGTGAAGCTTGTAGATCAATGGGTCACGTTCTCATGTCTTATCAGAATAAAAATCATCAGGCATCAAAATCTAAAGTCATTCTTTATATTTCTCAAGTACTGATAGTACTGCAATTATTTAATGTAATGTTCTATATAAATAGATACAATCATTGTCATATCACAAAGCTGCAAATACAAGAATAATTCATCATGAAAGTGACATTGTCACATAGTCCCATAGGCGCACGCTGGCGCAGCGGGTAGAGCTGCTGCCTCACCGCGCCAGAGATCCAGGTTCCATCCTGACTACGGGTGCTGTCTGTACGGAGTTTGTACGTTCTCCCCATGACCTGCGTGGGTTTCCTCCCACACTCCAAAGACGTGCAGGTTTGTAGGCTAACTGGCTTGGTGTAAGTGTAAATTGTCCCTAGTGGGTGCAGGATGGTGTTAGTGTGTGGGGTGATCGCTGGTTGGCACGGACCCGGTGGGCCGAAGGGCCTGTTTCTGCGCTGCTTCTCTAAACTAAATATCTGGTGAGTTGTGAAACTGATTAAAGTTGGGAAACTTGATGACTTTATTCTTTGGCAAAAGCTGGATCAGATGTTGAGCTAGGTGCTCCTCACACATTGATGTTTGGTGGGGTGGGAGATTGCAACCTTCACGTGGTCCACCATGTTTCGACGAATGCAATCAACCTGGCGTGCACAAACAGAAGATCAAACAGAACAATTTGTCTTGCAACTTCAGGCTGTGCACGCCATACACAAGAAGTAGAAGATGTTTGGTGGCAGACGTACACAGCAAGACGACTGTGGAGTGGTTAGCACAGCTTCACATAAGCTCCAACACACCCAGCATTTACTCTGCCCGGCTCACTTCAAATACACCACTTAAACTTTCATTCACAGAATGCAAGTCAGCACTCATGTCACCTTTACAAGTATATCATCAGCTGATAATTTTGCTTGAATAAAAAAACTGCACTATAATATAGAAATAGGGAACTTCAGATGCTTCATAAATTCATACGCGATAGGAGTAGAATTAGGCCATTCGGTCCGTCAAGTCTACTCCGTCATTCAATCATGGCTGATCTATCTCTCCACCTCAACCCCATTTTTCTGCCTTCTCCCCATAAAACCCGACACCCTGCCCGAAACGTCACCTATCTCCTTCACTCCTTAGATGCTGCTGCACCCGCTGAGTTTCTCCAGCTTTTTGTGTAACACCCTAAACCTATGCTGGTTTACACCAAAATGGACACAGAGTGCTGGAGTAACTCAGTGGGTCAGGCAGCATCTGTGGAGAACATGGATAGGTGACGTTTCACAGAGTGCTGGAGTAACTCAGCGGGTCAGGCAGCATCTGTGGAGAACATGGATAGGTGGCGTTTCACAGAGTGCTGGAGTAACTCAGCGGGTCAGGCAGCATCTGTGGAGAACATGGATAGGTGACGTTTCACAGAGTGCTGGAGTAACTCAACGGGTCAGGCAGCATCTGTGGAGAACATGGATAGGTGACGTTTCACAGAGTGCTGGAGTAACTCTGCGGGTCAGGCAGCATCTGTGGAGAACATGGATAGGTGACGTTTCACAGAGTGCTGGAGTAACTCAGCGGGTCAGGCAGCATCTGTGGAGAACATGGATAGGTGACGTTTCACAGAGTGCTGGAGTAACTCAGCGGGTCAGGCAGCATCTGTGGAGAACATGGATAGGTGACGTTTCACAGAGTGCTGGAGTAACTCAGCGGGTCAGGCAGCATCTGTGGAGAACACGGATAGGTGACGTTTCACAGAGTGCTGGAGTAACTCAGCGGGTCAGGCAGCATCTGTGGAGAACATGGATAGGTGACGTTTCACAGAGTGCTGGAGTAACTCAGCGGGTCAGGCAGCATCTGTGGGGAACATGGATAGGTGACGTTTCACAGAGTGCTGGAGTAACTCAGTGGGTCAGGCAGCATCTGTGGAGAACATGGATAGGTGACGTTTCACAGAGTGCTGGAGTAACTCAGCGGGTCAGGCAGCATCTGTGGAGAACATGGATAGGTGACGTTTCACAGAGTGCTGGAGTAACTCAGCGGGTCAGGCAGCATCTGTGGAGAACATGGATAGGTGCGGGGGAGAAAGCTGGAAAAGAGAGGTGGGGGCAGGACAAAGCCTGGTGAGTGATAGGTGGATACAGGTGAGAAATGTGGGTGGCAGTTGGGTGAATTAGTTACTAACAGCACCAGAGGCCCGGGTTCAATCCTGACTACGGGCGCTGTCTCTAAGGAGTTTGTACGTTCTCCTCGTGACCTGCGTGGGTTTTCTCCGAGATCTCCGGTTTCCTTTCAAACTCCAAAGACGTGCAGACTTGCAGGTTAATTGTCTTGGTATAAATGTAAAATTGTGTGTGTAGGGTAGTGTTAGTGTGCGGGGATCGCTGGTCGGAGCGAACTCGGTGGGCCGAAGGGCCTGTTTCTGCGCTGTATCTCTAAACTAAATTAAACTAAACTTACCGAACCAAAGTCCATCAGGGCCATGGTGCAGGGCTGTGTGCGTGCTTGTGCTTGTGTGCGTGTGTGCTTGTGTGCTTGTGTGCGTGTGTGCTTGTGTGCGTGTGCGTGTGTGCGTGTGTGTGTGCTTGTGTGTGTGTGCTTGTGTGTGCGTGTGTGCGTGTGGGAGTGTGTGGGGGGGGTGGGGTGTATCTGGGTGGAGAAAGGGGGAAAAAATGGAAATTAATGATTGGGGTAGGAGAGAGCGAACAGGGGGGTGGGGGGGAAGGGGGGTGGTTAAAGGAACGGGGTGATGAGGGGGTGGGGAAAGAGTGAGAGCGCGGGGGTGTGGATGGAGGCACAGAGAGGTGATGGGGGGGGGGGATGTTATGTATAATGGTAGAATTCTCCACTCATCCTGCTGGGCTGTCAGCTACACAAGGACATGAGCTGCTGTTCCTCAGGATTACATATTGGCAAGAAGGATCTGCAGATGCTGGTTTAGACCGAAGAAGGGTCTCGACCCGTAACGTCACCTATTCCTTGTCTCCGGGGAAGCTGCCTGGTGGGGCTGAGTGACACCAGCATGTTGGGTCTATCTCCATCATGGTACCTTGGTGTGCAACGTGACAGGTTCTAGAGGGGGGCAGGAACGGTGGAGGGACAGACGGACTGGTGGGTAACTGTGATCCTGTGTTGGTGCTACAAGTGGTCGTCCTGCTCCTGGTTGGCGCTGCAGGTCCTCTGCTTGGCCGCCGGTGAGGCGGGCACGGCCTGAGCGCGGGGGGATTCTCTGCTGCCTCTCCGGGGTCTGTGGTGGGAGTGTCCGTGCTGAAGCTCTCCGTCCATGGAGGGGACGGACGTCAACCCTGACCCGTCCAGCGGTGGCCAGCCCGGCTCCTCCATAATCATCCTCCCAATCACCTTGTAGCGCCGCCTGGACTTTATCTTGCAACACTTCTTCAGAAAGAGCCAGAGATGTGTGTTCTCTATCACCAACTCCTGTGGGAAGGAAGATCAGCAGCTTTCATTGTCAGAACGTCATTCATCAATTGCCCCGCCACCTGCATTTCCCATTGATACAAAAAACTTGCCACTTCACCGAAAGGAACCTGCGGCGCGGTGGCGCAGCGGTAGAGTCGCTGCCTCTCAGTGCCAGAGACCCTAACTACATACCTGCTGTCTGTACGGAGTTTGTACCTGCTCCCCGGGACCACATGGGTTCTCTCCAGGTTCCCCGGTTTCCTCCCACACTCCAAGGAGGTACATGTTGCTGATTATTTGGCTTCTGTAAATGATCGCTCGTGTGTAGGACAGCGATGGTTGGTCAGCTTGAACTCGGTGGGCCGAGTCTGTTGCCGGGCCTGTTTCCACCTTGTGCCTCAGAGCTAATCTAATAGGCGTGATAATCAGGATAAAAACATGACCATGTCCATGCTAAAAGACTTAAGCTCATGGTAACAATATACCACATTGTGACATGTCCATTGTGACATGTCCATTGTCACTGTATGTCATGTTGTCACTTGCGGGCGGAGCACCAAGGCAAATTCCTTGTATGTGAATACTTGGCCAATAAACGTATTCATCATCATTACTGTGCTGGAGTATTCAGTCACATAGACAGACAGACAGACAGACACAAGGCCCACTTCAAGATTCACTTGTGACAAGGGAACCGTCACCGAGCAGTGAAGGTGCATCATTCTGGTGTGTAAACAGGCACATGCCCTGCCACATCCAGGGGCAATGCTCTTGCCCCCACATCCCCCGCCCCCCGCACCACAGAGGTTCCACAGACCCACTGCTCCCCGCTGCAGCAAATACCAACAACCCCAGTTTTAAGTCACCCTGCTCCCCGCCCCTCCCTCTTACACCCATCCACATGTCCCCATTTCCTGTATCCTCTCTTTCCCCGCCTCTTGAATCCATCTCCGTCCCGCTGGCTTTAAATGGCACTCCTAAGGGGTAACTATGAAGAAGGGGTAATCCATTTAGAACGGAAACGAGGAAACACTTTTTCACACAGAGTAGTAAGATTAAATGAGAACTTACCAGATTGAAGTTTGATCTTTATTTTATGAGGAGTTACGATGAGGGATTACGTGAAGAACCCCGTACAGCCGTTGGTGCTTCAATCTTCAAAGCAGCGGAGTGAAATGACAGGTAATAATGACTTATGAGTATAATAGTAAGATAACAAAGACTAGAACTACCAGATGATATTTATGAGGGTTGGGAGGGTCATAACTGCTCATAAAATAAAGATCAAACTTCAAACTGGTAAGTTTTCATTTAATCTTACTATTTTACTTCGGAGTCACGTGAGTGACTACGTGAAGATTTCAAAGCTCTGCGATTTCATGCTGCAGACCCAAATCTGGCATTCACACTGCATTGATTGACTCAAAAGTCGTTAAATATTCAATAATGCATCAATCATAACATTGTCAAATGAATTAACGGTTTATTTACAAACAAAACAATAACAACCCCTCTAACTCAGGGGGAAACTATAACAGAACTCAAAACAGAATCAGCAAACACCCCCAGCCTTGCAATCGGCTTATGATAAAATTTTTGGACGGTCAGCTCACTGGACTATCCTGTGGCCGCGAGGATATGGTCTATAGGCACGTCCATCGCCCTTGCCGCGGAAGTTGATGCCGCCCTGGTGGAATGAGATTTGTATTTATCAGTATCAATACCAGCACTTCCCAGATCCTGCTTTAGCCACCTTGAAATCGTTTGCACCGACACCTTACTGTGTGGTTTTTTGTGACTAATAAATAATGCAGACTCTGTTCCTCGTAGGACTCTGGTAACCTCAATGTAACGAGACAAATGTGACACTACAGACAGGCGAGCATCTGTGGGGTATGCTGAATAAACAATCTTACATCCTGTCCTGCCTATTCTACTATGTTTTTTGAGCAGATCATAGACATAAAAAAACAATGGCATCTGCCGATACCTGCGTTCTGTCTAGCCGTGGCTTTTGCAATGTTTGCACACGTTGGGCTGAAACCAACGCCATAAGCACGACCACCTTCATGGTTAATTTGGCTAGAGATAGGCTTGCAACAGGAGCCCACTGGCGAAGAAGCATAAGAACTTCACTCACATTCCAAATACCGGCATACCTGGGTTTAGGAGAATTAGAATTAAAACTCCCTTCATAAATCGAGAAACTAACGGATGTGTCCCTACTGAATGTAACTGAGCTCATGGGTAAATAAGAAGACAAAGCACTGCTGGCTGTTTATGATCGCACTATAGCTTAATTTTTGATCAAAGTAAAGAGTGGACAAAAACTCCAGTACGTCTGTGATCCCTGCAGTTTGATATGAGATATTCTGCTGTAGACAGAATATCTCCCACTTCCTTATCGAGGTGATGTACTGCTTCTGAGTACTATCCCTGCCGGCTGACATGAGTACATCCATGGTACGATCAGACAGTCCTCTCCCCAGGTATGGCCTCCTTAAAATCTGCAAATTAACAGATCAATACGATCATGTAAAGGATGTTGATCGCCAGTTACTGGATTTACCAGTAGCTTTTTATGTTTGGGAATAATTATATGAGGCTGACTAGCCATTTGCAATACGAGAGGGAACCATGGTTGTGTAGGTCATTCTGGCACTACTAATACTCCTGAAGCGGAGTCCTGCTTGATTTTTTGCAGTCATCGACTGATGAGACAGAATGGAGGAAATGCATAAACAAACATTCCAACCCAATGCAGCGAGAATGCATCCACCGCTGCTGCACCAGGATCTGGTTCCCATGAAACATATCTGGGCAACTGATGGTTTAGTCTAGATGCAAACAAGTCAATATCTGGCATTCCATACTGAACAACCACTTGATTAAATATGTCCTGATTTAACATCTATTCTATGTTATCATTGAACTGACGTGACCTAATGTCAGCTACTGTGTTGAATCTACCTGGTAAATATATTGCAGAAAGCCAGATATTTTGGTCAATGCACCAGCCCCAGATCTGATTGGCCAGTCTATCACAAGACTGTGACTTGACTCCACCCATTTGGTTTACATATGCCACTGCTGTAGTGTTGTCAATCTGAACCTGCACATGCAAGTCACTCCTGGCAGAGCAATAAGCTTTAAGCCAATACCAAGTTCCCAATAGCTCTAAATAATTGATCCATCTTAATTGAAGAAGGGATGTCTCATCAGTATTCCATCTGCCTCCACGACTGGAAGACATATTTGTAGCCCTTCCAGGACAAGGGGTCACAGCTTAAGGATAAGGGGGAAATCCTTTAGGACCGAGATGAGAAGGACTTTTTTCACACAGAGAGTGGTGGGTCTCTGGAACTCTTTGCCACAGAGGGTAGTTGAGGCCAGTTCATTGGCTATATTTAAGAGGGAGTTAGATGTGGCCCTTGTGGCTAAGGGGATCAGAGGGTATGGAGAGAAGGCAGGTACGGGATACTGAGTTGGATGATCAGCCATGATCATATTGAATGGCGGTGCAGGCTCGAAGGGCCGAATGGCCTACTCCTGCACCTAATTTCTATGTTTCTAGCACCCCCCAACCCAGCGCACTGACATCCGTCTGTAATATTATGGAAGGTGGTTCAACCAAAACCTCCCTGGAGCTTTTTGAGACATTTATGATCCACCATTGAATGTCTGAAATTGCCCCAGCTGACAATTGCATAGGCCTATCAAAATGACCCGCATGTGTCCTCAGTGCCTGTTCTTTTGCTCATTGTAATTGTTGATAATGTAGAGGTCCAAACTGCAGAGCTGGAAAAGCAGCCACCAATTTACCAATTAAACTGGCTACTTGTCTAATTGAAGGTCGTTGTTCATTAAGGAGATTAACACAATCATCAATTAACTGCTGCCATTTGTCCCAAGGCAAAGCCACTAACATGTGATTCGAATTTTTGGTAAAGCCCAAATAACCAATGATTTGAACTGGTGATAATTTGGATTTATCTGGATGAATGACAAACCCTAATTGTTCAAAAGTGAGTTTAACAATTGAAACAGATGATTCAGCTACAGCCCGAGTCTTCCCAACAATTAAAATATCATCTAAATAGGCCATTGCAACATGCCCCTGAGCTCGGAATAATCTAGAACAGGTTTTAACAATTTGGTAAATAATCTAGGAGTTGAAGTTAATCCATTGGGCAATGCTTTGAATTGCCACAGCTGACTCATCCGGATACATTTTAAATACCTCCTATCATCACAATGAATAGACACTGAGTAATATGCATCCTTTAAATCAATGCTGGCCATATAACACCCTCTGGAAACCAGATGTTTAGCCGTAGAAAAAGTTTCCATTTTGAAATGCCTATAGCAAACAAAGGAATTCAAGTTCGTCAAGTCCAGAATGATTCTACACCCCCCAGTCTTTTTAGACCTAGGAAAAATACTTGACACAAACTGACAGTTTTGACGAACTGACTTCTCAATAACCCCGGTTTTGTGTAATGTGTTAGGTTCTGCTTGTATGTGCACATTCTCTTTTTCTGAAAATATAAGTTTCCAACTTGGAACATGCTGATTAGGTGGACACACAGTCGAGTAAAATTCACTTTTAACCCCATCTATACTGCTCAGTATAAATGAATCTGATGTAATCTCCTGCCATTGTTTGAGAAACAAGTGTAATCTGCCCCCAATTTGAACATCTATTTCACTCGATTCATTCTCTTTAAGAGGAATATTTCTCACCTGCATACGTCCTGGCTGCCCTTGTTGCCCCAGGCCCTTTATAGGGAAAGTCAATATTCCCCTCACGCCTGTGGTAGGCTGCCAGCTCCGAGACTGCAAAGTTAAGTGGCTGGTCCCTTCCCCGGCGTCCATAATGGTACCCCACTGGTAAGGAAAACGCCCTTTTTCCTAGTTTGCCAGCCGGCTTGATGAGGCCCATAGTTTTAGCGTCCCCATGGAGTTCTTTAACTCGCTTGACGAGATCTCCGCCAAACAAAAGATTAGGCGTTTGTACGCTGGGCGTTTACACAATGATGCCAGATTAGGATTAATAACTCGACAAATAGTACTTTGTCTTATATTGTTAATTTCAAAATAGGCACAACACAGACGTCCCAGTGGATCTTGGTGAGCTTCAGACATATGCCCCTTGTCTACTGTAATAGCAAATGCCGTAAGTCCTGCTGAAAGTAATTTCAATACCTTTTGAAATTGTAGTTCTTGGGATCTTGCTGACACCCCCAACTGTGTCCATATGAGATGGTTTACCATGGGTACCTTTAGTAAACCGCAATTGATAGGGGCTTCATACTTTTTAGCCGCCTCATCCATGGTCAATTCTTGCAGCTGATGAGAGAGCATATACTGTATAGCTGATGCCAATTCTTCCCCTAACGGCTCTCCTGCCTCTCTCGGGACTGCAAATTTCTCCGCTATATTCGGAATCACTTCAAGTTCCACTCCCTTGTGGCTCTCCCCAGCCACTGATTCTGCGTCAGTAAACTGCTGCACCGGTATACCCTCCTCCTCAAAAGTTGGGTATTCTTGCAGCCCTATTATAGGCGCTGCTGGCACAGGCTCTCCACTAGCCTGGCGTGGGCACCACTCCTCCTCGCGGAGTGCGTCCCTGTCCAGCATTTTTTGTAATAAGACCTCGACCTGGGAGAGCCGTGAGCAAACGGTCTCTCGTTGTGTGGGTAAAACCTCCAGGCCCGACTCTGGGTCCACGGGCCTATTCGATTTTGCAGTAGCCTTGCGCCCTACCGGCGTGGCTACGCTGCTCACAGGCAGTGGGTCCGGTGTCGCTAGCTCCATTGCTGGCGTCGGACGTGGTGTCCTAGGCGGGCATCCGCTAACAATACTATCGCGGTCATCGACCCATTTCCCTGCGGATCGCCTCGCCGACACCTTCTTCACTTCAGAGGGTTCAGAGGGTAGTTAGGGCAGCACAGAAGATCATCGGCTGCCCTCTCCCCTCTCTGATGGACATTTACATCTCCCGCTGCCTCAGCAGGGCGAAGAACATTATCAAGGACAGCTCCCATCCTGCATTTGGCCTGTTCAACCTGCTGCCCTCAGGGAGGCGCTATAGGTGCATCAGCACAAGGACAAATAGACTCAAGAACAGTTTCTTTCCAAAATCCATTATCTCCCTGAACTCACACATGAACTGACTTCACAGCCTAACCCCCGGACTTCCATCTATCCACCTACTGTAATTTGTACTGTAACTGTAATTTCCAATATGTGCAATAACCCATACTGGATATAGGAATCCTATTTATCCATTCTATTTATCCATTGTCTTTTTATAGATATGTATATAGCGCTGCAGAAACTGTGCACCTTAACCCCCAACCCCCCCCCCCCCCCCCCTTTTTTTTGTTTTGTTTTGCACTGAGTAGGAGCAGCTTTTAATCTCATTGTACATGTGTATAGTGACAATAAAAGGCATTCTGACTTTCTGTAACATTTTAACGGTGTACACTCTACCGCTGAAACAGAAAATGAACGCAAGAAAAGTGTGAAACTTACCTTGTGTTTTAAACTTACCGCTTGGAGGAGCTCTGCTGCTCCAACTGGCCGACTGCACCAATGCGTCTGACGTAATGACGTACCAACGGCTGTACGGGATTCTTCATGTAGTCACTCACGTGACTCCGAAGTAAAATTGTGAGTGTGGAATTCTCTGCCTCAGAGGGCGGTGGAGGCCAGTTCTCTGAATGCTTTCAAGAGAAAGCTAGATGGGGCTCTTAAAAATAGCGGAGTCAGGGGATATGGGGAGAAGGCAGGAACGGGGTACTGATTGGGGATGATCAGCCATGATCACATTGAATGGCGGTGCTGGCTCGAAGGGCCGAATGGCCTACTCCTGCACCTATTGTCTATTGTTCTCTTCTCTCCATATCTGTCACCCGCTTGTCTCCATTTCACCTCCGGCCTTTGCCACTTCTTCCACCCATTGCCAGTCACCCGCTCCCATCACCTGTATCCACCTATCACTTGCCAGGCTAATCAGCCCCAGACTCTCTTCCAGCTTTCTCCCCCCCGACTACAATCAGTCTGAAGAAGAGTCCCGACTCGAAGCACCAACCCAGCGAATTATCGTCCTGTTTCACTAACGAGTACTTGCTGTGAATTGCTGGAGCGTATCATTGATAGTAATCTGATGCGTCACGTGAACAAACATAATATTCTTGCCGACAACCAACATGCATTTAGGAGGCATAGATCATGCGAGTCTCAGCTTATCCTGACAACAAATGACCTGGCCAAGCACCTTGACAGTAACGTCATCATGGATTTAGTTGTACTGGACTTTTCTAAAGCATTTGATGTCATCCCACACCAGAGACTGCATCGGAAGCTTGACTTCTACAGTATTCATTCCAACACGAAACGATGGATTTCCAGTTTCCTGACAAAACGTCTTCAGCGCGTGTGTGTGAACGGGTTCCAATTGGCACCCAGTGTTGAGTGGTACACCCCAGGGCACAGTACTTGGTCCACACCTATTTTTGCTTTACATCAATGACATCCATGAAAAAGTCGCAACTATGACCAGACTATTCGCTGATGATTGTTTGCTGTACCGTCCAATTAAGTCAGCTGATGATGAAGATGCTCTCCAAAAGGATCTCGATACGATGGTCGAGTGGTCACAACAATGGGGCATGCAGTTCAACCCTTCCAAATGTGAAACCATGCGTGTCACCAGAAAGAGGAATCCAGGCGCCACATCTTACAACATACTTGGTGTCACCCTTGAAGAATCCAAACAAACCAAGTATCTTGGCATCAAATTGCAGAATGATCTACGTTGGAATGGTCAGACTCATCATGTAACAGTGAAAGCAACAGGTGCCCTAAACTTCCTGAAGCGCAACTTCCATCATTGTTCAGCTTCTGTCAAGGAGAAGCTGTATTTCACCCTCGTTAGACCTCATCTGGACTACGCAGTTGCAGCTTGGGACCCATTCACAGATAAAAACATTTCATCCATCGAACGTGTCCAAAGACAGGCCGCTCGATTTGTTACTAACACCTACGAGAGAGAAGCGAGTGTCACCAAACTTCTGAATTCTCTGGGCGGGGTGGAACCCTCTCCAAGACAGACGTGAAGCTCACCGTTTGACCTGTTTTTACAAAATGTTAAATGGTCAGCTAGACATAGATCACAAGACCTACACCAACCCCAAACCAATTAGGAGCAGACGAGGGCATCCGATCCAATTTGTGGTCCCAGCCACAAAGACAGATGTGTACAGTAATTCGTTCTTTCCACGCACTATTAAAGCGAGGAATAATCTCCACCAAGCCACGGTTGCCCAGCCAGATGCAACTACATTTAAAGTGGCACTTTCTTCCCAATAACCCTCTCTGGCTAAACCCCTCCCTTCACCACCTCCAGTTTAAATTCCAGTTGGAATATTTTGGAGGACCAAGTAACCAAGAACCAAGAAGCGTTGTTTGTCCATGCTCTCCACAGATGCTGCCTGACCCGCTGAGTTACTCCAGCACTCTGTGAGACGTCACTGATCCATGTTCTCCACAGATGCTGCCTGACCCGCTGAGTTACTCCAGCACTCTGTGAGACGTCACTGATCCATGTTCTCCACAGATGCTCTCTGACCCGCTGAGTTACTCCAGCACTTTGATTTTGCCTCAATATTTATCCTGTCATGTTCCCTTAAAGATTTTATACATCTTAATAACTTTTAGTTTAGTTTCGGGATACAGCGTGGAAACAGGCCCTTCGGCCCACCAAGTCCACACCGACCAGTGATCCCCGCACACTGACGCTATCCTACCTTCGGGACAATGTTTACATTTTTATACCAAGCCAATTAACCTACAAACCTGCACGTCTTCGGAGTGTGGTGGAAAACCGAAGTTCTCGGAGAAAACCCACGCAGGTCACGGGGAGAGCGTGCAAACTCCGTACAGACAACACCTGTGGTTGGGATCGAACCGGGGTCTCCGGCGCTGTGAGGCTGCAACTCTACCACTGCGCCACCGTGCCGCGATCATTCACCGTTCACTTTTCTAAACGCCAGCAATACTCCAGCTGTTTCTCCACTCACAATAGACAAAATCATGCCTGATAAAAGAATGATATTGTAACAGACCTCAATGGCGATAATGACCAGGAAGTGAACCACAATCATCGCCAGAATGTAGAACCTCCAATATGTGGGGGTGCACACCAGCTGAAAGAAAGGGTCACATTAAAATGTTAGAACAAACCATGCGACAATTATATAATGCATTGATTGACAATGATTAAACCAGGGGTGGGCAGCCTTGTTCTGCCTAGGGGCTGGGACGCGTGTCTGTGAGCGGATGGCGGGCCTCATCTATCACGTGTACACACGGACCCCGACCCCATCCCGCCCCGGATGGCGGGCATCAAATCACGTGTTCACGGAAGGTAGACAAAAGTGCTGGAGAAACTCAGCGGGTGAGGCAGCCTCAAGCAATCCGTGCATGTCTCATCCGCTGAGTTTCGCCAGCATTTTTTTTGTCTCCCTTCGATATTTCCAGCATCTGCAGTTCTTTCTTAAACGTGTTCACAGAAGGTGCGCGGCCATGCCGGCGGCTTTGCGCAGGATGCGGTTGGGCCACAGCTCGGCGCTCGGGGAGGGCTGGATGATTACGGGTTACGGGCCGCATTCGGCCCGGGGGCCATAGGTTGCCGACCCCTGGATTAAATAAAACTATTTTTATTTTTAATCGCAAAAAGGGCTGTGGGCACGTCAGCATCAGTTGGGTTTAGTTTATTGTCTCGTGAGGTACAGTGAAAAGCTGCTTATGCTGTTTCAAATGATGAGTTATGTGGACAGCTCGCTCCGTCAAATTCCTCCTCAGCCTGATTAACAGTGACTCAGCAGCATCTCCAGTTGTCACCAACCCAAACCCTTCTCCTGAACACAGTCTGGGGCTAAATCTGTTCATCTGCACTGTTGAACATCTGGATGGATTCTGAGTTGCGTTCTCAAAGGCATGTGTTGTTTTTTTTTAATAAAGTCTCCACTTACTCCCTGTATCCCTTTGTCATGAGGTCATAAGGAATAGAATTAGGCCATTCGACCCATCAAGTCTACTCCGCCATTCAATCATGGCTGATCTATCTCTCCTTCAAAACCCCATTCTCCTGCTTTCTCCCCATAACCTCTGACACCCGTACTAATCAAGAACCTATCTATCTCTGCCTTAAAAATATCCACTGACTTGGCCTCCACAGCCTTCTGTGGCAAAGAGTTCCACAGATTCACCACCCTCTGACTAAAGACATTTCTCCGCAGCTCCCTAAAAGTACTTCCTTTAATACCGAGGCTGTGACCTCTAGTTCTACACTCTCCCACCAGTGGAAACATCCTCTCCACATCCACTCTATCCAAGCCTTTAATTATTCTGTATGTTCAGCCTACTTTTCAAGAGAGAGTTGGATTTAGCTCTTAGGGCAAAAGGAATCAAGGAATATGGGGAAAAGACCAGAACGGGGTACTGATTGTGGATGGTCAGCCATGATCACATTGAATTGCGGTGGTGGCTCGAAGGGCCGAATGGCCTCCTCCTGCACCTATTTTCTATGTTTCTGTTTCCAGCAATCACTTTGATTCTCGAACATCGCAATATGTGTGTCTCAGAGTTAAACATACCCTTTTCTAAGTCTGTAAATTCAGCCAATGCTCTTGGCCGGACTCTCGAATCTTCTGCATGCTTCTTCTGTGCTCTCTGCTGTGCCCTCTAATCTATGTATTTATTCTGTGTCGCCTCGTCTATATGCTCTAACCCTCTATGGGCTCTTGGCTGAACTTTCTAATCCTCCGAGTGCTTAGAAAAATAGGTGCAGGAGTAGGCCATTCGGCCCTTCGAGCCAGCACTGCCATTCAATATGATCATGGCTGATCATCTAACATCAGTATCCCGTTCCTGCTTTTTCCCCAAATCCCTTGATTCCATTAGCCCCAAGAGCTAAATCTCATGAAAACATCCAGTGAATTGGCCTCCAATGCCTTCTATTGCAGAAAATTCCACATTCACAACTCTCTGGGTGAACATTCTTGAGTGTACGCTCAAATCCTCTATGTGCTCTCTGCTGTGCTCTCTAATCCTCTACGCTCTCTGCTGTACTCTCTAATCTCTGCTGTGCTCTTTAATCCTCTATGTGTTCTCTGCTGTGCTCTAATCCTCTGTGTGTTATCTCCTGTATTCTCTAATCTTGGATGTGTTCTCTAATCCTCTATGTGTTCTTTGCCGTGCTCTCTAATCCTCTATGTGCTCTCTGCGGTGCTCTAATCCTCTATGTGCTCCCTGCTGTACTCTCTAATCCTCTGTGTGTTCTCTCTGCTGTACTCTCTAATCCTCTGTGTATTTAATTAACCCACATTGCCCCCCCATGCATCAGCGACTGAAATCGCACTCTGTAAATTCTCTTCTAAATCTCCACCTCTGCTCCCTCCCCCTGATTGACCACCCCCCCCCCCTCCCCCCGGACGCTCCTATTATTGGGTGGGTTTCTGATAACTCAAAGACAAGCCCTGCATTGGTTTGGTATTCTCTGAAGCAACTTGGATCATTTTTCTCTCTCCGTCAGGGAATTTTACAAAAGCACGTTGTGTTATAGAGTCCTAGAGTCAGACAGCATGGACACAGGCCCTTCGGCCCCACTCATCTATGCCAACCAACATGTCCCATCCAGCTAGTCCAATTGGCCTGAATTTGGCCCACATCCCTCTAAACCGCTCCTATCCATGAAGCTGTTCAAGTGTCTTCTAAACACTGCTATCGTCTTCACATTCCCTCCACACTCTGACTGGGTTCACACTAACTCTACATCCATGCAGCGCAGGAGGATGACGGGGAGATTCTGACATCAACGAGCTCATCGAGACCGCATTTACAGTATTGTGTACAGTTCTGGGCCCCGTGTTACAGGAAAGATGTTCTCACGCTGGAGAAGGTACAGAGAAGATTTACGAGGATGTTGCCAGGACTAGAGGGTGTGTGCTACAGGGAGAGGTTGGGGCAGGCTGGGACTCTATGCCTTGGAGCGTAGGAGGATGAGGGGTGATCTTATAGAGGTGTACAAAATCATGAGAGGAATAGATCGGGTAGATGCACAGAGTCTCTTGCCCAGAGTAGGGAAATCGAGGCCCAGAGAACATAGATTCAAGGTAAAGGGGAAAAGATTTAATAGGAATTTGAGGGGTAACTTTTCCACATAAAGGGTGGTGGGTGTATGGAATGAGCAGCCAGTGGAGAGAGTTGAGGCTGGGACTATCCGAACGTTTATGAAACAGTTATGCCCCTGTCCTACTTATGCCCCTGTCCCACTTAGGAAACCTGAACGGGAACTTCCGGAAACTTTGCGCCCCACCCAAGGTTTCCGTGCGGTTCCCGGAGGTTTATGTCCTCCGGCAACCACCTTCAACTAGCATCGCAACCGGCTTCGACTAAAAAATTACCGATTTTTAAAACGGAAACCACTTTCGACCATTAGGGAGACGGACAAAAACCTCCGGGAACCGCACGGGATCCTTGGGTGGGGCGCAAAGTCTCCAGAGGTTTCCGTTCAGGTTTCCTAAGTGGGACAGGGGCATTGGACAGGTACATGGATAGGACAGGTTTGGAGGGATATGGACCAAACGCAGGCAAGTGAGACTAGTGTAGCTGGGACATGTTGGCCGGTGTGGGCAAGTTGGGCTGAAGGGCCTGTTTCACTGTATCACTCTGCGACTCTATACTTACTCCCAGCGCATTGTACATGACTCCTTCGTCACCAAACAGGAAATACAGGCACACTACAATCTGAGCCAAGATGATGATTAAAAATACATCTGCAACAGAGAGAGACAATGAGACATTTTAATCAGTCATTGTGAGAGGGGCATTTGGGAGATTGGGAGTTTGCTACCTTCACGTGGTCCGCCCTGTTTCAACAAATGCAATCAACTCGGCAAATAGAACAAGTTGTCCTACAACTTTTGGCTGTGAACGCCGTACACAAGAAGAAGCAGCTGCATCATCAAGGACCCACACCAGCCGGGCCACACACCCATCTTCCCGCTGCCATCAGGTAGAAGGTACAGGAGCCTGAAATCTGCAACATCCAGGTTCAGGAACAGCCTCTTCCCCACAGCCGTCAGGCTATTAAACTCAACTCAAACAAACCTGAACTTGAATGCCCTATTGCACTTTATCTGTTTATTTATGTGTGTGTGTGTATATATATTCAATGGTATATGGACACACTGATCTGTTCTCTATTTATTCATGTCTACAATATTCTGTTGTGCTGAAGCAAAGCAAGGATTTCATTGTCCTATCTGGGACACATGACAATAAACTCTCTTGAATCTTGAAACTACACTGAACATCAAAATAGTGAACGCTATCTCTGACACCTCTCCCTCCATTTCCCCGTCTCATGTGTCCCCACCACACGGGAACTGACTGATCTCATCCATCAATACACACACCCTAATGCCCAACATCAGGGCAAGGCCAGGACTCTTTTCAAAGATTCAGTAATTGGAAATAATCCCAAAAAAGAAAATAAGAGTGCTGGAGTAACTCAGCGGGTCAGGCAGCATCTGTGGAGAACATGGATAGGTGACGTTTCACAGAGTGCTGGAGTAACTCAGCGGGTCAGGCAGCATCTGTGGAGAACATGGATAGGTGACGTTTCACAGAGTGCTGGAGTAACTCAGCGGGTCAGGCAGCATCTGTGGAGAACATGGATAGGTGACGTTTCACAGAGTGCTGGAGTAACTCAGCGGGTCAGGCAGCATCTGTGGAGAACATGGATAGGTGACGTTTCACAGAGTGCTGGAGTAACTCAGCGGGTCAGGCAGCATCTGTGGAGAACGTGGATAGGTGACGTTTCACAGAGTGCTGGAGTAACTCAGCGGGTCAGGCAGCATCTGTGGAGAACATGGATAGGTGACGTTTCACAGAGTGCTGGAGTAACTCAGCGGGTCAGGCAGCATCTGTGGAGAACATGGATAGGTGACGTTTCACAGAGTGCTGGAGTAACTCAGCGGGTCAGGCAGCATCTGTGGAGAACATGGATAGGTGACGTTTCACAGAGTGCTGGAGTAACTCAGCGGGTCAGGCAACATCTGTGGAGAACGTGGATAGGTGACGTTTCACAGAGTGCTGGAGTAACTCAGCGGGTCAGGTAGCATCTCTGGAGAATGAGTCTGAAGGACCTGACCCAAATTGTCACCTATCCATGTTCTCCACAGATGCTGCCTGACCCGCTGAGTTACTCCAGCACTCTGAGACGTCACCTATCCATGTTCTCCACAGATGCTGCCTGTCTGGTGCAGGGGGAACTGTACAAAAGGGACGGATTGCATCTTAACTGGTGGGGGACCAGCATTCTGGCAGGCAGGTTTGCCACTGCTTCACGGGTGGTTTTAAACTGAATAAGGGGGGGTGGGGTGTCAAATAGGATAGTCGACGATGGAGTTAAAGGGAAAGAGAGTAAAGGGATAGTTAATGACCCCAGAATTAACGGGAAAAGAAGCTCACAAAGAGATAGGAGAGTATGGCCAAGTGTAATAGGGATCGATGTGAAAGGTGAGATGTGTAAGGAATTAAAAGTATTGTATATGAATGCTCGAAGTATAAGAAGTAAAGTAGGTGAGCTTGAGGCTCAGTTAGAAGTTGGTAGGTATGACATTGTGGGCATTACTGAGACGTGGCTGCAGGAGGATCAGGCCTGGGAACTTAATATTCAGGGTTATACATCCTATAGAGTGGAGGGGGGGTAGCTCTGCTGGTGAGGGATGGAATTCAGTCCCTTGTGAGGGAAGACATAGGGACTGACGAGGTAGAGTCACTGTGGATTGAGTTGAGGAATTGTAAAGGCAAGAAGACACTAATTGGTGTTATTTACAGACCCCCAAATAGTAGCCCGGATGTAGGGTGTAAGTTGCAGCAGGGGTTAAAACTGGCATGTAACAAAGGTAATGCCACTGTGGTGATGGGGGATTTCAATATGCAGGTAGACTGGGAAAATCAAGTTGGTTCAGGACCCCAGGAAAGAGAGTTTGTAGAATGCCTCCGAGATGGATTCTTAGAGCAGCTTATAATGGAGCCGACCAGAGAAAAGGCAATTCTGGATTTAGTGTTGTCCAATGAACCGGATATGATAAGAGAACTCGAGGTAAAGGAACCGCTTGGAGGTAGTGATCATAATATGATTAGTTTTAATCTGCAATTTGAGAAGGAGAAGGTTAAATCAGAAGTGTCAGTGATGCAGTTGAACAAAGGGGATTATGAAGGCATGAGAGGGGAGCTGGCCAAAGTTGACTGGAAAGGGATCCTAGCAGGAATGACCGTGGAACAGCAATGGCAGGGATTTCTGGGCATAGAAATATGGAAAATAGGTGCAGGAGTAGGCCATTTGGCCCTTCGAGCCTGCACCGCCATTCAATATGATCATGGCTGATCATCCAACTCAGTATCCCGTACCTGCCTTCTCTCCATACCCTCTGATCCCTTTAGCCACAAAGGCCACATCTAACTTCCTCTTTAATATAGCCAATGAACTGGCGTCAACTACCCTCTGTGGCAGAGAATTCCAGAGATTCACCATTCTCTGTGTGAAAAATGTTTTTCTCATCTCGGTCCTAAAAGATTTCCCCCTTATCCTTAAACTGTGACCCCTTGTTGTGCACGTCCCCAACATCGGGAACAATCTTCCTGCATCTAGCTTGTCCAACCACTTAAGAATTTTGTAAGTTTCTATAAGATCCCCCCTCAATCTACTAAATTCTAGCGAGTACAAGCCTTTCTTCATATGAAAGTCCTTACATCCCAGGAATCAGTCTGGTGAACCTTCTCAGTACTCCCTCCATGGCAAGAATGTCTTTCCTCAGATTTGGAGACCAAAACTGTACGCAATACTCCAGGTGTGGTCTCACCAAGACCCTGTACAACTGCAGTAGAACCTCCCTGCTCCTATACTCAAATCCTTTTGCTATGAATGCTAACATACCATTTGCTTTCTTCACTGCCTGCTGCACCTGCATGCCTACTTTCAATGACTGGTGTACCATGACACCCAGGTCTCGTTACATCTCCCCTTTTCCTAATCGGCCACCATCTGGAAGACGCAGGATCATTTCATTCCAAAAAGGTTCTAAGTGGAGTAGGAGGCAACCGTGGCTGACAAGAGAAGTTAGGGATAGAATAAAACTAAAAGAAAAGGTGTATAACACAGCAAAGAGTAGCCGGAAGCCAGAGGATTGGGAAACTTTCACAGGACAACAGAAGGAAACGAAACGGGCAATACGGGCAGAAAAGATGAAGTACGAGGGGAAGCTGGCCAGGAATATAAAGAAGGACAGTAAAAGCTTCTTTAGATATGTTAAGAGAAAAAGAGTAGCAAAGTCAAACGTGGGTCCCTTGAAGGCAGACACGGGTGAAATTATTATGGGCAACAAGGAAATGGCAGAAGAGTTGAACAGGTACTTCGGATCTGTCTTCACTAAGGAAGACACAAACAATCTCCCAGATGTACTGGGGGACAGAGGATCTAGGGGGTAGAAGAACTGAAAGAGATTTTCATTAGGCGAGAAATAGTATTGGGTAGGCTAATGGGACTGAAGGATTATAATCCCCTGGGCCTGATGGTCTGCATCCCAGGGTCCTCAGGGAGGTGGCTCTAGAAATAGTGGACGCATTGGTGATCATTTTCCAATGTTCAATAGATTCAGGATCGAGTCCTGTGGACTGGAGGATAGCTAATGTTATCCCACTTTTCAAGAAAGGAGCGAGAGAGAAAACGGGGAATTACAGACCAGTTAGCCTGACTTCGGTGGTGGGAAAGATGCTGGTCAATTATTAAAGAGGTAATAATGGGGCATTTGGATAGCAGTAAAAGGATTAGTCCAAGCCAACATGGATTTATGAAAGGGAAATCATGCTTGATTAATCTTCTGGAATTTTATGTGACAAGTAAAATGGATGAAGGGGTGCCAGTGGGTGTAGTATATCTAGACTTTCAGAAAGCCTTTGATAATGTCCCGCACGGGAGACTGGTGACTAAAATTAGAGCACATGGTATTGGGAGTAGAAAAATAGGTGCAGGAGTAGGCCATTCGGCCCTTTGAGCCTGCACCGCCATTCAATATGATCATGGCTGATCATCCAACTCAGTATCCCGTACCTGCCTTCTCTCCATACCCCCTGATCCCTTTATCCACTAGAGCCACATCCAACTCCCTCTTGAATATAGCCAATGAACTGGCCTCAACGACCTTCTGTGGCAGAGAATTCCAGAGACTCACCACTCTGTGTAAAGAATGTTTACCTAATCTCAGTCCTAAAGGAATTCCCCTTTATCCTTAGACTGTGACCCCTTGTTCAGGACTCCCCCAACATCGGGAACAATCTTCCTGCATCTAGCTTGTCCAACCCCTTAAGAATTTTGTAAGTTTCTGTAAGATCCCCCCTCAATCCTCTAAATTCCAGTGAGTACAAGCCCAGTCTATCCAGTCTTTCTTCATATGAAAGTCCCGACATCCCAGGAATCAGTCTGGTGAACCTTCTCTGAACCCCCTCTATGGCAAGAATGTCATTCCTCAGATTTCGAGACCAAATCTGTACGGTATGGAGAGAAGGCAGGTACGGGATACTGAGTTGGATGATCAGCCATGATCATATTAAATGGCGGTGCAGGCTCGAAGGGCCGAATGGCCTACTCCTGCACCTAATTTCTATGTTTCTATGTTTCAATACTCCAGGTTAGGTATCACCAAAACCCTGTACAACTGCAGTAGACCCTCCCTGCTCCTATACTCAAATCCTTTCGCTATGAATGCTAACATACCATTTGCTTTCTTCACTGCCTGCAGCACCTGCATGCCTACTTTCAATGACTGGTATACCATGACACCTAGGTCTCGTTGCATCTCCCCTTTTCCTAATCTGCCACCATTCAGATAATAGTCTACCCTCATGTTTTTGCCACCAAAGTGGATAACCTCACATTTATCCACATTATACTGCATCTGCCCATTCACTCAGCCTATCCAAATCACCCTGCAGCCTCCTAGCATCCTCCTCTCAGCTAACTATACCCCCCCAGCTTGGTGTCATCTGCAAATGTGGAGATGTTGCATTCAATTCCCTCATCCAAATCATTAATGTATATTGTAAATAGCTGGGGTCCCAGCACTGAGCCTTGCGGTACCCCACTACTCACTGCCTGCCATTCTGAAAAGGACCTGTTTACTCCTACCCTTTGCTTCCTGTCTGCCAGCCAGTTCTCTATCCACATCAATATTGAACCACCAATACCATGTGCTTTAAGGTAGGGTGTTGACGTGGATAGAAAATTGGTTGGCAGATCGGAAGCAAAGAGTAGGAGTGAACGGGTCCTTTTCAGAATGGCAGGCAGTGGCGAGTGGAGTGCTGTAAGGCTTGGTGTTGGGGCCGCAACTGTTCACCATATATATTAATGATTTGGAAGAGGGAATTAGGATCAACACGAACAAATTTGCGGATGACACAAAGCTTGGTGGCAGTGTGAACTGTGAAGAGGATGTTAGGAGGTTGCAGGGTGACCTGGACAGGTTGAGTGAGTGGGCAGATGCGTGGCAGATACAGTATAATATAGATAAATGTGAGGTTATCCACTTTGGCGGCAAAAACAAGGGGGCAGTTTATTATCTCAATGGGGTTAGGTTAGGTAAGGGGGAGGTACAGCGAGACCTGGGTGTCCTTGTACACCGGTCACTGAAAGTTGGCATGCAGGTACAGCAGGCAGTGAAGAAAGCTAATGGAATGTTGGCCTTCATAACAAGAGTATTTCAGTACAGGAGTAAAGAGGTTCTTCTGCAGTTGTATAGGGCTCTGGTGAGACCACATCTGAGTATTGTGTACAGTTTTGGTCTCCTAATTTGAGGAAGGACATCCTTGTGATTGAGGCAGTGCAGCGTAGGTTCACGAGATTGATCCCTGGGATGGCGGGGCTGTCATATGAGGAAAGATTGAAAAGACTAGGCTTGTATTCACTGGAGTTTAGAAGGATGAGGGGGAATCTTATAGAAACATATACAATTGTAAAAGGACTGGACAAGCTAGATGCAGGAAAAAGGTTCTCAATGTTGGGTGAGTCCAGAACCAGGGGCCACAGTCTTAGAATAAAGGGGAGGTCATTTAAGACTGAGGTGAGAAAAAACTTTTTTACCCAGAGAGTTGTGAATTTATGGAATTCCCTGCCACAGAGGGCAGTGGAGGCCAAATCACTGGATGGATTTAAGAGAGAGTTGGATAGAGCTCTAGGGGCTAGTGGAGTCAAGGGATATGGGGAGAAGGCAGGCACGGGTTATTGATAGGGAACGATCAGCCATGATCACAATGAATGGCGGTGCTGGCTCGAAGAGTCGAATGGCCTCCTCCTGCACCTATTTTTCTATGTTTCGAAAAAGACAACACGGGGAGAAAAGATGAGGTACGAAGGTAAGCTAGCCAAGAATATAAAGGAGGATGGTAAAAGCTTCTTTAGGTATGTGAAGAGGAAAAAATTAGTTAAAACAAATGTGCGTCCCATGAAGACCGAAAAAGGTGAATTTATTATGGGGAACAAGGAAATGGCAGATTAGTTGAACAGGTACTTTGGATCCGTCTTCACTAAGGAGGACACAAACAATCTCCCAGATGTACTAGTGGCCAGAGGATCTAGTATGACAGAGGAACTGAAGGAAATTCACATTAGGCAGGAAATGGTGTTGGGTAGACAGATGGGACTGAAGGCTGTAAATCCCCAGGGCCTGATGGTCTGTATCCCAGGATACTGAAGAAGTGGCTCTAGAAATCGTGGATGCATTGGTGATAATTTTCCAATGTTCTATAGACTCAGGATCAGTTCCTGTGGTTTGGAAGGTAGTTAATGTTATCCCACTTTTTAAGAAAGACGGGAGAGAGAGAAAACAGGGAATTATAGAGCAGTTAGCCTGACATCGGTGGTGGGGAAGATGCTGGGGTCAATTATAAAAGATAAAATAGCTGAACATTTGGATAGCAGTAACAGGATCGTTCCGAGTCAGCATGGATTTACGAAGGGGAAATCATGCTTGACTAATCTTCTGGAATTTATTGAAGATGTAACTAGGAAAATGGACAAGGGAGAGCCAGTGGGTGTATTGTACCTGGACTTTCAGAAACCATTTGATAAGGTCCCACATAGGAGATTAGTGGGCATAATTATAGCACATGGTATTGTGGGTAGAGTGCTGACATGGATAGAAAATTGGTTGGCAGACAGGAAACAAAGAGTAGGGATTAACAGGTCCCTTTCAGAATGGCAGGCAGTGACTAGTGGGGTACCGCAAGGCTCGGTGCTGGGACCACAGCTATTTACAATATACATCAATGATTTGGATGAAGGGATTCAAAATAACATTAGCAAATTTGCAGATGACACAAAGCTGGGTGGCAGTGTGAACTGTGAGGAGGATGCTATGAGGATGCAGGGTGACTTGGACAGGTTGGGTGAGTGGGCAGATGCATGGCAGATGCAGTATAATGCGGATAAATGTGAGGTTATCCATTTTGGTGGCAAAAACAGGAAGGCAGATTATTATCTGAATGGTGTCGTTGGGGAAAGGGGAAGTACAACGGGATCTAGGGGTCCTTGTTCATCAGTCAATTAAAGTAAGCATGCAGGTACAGCAGGCAGTGAAGAAAGCGAATGGCATGTTGGCCTTCATAACAAGAGGAGTTCAGTATACGAGCAAACAGGTCCTCCTGCAGTTGTACAGGGCCCTAGAGAGATCACACCTGGAGTATTGTGTGCAGTTTGGTCTCCACACTTGTGGAAGGACATTCTTGCTATTGAGGGAATGCAGCTTAGGTTAACCAGGTTAATTCCCAGGATAGCGGGACTGCCATATGCTGAGAGAATGGGGAGACTGGGGATGTACACACTGGAATTTAGAAGGATGAGAGGGGATCTTATTGAGACATATAAGATTATTAAGGGTTTGGACACGCTAGAGGCAGGAAACATGTTCCTGATGTTGGGGGAGTCCAGAAACAGGGGCCACAGATTAAGAATAAGGGGTAGTCCATTTAGAACGAAGATGAGAAAATACTTTTTCACCCAGAGAGTTGTGAGTCTGTGGAATTCTCTGGCTCAGAATGCAGTGGGGGCCGGTTCTCTGGATACATTCATGAAGGTCAGGGGATATGGGGAGAAGGCAGGAACGGGGTACTGATTGTGGATGATCAGCCATGACCACATTGAATGGCAGTGCTGGCTCGAAGGGCCGAATGGCGTACTCCTGCACCTGTTGTCTATTGTCTATTGTCACAGGGAGAACGTACAAATTCCACACAGACAGCACCCGAGGTCAGGATTGAACCCGGTTCTCTGACACAGAGAGGCAGAGAAGTTCTTAGCTTGTACACCCTCCTGTAACTGATGATAATTTCACAGTTGGTGGATAGATCAAGGCAGCTTACGGTTGGTGTAGATGGGCTTGCGGTAGGGCTTCCCCTTGCAATAGACAATGGCGGTGGTCACACAACTGAAAATAGACAGAAGATACACAGTCGTATTCTCGTAACTCCTGAAGAAATCTTCATCTGATTCGTGCAACATAGACTTGGTGGTCAGTGTGTTATTACTGGTGTCCACTCCGTTGCTGCTCACGTTTGCAGGATGACATGCGCTGTAAAGAAAAAAATGTCATCAATAGGTTTAAATGCCATCTTATCACCAATGAAGAATTGTTGTCCAATATAAAACCAGCTTCCTGCACAGCCCATCTCATAGGCTCACCAGGTTAATTCCCGGGATGGCGGGACCGTCATGGAGCGGCTGGGCTTGTACACTCCGGGGTTTAGAAGGATGAGAGGGGATCTTATTGAAACATATAAGATTATTATGGTTTTGGACACACTAGAGGCAGGAAACATGTTCCTGATGTTGGGGGAGTCCAGAACCAGGGGCCACAGTTTTAGAATAAGGGGTAAGCCATTTATAACGGAGAGTCTGTGGAATTCTCTGCCTCAGAAAGGTTCTCTGGATACTTTCAAGAGAGAGCTAGATGGGGCTTTTAAAGATAGCGGAGTCAGGGCATATGGGGAGAAGACAGGAACGGGGTACTGATTGGGGATGATCAGCCATGATCACATTGAATGGCGGTGCTGGCTCGAAGGGCCGAATGGCCTACTCCTGCACCTACTGTCTATTGTCTATCTCCCTCTCGCCTCGTGGGGCAGGTGGGAAAAGTAACATGACCAGACGGAGGGGGGCGGACACACGTGGAAGTGAGGACGCCACTGCCGGGGGTAGGAACAATGAGGACCTGGCGTGGGGGGACCGGCGTGGAGGGACCAGCGTGACGGAGGGGAGAGAACAATGGGGACGCAGCGTGAGGGGGGGGGAAACAAAGGGGGACCTGGCGCGGGGGTACTCTGTAACGTTGTCGATGCTCTTTATGTGGGGCTGAAGCAGTTGAAGCAGGACTACTTTAATCTGGAGCACCAACATGAAATGGGCATCAATTGGTGGATGTTGTGCCACCTAATATGAGTAGGTACAGTAAGTGTCAGAAGAACAACTTTTAGTTTAGAGATACAGCACAAAAACAGGCCCTTCGGCCCACCAAGTCCGCATCGACCAGTGATTCACGCACACTAACACTATCCTACACACAATGGGGACAATTTTTACATTTACACCAAGCCAATTAACCTACAAACCTCTACGTCTTTGGAATGTGGGAGGAAACCGAAGATCTCGGAGAAAACCCACGCAGGTCACGGGGAGAACGTGCAAACTCCGTACAGACAGCACCCGTAGTCGGGATGGAACCCGGGTCTCTGGCGCTGTGAGGCAGCGGCTCTACCGCTGCGCCACCGTGACACTACCAATTGTGAAACATTTGTGTTGGGATTTTAATGACGTCCATCGTTTAAAAAACAAAAATTCCGTTCCTGAGAAAGAAAATCAGGACAGATGTATAAAATCTTTAAGGGAGCATGATGGGATAAATGTTGAGGTAAAATCAAAGAGCTGGAGTAACTCAGCGGGTCAGGCAGCATCTGTGGAGAACATGGATAGGTGACGTTTCACAGAGTGATGGAGTAACTCAGCGGGTCAGGCAGCATCTGTGGAGAACATGGATAGGTGACGTTTCACAGAGTGCTGGAGTAACTCAGCGGGTCAGGCAGCATCTGTGGAGAACATGGATAGGTGACGTTTCACAGAGTGCTGGAGTAACTGCGGGTCAGGCAGCATCTGTGGAGAACATGGATAGGTGACGTTTCACAGAGTGCTGGAGTAACTCAGCGGGTCAGGCAGCATCTGTGGAGAACATGGATAGGTGACGTTTCACAGAGTGCTGGAGTAACTGCGGGTCAGGCAGCATCTGTGGAGAACATGGATAGGTGACGTTTCACAGAGTGCTGGAGTAACTCAGCGGGTCAGGCAGCATCTGTGGAGAACATGGATAGGTGACGTTTCACAGAGTGCTGGAGTAACTCTGCGGGTCAGGCAGCATATCTGGAGAGAAGGAATGGGTGCCATTTTGGGTCGAGACCCTTCTTCAGACTGATGTCGGGGAGGGGGCGGGACAAAGATGGAAAGTAGGCGGAGACTGTCGGACTAGTAGGAGAACGGGGAAGGGGAGGGGAAGGAGGGAGAAAGCAAGGTGCTATCTGGAGTTAGAGAAATCAATGTTCATACCGCTTGGGTATAAACGTTGACTTATCTAACCAGATTACCAGATAACTTCCCCCTTCAGTCTGAAGAAGGGTCTCAACGCAAAACGTCACCCATGTCCAGAGATGCTGCCGGTCCCGCTGAGTTACTCCAGCTTTTTGTGACTACCTTCAATTTTATCCAGCATCTGCAGTTCCTTCTTACACATACGATTGAAGACCTGTAGACATGTTTCTGTAGACACTGGGCTATGGGGGCCAATACTGTACACCTGTAGACATGTTTCTGTAGATACCTGGCTATAGTGGTCAATACTGTAGATATGTTTCTGTAGACACAGGGTTCTGGTCATTACTGTAGACATGTTTCTGTAGAGACTAGGCTATAGTCAGTACTTTAGATATGTTTCTGTAGACCCTGGGTGAGAGCGGTAAATACTACGCACCTGTAGATATCGGTGGGCGAGTACCAAGGCTGTTGCTGCACCAACATGAAGCCAAACATGTGCAAGAGCAGGCTGAGGATGACATTGAGAATGACGGAGAGCAGCAAGGGGGGTGAGATGAGTTGAGCGGGCGGCTGGTGAGGGTGCAGGCTTGGACACGCCTGGTTCAAGCTCACTGTAACACACCACACAGCTGAGTCAGGGGGTCATGAATCTCCCGTCAGATCATGTCACAAAACCTGTATCTCCTAAAAAAAGACACCATCTCGTCCAAAACACTTTACAGTTCAATCAGCGCTTAAATAGACCCTTCGGCCCAACTCATCCACAGTGACCAAGAGGTCCCATCTAAGCTATTCCCATTTACCCACGTTTGGCCCGTATCCCTCTAAACCTGTCCTATACATGTACCTGTCCAATTGTTTTTTAAATGTTGTAATAATCCCTGCCTCAACGCACTCCTCTGGCAACTTGTTCGATTCACCCATCATTTTCTGAGTGAAAAAGTTGCCCCTCAGGCCCCCGTTGAATCGTTCCTCTCTCACCTTAAGCCTATTGTTGTTTGTTGATTCCCCAATCCCCCCTATCTAATCCCCTCATGATTTTATACACCTTTATAACATCACCCTCAGCTTCCTGCGCTCCAAGGAACTCAGTCCGAGCCTGCTCAACCTCTCCCTGTAGCTCAGGCCCTCGAGTCTTGGCAACATTCACCTGAAACAGGTCCTTTGCCCCAATTCATCCAGGCTGACCAAGATGCCCTGTCTACACTAGTCCCAATTATCTCATCTGGCCGATAGCTCTCTCTGCCTCGCACAGAATGACAGAGCTGTACAGCACGGAAACAGGCCATTCGGCCCACATTGTCCATGCCAACCAACTTGGCATACTGGCTGCAACCTTCCCTCCATTGATGAACTGTACGTTGCAAGGGCCAGGAAGCGAGCCAGTAAGATCATCTCTTTGAATCACTTCCCTCTGGAAGGTGACTCCGGATTGTCAAAGCTGCCACAGCCAGACATAAAAACAGTTTTTATCCACGTGTAGTTGCTCTACTCAACAACCAAAAATTTTGTAGCCTCCTTTTGCTCTGGTATTTTTTTTAATTCACATGTTTAATCGATAAGGTATCTGGCAAAACGTTTCTTAAAAGTGCTAATTGTATCCTCATCACTAGCTTCCTGTGGCAGCTCATTCCAGATACAGTCTACCCTCTGAGTGAAATAGTTGCTCCGCTTAAATCTCTCCACTCTCACCTCAAGGCTGTGCCCTCTAGTTTTAGAATTCTCTATCTCAAAGAAAATACATTTTCCACATCTAATAAAACCCGGGGTCCGATCGCCGGCGCGGGGGAGCTCGATCGCCCCGGTGCGGGAGCTCGATCGCCCCGGTGCGGAGGGCCCGACCGGCTGCTACGGGAATCAAGATTGTCCCGTCAATGGAGGGCTCGAGGCCCCCGACCGCTGGAGGACAAAGTAGGGAAGAGAATGAACTTTGTTCCGCCTTCCATCACAGTGAGGAATGTGGAGGAGTCACTGTGGTGGATGTTCATGTTAAAATGTGTTTTGTGTGTTCCGTTGCTTTTTACTTGTACGACTGTACGGCAAATGAAATTCCTCGTATGTTGCAAAACATACTTGGCTAATAAAGTATGATTATGATGATGATGATGATCATGAAATACATCACCGTCAATGTATTTTGGCGCGGGAGAATAAAGAGGGAGACTTTATTACCTTCCATCACGGTGAGGAATGTGGGGAGCCACATTGTGGTGGATGTTTATGTTAAATGTTATATTAGGCGGCAGTGTGTTGTTGTGTGTCTTGGTGCTTTTCACTTAGTATGGCTGTATAGTAACTCAAATATCACTGTACCCTGACTGGTACATGACGATAAACTGACCTTGAAACCATGTGTGTATGACCAAAACGTCAGTATTTGTTACACGTATCCACTACAAAAGAATCACATCACACTTTCACCGTTCAGAGGCTATGCCTCGGCAAGGCCAGCAGCATAATCAAGGACGTGTCACACCCTGGCCACTCCCACTTCTCCCCTCTTAGGCAAACGCACGCCTTTAGATTCAAAGGTCGACAAAAATGCTGGAGAAACTCAGCGGGTGAAGCAGCATCTATGGAGCGAAGGAATAGGTGACTTTTCAGGTCGAGACCCTTCTTCAGACCTGAAACATCACCTATTCCTTCTCTCCATAGATGCTGCCTCATCCGCTGAGTTTGTCCACCATTTTGTGTCGATCTTCAATTTTTCCAGCATCTGCAGTTCCTTCTTAAACAAACCTCTAGGTTCGAGGACAGTTTCATCCCAGCTTTATTCAGGCAATTGAACCATCCTACCACAACCAGAGAGCGGTCCTGAACTACTATCTACCTCATTGGTGACCCTCAGATTATATTTGATCGGGTTTACCTTGCACTAAACGTTATTCCCTTATCAAGTATCTGTGCACTGTGGAATGCTCGATTGTAATCATGTGTTGTCTTTCCGCTGACTGGTTAGTTAGGTTGGAATTTACATACGATTGCAGTAAGAATACTTACTTGTAATACCAATAATTGTTGTAATTCCCAAATCCTCAAACAGAAACTGGTAGTTCCCAAAGGTATTTGCTTCCTAAAATGAAATGAAAACTATAACTTGATGCAGATGCAAGTTTTCACTAAATAAAAATAACTATAATATTATTGTTAATGAAGTGTACACAAAATGCAATTGAAACAGTGGGTAGACAAAATTGCTGGTGAAGCTCAGCGGGTCCGGCAGCATCTATGGAGCGAAGGAATAGGCAACGTTTTGGGTCGAGACCCTTCTTCAGACTGAAGGGTGGTGAATCTGTGGAATTCTCTGCCACAGTCGGCTGTGGAGGCCAAGTCAGTGGATATATTTAAGGCAGAGATAGATAGATTATTGATTAGTGGGTGTGTCAGGGGTTATGGGGAGAAGGGAGGAGAATTGGGGTTAGGAGGGAGAGATAGATCAGCCATGATTGAATAGTGGAGTAGACTTGATGGGCCGAATGGCCTAATTCTCTGATCACTTATGAACATAGATATCAAAATGAACACTTCGAACTTTGTGAAAATGTGTTTGTGAAATGCATGCATTTTAATGAATGAATAGACTCCTGATTAGAAATAATATACTGTAGAATATTAACAACAATCTAAGTCAATTAAATCATTTTGAGCAAGTGGATTCAGATTTCTTGCTTTTCATTTATTTTGAGTGATTTATTTTGAGTTATTTGCATTCACGATTCAGAATAATCAATTTTGATTCAGAATAACCAGTTTGTTATTCCTGAATTTAATTATTTCCAATGTGAACACCGTACAGTGCTGTACATTACAAATGCAGCGAGGTATTTTCACCAAGGCCTTTCGAATCCACAAAATTAGATGAATACTTGGCTGAGTGAAATTAATAGTGAGATGTTTCTCATAGTTTCTCAACAAGAACAATGGTGAAGACAGACACAGAGCGCTGGAGTAACTCAGCGGGTCAGGCAGCATCTGTGGAGAACATGGATAGGTGACGTTTCACAGAGTGCTGGAGTAACTCAGCGGGTCAGGCAGCATCTGTGGAGAACATGGATAGGTGACGTTTCACAGAGTGCTGGAGTAACTCAGCGGGTCAGGCAGCATCTGTGGAGAACATGGATAGGTGACGTTTCACAGAGTGCTGGAATAACTCAGCGGGTCAGGCAGCATCTGTGGAGAACATGGATAGGTGACGTTTCATAGAGTGCTGGAGTAACTCAGCGGGTCAGGCAGCATCTGTGGAGAACATAGATAGGTGACGTTTCACAGAGTGCTGGAGTAACTCAGCGGGTCAGGCAGCATCTGTGGAGAACATGGATAGGTGACGTTTCATAGAGTGCTGGAGTAACTCAGCGGGTCAGGCAGCATCTGTGGAGAACATAGATAGGTGACGTTTCACAGAGTGCTGGAGTAACTCAGCGGGTCAGGCAGCATCTCTGCAGATAAGGAATGGGTGACATTTTGGGTCGAGACCCTTCTTCAGACCGAGAGTCAGGGGAAATGGAAATGTGAGATATAGACGGTTTTAATAGAGTGATATAGAACAAATGAATGAAAGATATGCAAGGAAGTAGATAGAGCTCTAGGGGTTAGTGGAGTCGGGATATGGGGAGAAGGCAGGAACGGGGTACTGATTGGGGATGATCAGCCATGATCACATTGAATGGCGGTGCTGGCTCGAAGGGCCGAATAACCTCCTCCTGCACCTATAATCTATGTTTCTAATGTAACGATGATAAAGGAAACAGGCCATTGTAAGCTGTGGGCGAGGTGAAAACGGGTTACAGACAATGAGACTGAACAAGATGACTTTGAAACTGGTGCGACGACTTGGGTGGGGAGGGTCGGAGAGAGAGCGGTTTACTTGAAGTTAGAGAAATCGATGTTACCCATACCCAGTAGAGACACAAAACCCCAAGGTACTGGATCATGCTGTAGACGGCCATGTACTTAAAGATGCAGAATGACGTGACCACAGCTGCCCTGCCCTCCCTGTGGGAGACAAAAACAAGAACACCATTGATCACTCAACTGATTCAGAACGGTACACCAATCTCACCATCAATCCTCACCATCTGCTTCCACAACCCAGCTCTAACCAAGTTAGTCATAAAAACATTGAAACATAGAAATTAGGTGCAGGAGTAGGCCATTCGGCCCTTCGAGCCTGCACCGCCATTCAATATGATCATGGCTGATCATCCAACTCAGTATCCCGTACCTGCCTTCTCTCCATACCCCCTGATCCCCTTAGCCACAAGGACCACATCTAATTCCCTCTTAATATAGCCAATAAACTGGCCTCAGCTACCCTCTGTGGCAGAGAGTTCCAGAGACCCACCACTCTCTGTGTGAAAAAAATCCTTCTCATCTCGGTCCTAAAGGATTTCCCCCTTATCCTTAAGCTGTGACCCCTTGTCCTGGACCTCCCCAACATCGGGAACAATCTTCCTGCATCTAGCCTGTCCAACCCCTTAAGAATTTTGTAAGTTCTATAAGATCCCCCCTCAATCTTCTAAATTCTAGAGAGTATAAACCGAGTCTATGCAGTCTTTGTTCATAAGACAGTCCTGACATCCCAGGAATCAGTCTGGTGAACCTTCTCTGCACTCCCTCTATGGCAATAATGTCCTCAGTCAACATAGGCTTCTGCAGATAGTCACAAAATGCTGGAGTAACTCAGCGGGACAGGCAGCGTCTCTGGACAGATGGAATGGGTGACGTTTTGGGTCGAGACCCAAACCCATGATTCCGGCATCTGCAGTTCCTCGTGTCTACAAAAAAAGCTTGGCTCTCGGGTAACCCCCCTGAAACATTTGCCTTTACATTGTCATGTCTTTCCGCCTGTTTGTTAAATAAAACCGGAACGCCTTTATCCGCGATGATGCATCATTTATGGTTTTACAATGAAGGCAGCAGCATGGGACAAGGCTATTCCTTCAGAGCATCCGGGTTGGTGAAAGACAAATAGTCTATGGGTGGAAACTGCAGCATCTAGAGGGGAGTGGGGTGTGGGAGAGAGGGGAGTGGGGTCAGGGAGAGGGGAGTGGGGTCAGGGAGAGAGGGGAGTGGGGTCAGGGAGAGAGGGGAGTGGGGTCAGGGAGAGAGGGGAGTGGGGTCAGGGAGAGAGAGGAGTGGGGTCAGGGAGAGAGGGGAGTGGGGTCAGGGAGAGAGAGGAGTGGGGTCAGGGAGAGAGGGGAGTGGGGTCAGGGAGAGAGGGGAGTGGGGTCAGGGAGAGAGGGGAGTGGGGTCAGGGAGAGAGGGGAGTGGGGTCAAGGAGAGGTGAGTGTGGTCAGGGAGAGAGGTGAGTGGGGTCAGGGAGAGAGGGGAGTGGGGTCAGGGAGAGAGGGGAGTGGGGTCAGGGAGAGAGGGGAGTGGGGTCAGGGAGAGAGGGGAGTGGGGTCAGGGAGAGAGAGGAGTGGGGTCAGGGAGAGAGGGGAGTGGGGTCAGGGAGAGAGAGGAGTGGGGTCAGGGAGAGAGGGGAGTGGGGTCAGGGAGAGAGAGGAGTGGGGTCAGGGAGAGAGGGGAGTGGGGTCAGGGAGAGAGGGGAGTGGGGTCAAGGAGAGGTGAGTGGGGTCAGGGAGAGAGGGGAGTGGGGTCAGGGAGAGGGGAGTGGGGTCAGGGAGAGAGGGGAGTGGGGTCAGGGAGAGAGGGGAGTGGGGTCAAGGAGAGGTGAGTGGGGTCAGGGAGAGAGGGGAGTGGGGTCAGGGAGAGAGGGGAGTGGGGTCAGGGAGAGGGGAGGGGGGTCAGGGAGAGGGGAGTGGGGTCAGGGAGAGAGGGGAATGGGGTCAGGGAGAGAGGGGAGTGGGGTCAGGGAGAGAGGGGAGTGGGGTCAGGGAGAGGGGAGTGGGGTCAGGGAGAGAGGGGAGTGGGGTCAGGGAGAGAGGGGAGTGGGGTCAGGGGGAGAGGGGAGTGGGGTCAAGGAGAGGTGAGTGGGGTCAGGGAGAGGGGAGTGGGGTCAGGGAGAGAGGGGAGTGGGGTCAGGGGGAGAGGGGAGTGGGGTGTGGGAGAGAGGGGAGTGGGGTCAGGGAGAGAGGGGAGTGGGGTCAGGGAGAGAGGGGAGTGGGGTCAAGGAGAGGGGAGTGGGGTCAAGGAGAGGGGAGTGGGGTCAGGGAGAGAGGGGAGTGGGGTCAGGGAGAGAGGGGAGTGGGGTCAGGGAGAGAGGGGAGTGGGGTCAGGGAGAGAGGGGAGTGGGGTCAGGGAGAGAGGGGAGTGGGGTGTGGGAGATATTTGTCCTTCACCTATGACAGTGAGAGCTTTGGGATAAATCCATGTCGACCTACTTGATGAGCTGTGGAACGCAGTCAATGTTGGGTATTTTCGAGGTGAATGGCGACGCTACGGAGGCCTCGTGCTCTGACAGGGAGATCCCTGCGTGGGCCGTCTTTAAAGCCTAGAAATATATACATGTTAGAGTCGCACAGACAGACAGCCCCGGGAACTGAGAGACCAAGGCAATCAATTAGCATTTCCCCAGCTCCACTCCACCCTGAGAACCACTGTATTGGTCACAGACTCACACAACATAGACAATAGACAATAGGTGCAGGAGTAGGCCATTCGGCCCTTCGGCCCTTCCAGCCAGCACCGCCATTCAATGTGATCATGGCTGATCATCCCCAATCAGTACCCCGTTCCTGCCTTCTCCCCATATCCCCTGACTCCGCTATCTTTAAGAGCCCTATCTAGCTCTCTCTTGAAAGTATCCAGAGAACCGGCCTCCATCGCCCTCTGAGGCAGAGAATTCCACAGACTCACAACTCTCTGTGTGAAAAAGTGTTTCCTCGTCTCCGTTCTAAATGGCTTACCCCTTATTCTTAAACTGTGGCCCCTAACTCTGGACTCACCCAACATCGGGAACAAGTTTCCTGCCTCTAGCGTGTCCAAACTCTTAACAATCTTATATGTTTCAATGAGATCCCCTCTCATCCTTCTAACCTCCAGAGTGTACAAGCCCAGCTGCTCCATTCTCTCAGCATATGACAGCCCCGCTGGGGAGGCCCTTCGGACCAGGTCCTCCATGCTGACCCATCTATGCTAGTCCCATTTGGCCCATATCCCCCTAAACCTGTCCTATCCATGTGCCTTTTAAATGTAGTTATACTACCTGCCTCAACTACCTCCTCTGGCACACAAAAATGCTGGAGAAACTCGGTGGGTGAGGCAGCATCTATGGCGCAAAGGAATGGGTGACGTTTCGGGTCAAGACCCTTCTTCAGTATTCTTAACCAATACCTCCTCTGGCAGCTTGTTCCACCCTCTGGATGAAACAGTTGCTCCTTTGGTTCCTATGAAGTCTTTCCCCTCTCCCCTTAAACCTAGCCCTCTGGTTCTCGATTCACCTCCTCTGGGCAAATAACTGTACATTTATCCTGTCTATTCTTTAAGATGATTTTATACACCTGTGTAAGATCTGATACATCTCTTTTCTACATCTCAATTTATACCCCTCCATAACATCACCCCTCAGCCTCCTGCGCCCCAAGGAATAAAGTCCCAGCCTGCCCAGTCTATCCCTGCAGCTCAGGCCCTCGAGCCCTGGCAACATTCTGGGCACCTCTTCTCGGCACTTTCTGCAGCTTAACACCCTTCCTATTGCAGGGTGAGCAAAACCGAGCACAGTAATGCAAGTACCACCTCACCAACGTCTTGTACAACAAGATTAACGGGCCTGTCCCACTTACGCAACTTTTACGGCGACTGCCAGCGCCCGTCATTGCAGGTCGTCGAAAATGTTCAACATGTTGAAAACCCAGCGGCGACCAGAAAGACGCTACGACTCTTTGGGCGACTGAGGAGACGACTCACGACCATACAGGCGACATGTCGCGGGGTGAAGCCCGTACGGTCGTGAGTAGTCGCCCAAAGAGTTGTACCTTGTTCTGGTTGCCGCTGGGTTTTCAACACGTTGAACATTTTCGACGGCCTGCAACGACCTATGACGGGTGCCGGCAGTCGCCGAAAAAGTCGCGTAAGTGGGACAGGCCCGTTAGAGTTGGTTTAGTAAATTAATTCCCACAATTTTAACTCACTTACGGGATCAAGCGGTGGAAGGTTAACATGTTGGAAATGTACATTTGAGGATTGTGAGATTAGTGGAACGTCTGTCCCAGTCTGCCTCATTGCAATCAGTTCTTGGATAACTTTATATAGTATGTATTGGGGTACTGATCATGGATGATCAGCCATGATCACATAGAATGGCGGTGCTGGCTCGAAGGGCCGAATGGCCTCCTCCTGCACCTATTGTCTTTTGTCTACTTTCTCATTGTTTGCTTATTAACTCCAGAAAACAGCACGGTAGTGCGGCGGTAGAGTTGCAGCCCCACAGCGCCCGACACCCGGGTACCATCCTGACTACAGGCGCTGTCTGGACGCAGTTTGTATGTTCTCCCCGTGACCACGTGGGTTTTCTCCGGGTGCTCCGGTTACCACCCACGTTCCAAAGACGTGCAGGTTTGTAGGCTAATTGGTTGTAAAATCGCCCCAAGTGTGTGCGTGTAGGATGATATTAGTGTACGGGGTGAAGGCTGGCTGGCATGGGCTCGGTGGGCCGAAGGGCCAGTTTCTGTGCTGTATCTCCAATGTCTCAATTCCAAAGTAGAGTGTAAAATTCTAAAACAGAAGAGGTGATTGAAGTATCTATCTGCAGCTGATGTCAGGCAATGAAACGCATTTCATATCTGAAGGACAACTGAAAATTGATGCTGGGAGTTGCAGGCAGACTTACCCCGCAGTCATTCGCACCGTCTCCACACATCCCCACGTAGTAACTGGAACAGAAAATGCAGCACTTATCCAGACACTACCGTGGACAGGGTGAGCAGCTTTAAATATCTGGGAGTCTACATCACAGAGGATCTGACATGGACAATACACACTGCCACACTGGTGAGTTAAGCCCCTGTCCCACTTACGTGTCCGTGGCACGCTAATTACGCGACTCGTGCTCCCGTTGAGGCGCGTCCGTCCCACGAAGGTCGCGCGCGGCTTTATGCACCCGCACGGCCGTCTGGAGCGCGTGACGTCATTTGACGATGGACAAAAAATGCAGGAGTAATTCAACGGGTCAGGCAGCATCTCTGGAGAGAAGGAATGGGTGACGTTTCGGGTCGAGACTCATCATCAGCCTGAAACGTCACCCATTCCTTCTCTCCAGAGATGCTGCCCGTCCCGCCGAGTTACTCCAGCATCTTGGGTCTACCTTTGATTTAAATCAACATCTGCAGTTCTTTCCTACACATCAGGCACACAGTAGGAGCAGGATTAGACCATTCGGTTGGATTACTGAACCGAGACACAGTCAGGATGCGTCTTCACAAAGCGGTGAAACATCGGTTTTCTTTAGTCAGAGGGTGGTGAATCTGTGGGATTCTTTGCCACAGAAGGCTGTGGAGGCCAAGTCAGTGGATATTTCTAAGGCAGAGATGGATAGGATTAAAAAGAGATTAGAAATATCCACTGACTTGGCCTCCTCAGCCTTCTGTGGCAATGAGTTCCACAGATTCACCACCCTCTGACTAAAGTGGTTCCTCCTCACCTGCTATCTCAAAGAGCACCCTTTAAATCTGAGGCTGTGACCTCTGGTCTTAGGCACTGGTCAGGACCCTTCTTCAGACTGATTGACCTGTGGTAAGATGTTACACGTCCATTCTTCAAACTGTGTGTTGAGCCTTGCTTTGGAAAAGACTGCTGGCAACACCACAGGTAGATTGTTGATTAGTGCGGGTGTCAGGGGTTATGGGGAGAAGGCAGGAGAATGGGGTTAGGAGGGAGAGATAGATCAGCCACAATTGAATGGCAGAGTAGACTTGATGGGCCGAATGGCCTAATTCTGCTCCTAGAACCTTTGAATTTACATATATTTACCCATTTCATGAATGAATTACAGGAATTGAATTAAACAATTCAATGAATCTTTGATTTGAATTAAAAACTTCGCTCTCAACAGCAGCAAAACCAAGGAACTGATTGTGGACTTTGGAAGGGGTAGGATGGGGACCCACAGTCCTGTTTACATCAACGGGTCGATGGTTGAAAGGGTCAAGAGCTTCCAATTCCTGGGCGTGCACATTTCCGAAGATCTCTCCTGGTCCCAGCACACTGATGCAATTATAAAGAAAGCACATCAGCGCCTCTACTTCCTGAGAAGATTACGGAGAGTTGGTCTGTCAAGGAGGATTCTCTCTAACTTCTACAGGTGCACAGTAGAGAGCTTGCTGACCGGTTGCATCGTGGTTTGATTCGGCAACTTGAGCGCCCTGGAGCGGAAAAGACTGCAAAATGTTGTAACCACTGCCCAGTCCATCATCGGCTCTGACCTCCCTTCCATCGAGGGGATCTATCGCAGTCGCTGCCACACAAAGGCTGGCAGTATCATCAATGGCCACACACTCATCTCTCCGCTGCCTTCAGGTAGAAGGTACAGGAGCCTGAAGACTGCAACATCCAGGTACAGGGATAGCTGCTTCCCCACCGCCATCGGACTATTAAACACAACTTCAAACAAACTCTGAACTGTAACAGCCTATTGCATTTTATCTGTTTATTTGTGTGTGTATATAAATATTCTATGATATATGGACACAATGAATCTGATCTGTATTATGCCTGCAACATTCTGTTGCGCCCCAGAAAGCAAGAATGTCATTGTCCTAGCTGGGACACATGACAATAAACTCTTGTGACTTGACGCTTAAAATCAACGTGGGTGCTCAAAGGACTTTTTTATAATATAGTCTGTGATTCACTCAGTTAAAAGTTCCACCTCGGTAATACTTACTCCAGTTTCTGGAACTCCTCGATGAGGCTGCCCTTCAGGTTGGGTGACATGCGGGCAAAGACAGTGGTGTTAAGCAGCAACTGAAAGACACAAGCACACTGGGTGGTCACTCAGTTGGTCACCAGGACACAGTGGGACGTGAGTGAGCCGAGTGTGGTCTCACTGCCGTCTCTAATGGCGGTGCAGCGGTAGGGTTGCTGCCTCACAGCGCCGGAGACCTGGGTTCCATCCCGACTACGGGTGCTGTCTGTACGGAGTTTGTACGTTCTCCCCGTGACCTGCGTGGGTTTTCTCCGAGATCTTTGGTTTCCTCCCACACTCCAAAGACGTGCAGGTTTGTAGGTTAATTGGCTTTGGTATAAAAGTAAAAATTGTCCCTCATGTGTGTGTGTGTGTGTAGGATAGTGTCAGTGTGCGGAGATCGCTGGTCGGCACGGTCCCGGCCTGTTTCCGCGCTTTTTTTTAATGTAATTAATTTTATTAGAAGCAATTGTACAAGGCGAAATTAATCGACATAACAATTATACAATTTTCGTACATATTTCGTAATTTTAACATTTTATGAACTAATAACTAAATCGGGGAAAAGGGAAAAAGGGAAAAGGGGAAAGAGAAAAGAAAAGAAAAAGAAAAGAAAGAATTTCGAGAAAGACGCAAAAGAGAAAAACCCCCTGAACTAACGAAGAAGTGAAAGAAGCGGAGACATATCCCACTACTCTTCCCTACGCCCGCTCACCCAACCCTCGCATCGGTTTGGAGTTTGTGTTCAACCATTATGTTGTTGAAGAAATTCAATAAAAGGAGACCATATTTTGGAAAATTGATCTGGTTTGTCAGACAAAACAAGCCTTATTTTTTTCTAAATGTAGTGTCATGTCATTTCTGTGATCCACATCTTCACTGTGGGAACTGTTGTCTTTTTCCAGAATTTAAGTCACAGAATGTTTTCGCTGTGATTAAACCATATTCAAGGAAGCGTCTTTGGGATATCGTTAACTTAGGGCAGCCCTCTGACATTCATAGAAACATAGAAATTAGGTGCAGGAGTAGGCCATTCGGCCCTTCGAGCCTGCACCGCCATTCAATATGATCATGGCTGATCATCCAACTCAGTATCCCGTACCCGCCTTCTCTCCATACCCTCTGACCCCCTTAGCCACAAGGGCCACATCTAACTCCCTCTTAAATATAGCCAATGAACTGGCCTCAACTACCCTCCAAATATTATTAATTTTGAATCTGGCTCCAATTGAATGTTTAAGTGTTTTAGAAATGATATTGAATATTCCCGTCCCGAAGTTTTGTATTTTTATACAGGATACAAAAGAATGAGTTAGGGTGGCTTTTTGGAAGTGACATTTATCACAGAGAGGAGAGGCAGGTGGGAAGATCTTGTTCAATCTGTGCTGTATTTCTAAAGTAAACTAACAAACCTACCAGTTGGAGGTGAGTGGGTGGGGTTGGAAAGGGAATGCGCCCTGTCCACTGGCACCCTGGGGGAGTTCCGGGACCGCAGGGTGTTGAATTCATCCTTGACAAGGAATGCAAGATAGTTGTACAGTAGTTTATTAAGGATATTTGTTGTATTGTATTATGGTGGTGGCTTCTGGTTTGTTTTATTGTAGTGTAATATTATTTTTTAAATACATTTTTTGAACAATTTTTTTAAAAATGGTGAGTGAGTGAGCAGAATGTGGTCACCCCGCGGCGGGCTGGAACATACCTTGGGCAGTAAATGGTAGAAGTGGTGAACCAGAATCTCGTAGGATTTCCCAGTCATTACAAAGTGAAAGTCTTTATTCTTTTCAAAGTCATCCATCGCTATTTTACTTTCCTTCAACACACAAACACACTTTATTATTATTTATTATTAAACTTATTTTTTCTTTCTTTGTTCATTGTCATCTCTGGAGTACTGTGTTCAAATTCAGTCTAGTTCATCGGCCCGTGTACCGAGGTACAGTGAAAAGCTTTTGTAACGTGCTGACCAGTCAGCGGAAAGACCGTACATGATTACAATCGACTAGATTTACAGCGTATAGATACATGATAAAGGGAATATCGTGAATAATGTTTTATGCACGATAACACTAGTAAAGACAATAGACAACCGGTGCAGGAGTAGGCCATTCGGCCCTTCGAATCAGCACTGCCATTCAATGTGCTGATCATCCCCAGTCAGTACCCCATTCCTGCCTTCTCCCCATATCCCCTGACTCCGCTATCTTTAAGAGCCCTATCTAGCTCTCTCTTGAAAGCATCCAGAGAACCTGCCTCCACCGCCCTCTGAGGCAGAGAATTCCACAGACTCACAACTCTCTGTGTGAAAAAGTGTTTCCTCGTCTCCGTTTTAAAATGGCTTACCCCTTATTCTTAAACTGTGGCCCCTGGTTCTGGACTCCCCCAACATCGGGAACATGTTTCCTGCCTCTAGCGTGTCCAAGCCCTTAATAATTGTATATGTTTCAATAACATCCCCTCTCATCCTTCTAAACTCCTGAGTATACAAGCCCAGCCTCTCCTTTCTCTCAGGATATGACAGTCCCGCCATCCGGGAATTAACCTTGTAAAGTCCAATCAAAGATAGTCCGAGGGTCTCCAATGAGGTAGTTAGTAGCTCAGGACTGCTGTCAGTTGATATCATGTTTTTCACAGACTTGTTGTCCTGCTGCAATGCATAGTTCCATTTCGGGACATAAGACCATAAAACACATTCCCTTAACTTCAGATTTCCACTGCTATGGTGACCTATTATTACGGTTATTAATTGACAGTGTATATTTATCTGTGTGTTGCATTTACAGGGCTTGTGAAGCTGTAACAAGTATAAAGGGTCTGTCCCACTTACGCGACTTTTTCGGGGACCTGCCGGCACCCGTCATAGTCGCAGCAGGTCGCAATGTTCAACATGTTGAAAATCCAGCGGGTGAGTAGTCACCCAAAGAGTCGTACCTCGTTCTGGTCGCCGCTGGATTTTCAACACGTTGAGAATTTTCGGCGACCTGCTGCGACTATGACGGGTGCCGTCAAGTCACCGAAAAAGTTACGCATGTGGGACAGGCTCTTAAGAATGTTATTGTTCTGTTTTGGTACATATGACAATTGAGCGCTCTCCTTAAAGCAAAAGTACAGAATTATTTCCATGTATTTGTTATGAAGTTTTAGAGCAAATTGATTCAAGCTTTGTTGATAAAAATGACATCAAAGTGTGTGTCTGAGTCTGAGGAAGGGTCTCGACCCGAAACGTCACCCATTCCTTCTCTCCAGAGATGCTGCCTGTCCCGCTGAGTTACTCCAGCACTTTGTGTCTATCTTCGGTTTAAACCAGCGTCTGCAGTTCCTTCCAACTCAACACTGTTGTGAACGGCAGCATCTGATATTCCCTCAATACTTACACCAGCACACGAGTGACGATGGTCCTTGCCATTCTCCACCACTCTCCAGCTGATGACCGCTGTGCCAGATATCTTTGCCTTCGAGGCTTCGACTAGGATGACTCTGTGGGCCATTGGGATCATGCCAGAGTTCCTGGCCACTGTGACAGCCGTCTGCAGGTTGTCCCCTGGACAAAAACAATCACGTCAAACTCAGCCCAAACCAACCACTGATTAATGAAAGCAACACAATCACCCAGCAAACTCCCTGTGCATCTCACCAGAGGTGCATATCATCGAAACATAGACAGGAGGTGCAAGGGTAGGCCATGCCGCCCTTCCACCCGGCACCGCCATTCAATATGATCACGGCTGATCATCCAAAATCAGTGTCCCATTCCTGCTTTTTCCCCATATCCCTTGATTCCTTTAGCCCGAAGAGCTAAATCTAACTCTCTTGAATGTATCAGGTCAAATGATCTTCATAAGATGTTGACATGCAAAGTATAACCATATAACCATATAACAATTACAGCACGGAAACAGGCCATCTCGGCCCTTCAAGTCCGTGCCGAACAACTTTTTTCCCTTAGTCCCACCTGCCTGCACTCATACCATAAGCCTCCATACCCTTCTCATCCATATGCCTATCCAATTTATTTTTAAATGATACCAACGAACCTGCCGCCACCACTTCCACTGGAAGCTCATTCCACACCGCTACCACTCTCTGAGTAAAGAAGTTCCCCCTCATGTTACCCCTAAACCTCTGTCCCTTAATTCTAAAGTCATGTCCTCTTGTTTGAATCTTCCCTATTCTCAAAGGGAAAAGCTTGTCCACATTAACTCTGTCTATCCCTCTCATCATTTTAAAGACCTCTATCAAGTCCCCCCTAACCTTCTGCGCTCCAGAGAATAAAGACCTAACTTATTCAACCTATCTCTGTAACTTAGCTGTTGAAACCCAGGCAGCATTCTAGTAAATCTCCTCTGTACCCTCTCTATTTTGTTGACATCCTTCCTATAATTGGGCGACCAAAATTGTACACCATACTCCAGATTTGGTCTCACCAACGCCTTGTAATTTTAACATTACATCCCAGCTTCTATACTCAATGCTCTGATTTATAAAGGCTAGCATACCAAAAGCTTTCTTTACCACCCTATCTATATGAGATTCTACCTTCAAGGAATTATGCACGGTTATTCCCAGATCCCTCTGTTCAACTGTATTCTTCAATTCCCTACCGTTTACCATGTACGTCCTATTTTGATTTGTCCTGCCAAGGTGTAGCACCTCACATTTATCTGCATTAAACTCCATCTGCCATCTTTCAGCCCATTTTTCCACAGGTGAATTGATCACTACTTTGGTTCTGTGTTCACTAAGGAAGACATAAATAATCTGCCGGAAATAGCAGGGAACCGTGCGTCAAATAAGATGGAGGAACTGAGTGAAATCCAGGTTAGCCGGGAAGTGTTGTTGGGTAAATTGAATGGATTAAAGGCCGATAAATCCCCAGGGCCAGGTAGGCTGCATCCCAGAGTAGCCTCAAGGAAGTAGCCACAGAAATAGTGGACGCATTAGTGATAATTTTTCAAAACTCTTTAGATTCTGGAGTAGTTCCTGAGGATTGGAGGGTAGCTAATGTAACCCCACTTTTTAAAAAAGGAGGGAGAGAGAAAACGGGGAATTACAGACCAGTTAGTCTAACATCGGTAGTGGGGAAACTGCTAGAGTCAGTTATTAAAGATGGGATAGCAGCGCATTTGGAAAGTGGTGAAATCATAGACAAAGTCAGCAGGGATTTACGAAAGGTAAATGATGTCTGACGAATCTTATAGAATTTTTCGAGGATGTAACTAGTAGAGTGGGTAAGGGAGAACCAGTGGATGTGTTATATCTGGACTTTCAGAAGGCTTTCGACAAGGTCCCACATAAGAGATTAGTATGCAAACTTAAAGCACACGGTATTGGTGGTTCAATATTGATGTGGATGGAGAACTGGCTGGCAGACAGGAAGCAAAGGGTAGGAGTAAACGGGTCCGTTTCAGAATGGCAGGCAGTGACTAGTGGGGTACCACAAGGCTCAGTGCTGGGACCCCAGCTATTTACAATGTATTTTAATGATTTGGACGAGGGAATTGAATGCAACGTCTCCAAGTTTGCGGATGACACGAAGCTGGGGGGCAGTGTTAGCTGTGAGGAGGATGCTAGGAGGCTGCAAGGTGACTTGGATAGGCTGGGTGAGTGGGCAAATGCATGGCAGATGCAGTATAATGTGGATAAACGTGAGATTATCCACTTTGGCGGCAAAAACAGGAGGGTAGATTATTATCTGAATGGTGGCTACTCTTTGCTGTGTTATACATCTTTTCTTTTAGTTTTATTCTATCCCTAACTTCGCTTGTCAGCCACGGTTGCCTCCTACTCCCCCTAGAATCTTTCTTCCTTTTTGGAATGAAATGATCCTGCGTCTTCCGGATGGTGGCCGATTAGGAAAAGGGGAGATGCAACGAGACCTGGGTGTCATGGTACACCAGTCATTGAAAGTAGGCATGCAGGTGCAGCAGGCAGTGAAGAAAGCAAATGGTATGTTAGCATTCATAGCAAAAGGATTTTGAGTATAGGAGCAGGGGGGTTCTACTGCAGTTTTACAGGGTTTTGGTGAGGCCACACCTGGAGTATTGCGTATAGTTTTGGTCTCCAAATCTGAGGAAAGACATTCTTGCCATAGAGGGGGTACAGAGAAGGTTCACCAGACTGATTCCTGGGATGTCAGGACTTTCATATGAGGAAAGACTAGATAGACTCGGCTTGTATTTGCTAGAATTTAGAAAATTGAGGTGGGATCTTATAGAAACGTACAAAATTCTTAAGGGATTGGACAGGCTAGATGCAGGAAGGTTGTTCCCGGTGTTGGGAAGGTCCAGAACAAGGGGTCACATTATTGTACCCATATAAAGGATAAGGGGGAATTCCTTTAGGACCGAGATGAGGAAAACATTTTTCACACAGAGAGTGGTGAGTCTCTGTAATTTCATTTCGGAGTCACGTGAGTGACTTCGTGAAGAGCCCGCCGGCGCGCATGCTCGACATATCGTCGTATCGCGTTGCTGCGACGGCTGACGGAGGAGCGTGCTCCTCGCCAGCCATTCATAAGGGAACCACGCAGGTAAGTATGCTACCTTAAGTTGGTGGTTCTTGTTGTGTTTGCTTCACAGCAAGAACATGGATGGGAGTCTAAGAGGCCGGAGTTCGAGGAGAAGTCGCCGGCCAGCAGTTCCGGAGCGAGAGTTGTCGGGGGTACCTGCAACACAGACCGGAACGAGGGCGGAGATGTCGGTGAGCTCTGTATTTTCAGGTCCGGACCCGCCCGCACACCACAGCTCGGAGGAGTTCGACGAGGAGGAGTGTGGTGTGCTGCCAGAGCAGGACGACCCTGCCATGGCAGTCAGGTCGTCAGCAGGCTTGCTGACGGCTTCGAGCAGAAGGGTCCGTGCGGCTGCACGGCCCGTTTCACGCAGCCCTCTGAGGAGGGAAAGGGCAGGAGCCCAGAAGCCTAACCCTGTCGGGGCTAAGGCTTTACCTGCTGCCGAGGAGCGGTCAGGTTCCAGGACAGGACCCGGGGCAGCAGTGAGGTCCAGCCGTCGCCCCCCAACTTTCGACGCCGGGACGAGTCAGTTGGGGGTCCCGTCACGGTCGCCGAGCCCCCCATGGATGGGTGGGCGAGACCATGCGTCGGCAAGGTCCACGATGTGGGCAGCTGGCAAGCCTGCACGGGCTCAAGGTATCCAGGCTTCGGCTGGTGCCGACACCATGCCGCATCTGTCCGTAGAGGCAACGGCTTCCGCTCCCGCTAAACGGAGGCGGTGGAACACGCCCGTGCAGGAATCGCGCAGTTTCGCCTCGGCGGCTGTCGACGACAACAGGAGGTAGTTCTACTACAAGCCATGAGCCGTCACAAGGCTCCATCAAACTGCAACTCCCTCAACGTGCCTGTGGTCAATACGCCAATATGGGGCAACATCAGTGCGGCTATCCGTCAGCAGGAGCTGAAAATTCAGCGGATCCTGAAACTCCTCACGGCCGGGATTACTGCCTTTGTGCGGTCGGTCGACGGAGAGGAGCTTAATTTGGACCAGGAGGATGCTCTGGCGCTTCTGTGCGCTACTCAAAATGAAATAAATGGCTTTCGCAAAAATAGCATCCGCCCAGCGCTCAACCCTAAGTTTGCAGGGTTGTGCAAACCACCGCTGCCGCCGCCGCCCCATCAGCTCTTTGGCGAAGACCTTTCCAAAAGGGTCAGAGAGCTTGATGAACAAGCCAAGACCGTGGGGCTCATGCGCTCTCATAGTGCCCCCACGCCATCGAGCTCGAAAGCTCCGCTTGGCCGCTCACGAGGGTCTGTCAGCGCTTCTACCAGAAATTACCCTCCAGCTCCAAACCGATATCAACCACCCCAACACCAGGGGTCTTTTTTAGGACAGGCTCGGCAGAAGCCGAGGTGGAAAATGAGGACGCCACGACCTCAAACCAACCCAGCCCCTCTACGTCCACCCACTCGTGTCAGGGACCGCCGGTAACCACAGAGGTGAGGCGGTCTGGTTCTCTTTTTTCTCTTTGTTTAACTTCACATGTTGGTGGGCGTCTGCGGTTGTTTGCGGGTGCATGGGGTGACATTACCAGTGATGAGTATGTGTTACGGAATATTCAGGGCCATAGCATTGAGTTTATTAATGGGGACATCCCTCCGTCTCAGCATAGACCGGGTCGTACTTTTAAACTAACGGCTGCGGAACAGTCCGTAGGCTATAAGGAAATGTTAAGGTTGGAACAGAAAGGGGTCATAGAGAGAACGGTTCATGAGCCCGTTGAATTTGTTTCCAATATTTTTACTCGACCTAAGAAGGATGGAGGCTGTAGAGTCATTATTGATCTAACCACTCTGAATAACTTTGTAACATATACTCATTTTAAAATGGACACGTTTGAAACGGCCAAATCATTGATCTCACAAGGGTGCTTTATGGCACGCATTGATTTACAGGATGCGTACTATACCGTACCCATGAAAAAATATTACAGAAGGTTCTTAAAATTTATCTGGATGGATCAGCTGTGGCAATATAGGGCGTTGCCTAATGGGCTCACCACAGCCCCTCGATTATTTACTAAATGGGTGAAGCCAATTATGGCTTATTTAAGACAATGACATCATATCGTTATGGCCTATTTAGATGATATTTTAATTGTCGGCCACACCTTGGAATCAGCTCAACAAGGGGTTGCAGCTGCGGTCAATTTGTTCCAACAGCTTGGGTTCATTATTCATCCAGAAAAATCTAAGTTCTGCCCCACCCAGGTAATTAATTATCTGGGGTTCCAGGTGAATTCCATTAGCATGAGAGTCACCATACCAATTAACAAAATTGAGGAGGTAACACAGGTGTGTACAGATTTAATCAATACTCGTATACCATCGATTCGTCACACAGCTACTGTCATTGGCAAGATTGTGGCTTTGTTTCCGGCAGCCCGGTATGGACCTCGGCATTATCAAAACTTGCAGAGAGCCAAGATCGCTGCGTTGCGACGGCATGCTGGTCATTATGATCGATCAATGCAGCTGCCGCCTGCAGCATTGGATGAGTTACGATGGTGGGTTTGCCACATTAGTAACTCGTTTAAAACTATTATTGAGGCGAAACCGATGATATACTTACAAACTGATGCGAGCTCTGATGGCTGGGGAGCTACGAATCAATATTCTAGTTGTGGGGGCCGATGGGATACCCTTGAGAATACGATGTTGGTATCACAAGGGATCAACTATTTGGAGCTGCTTGCAGCGTTTCACGGACTTCGTGCATATTGTTCCAAGATCATTGGAGCACATGTCCGGCTCCAAATAGACAATACCACAGCGGTGGCGTATTTAAACCACATGGGCGGTACCAGGTCAGTTTCATGTGATAAATTGGCTAATTCAATTTGGCTCTGGTGTGTCAAGAGAGACATTTGGATTTCAGCCACCTATTTGCCAGGTGAGCTTAATATTGTGGCGGACGCCAGGTCACGCAAGTTCAATGATAATATTGAATGGATGTTACATCCTGAAATTTTTGCAAAAATCACAGCCAAATTTGGGCAACCGGACATTGACCTTTTTGCGTCCCGGTTGAACCATCAGGTACCAACCTACGTCTCATGGGAACCAGATCCTGGGGCTATAGCGTTAGATGCATTCTCGCTAGACTGGGGGAATTGCTTTTTCTATGTATTCCCCCCGTTTTGCCTCATCAGTCGGGTATTACGTAAAATTCAGATGGATGGTGCCAAGGGCATCCTTATCATACCCGACTGGCCTACACAGCCGTGGTATCCGATGGTCTTTGACACGCTCAGTGAACCTTGGGTCCGTTTGCAGGGTAGCCCAGAATTAGTTACTCACCCTGTTTCAGGGGAGCCACATCCCTGCCATGGCTATTTAAATTTGTTGGCTTGCAGATTCTGAATCGGCCTTTAGTTCAATACGGCCTTTCTACCCGGACCATGGATACCATTGCGGCGTCGTGCCGAGAGTCTACAAGGCGAAGATACCGCTCTCACATCAGGAAGTGGGAAGCCTTCTGCAGCCGCTCTCGCATCACGTACGATGCCGTGACTATAACCGACGTCCTGGAATTCCTCGTGGGGTTGCACCATGATGAACACTTAAGCTACAGTGCCATCAACAGCGCCAGGAGCGCTCTATCATTCTACCTCAATATTGAGGTGGGATCCAACAGGCTAGTGTCCAGGCTCATGCGGGGTATTTTCAATACGAATCCGCCTACACCACGTTACAATATCACCTGGGATGTCAGGGACGTTTTAACTCTGCTCAGGACGTGGTCCCCCATGGAAGGGCTCCAGCTGGACAAACTCACCATGAAGCTGGTGATGTTACTAGCGCTGACTTCAGCACAGAGGGTACAGACACTCCACAAACTACGTGTCGACAGAATGATGTCTACCCCCACAGTAGTAGTTTTCTTTGTTGACGAGCTACTAAAGCAGCACAGACCTGGGTGCACAGGGCTGCAGCTGAAGTTCCCGGCATACCCCGCCGATGCTAGGCTATGCTTAGCCTCCCATATCCGTTACTACGTCAAGGTGACGGCAAGCATCAGAGGAATGGAGAGATACCTGCTTGTCACTCATAAGAGACCTCACCATCGAGTGACAACACAGACGATATCCAGGTGGCTTCGAGTCGTCTTGGGTAAGTCAGGTATCGACACTAATGTGTTCAAATCTCATTCCACCAGGGCTGCATCGACGTCGGCGGCGAGGGTCATGGAGGTGCCCATGGACCATATTCTCGCCACAGCAGGATGGGCTAATGAAGCTGTGTTCCAGCGGTTCTACAACCGGCCCGTTGCTGCGCCTCTACAGTTCGCAGAAGCCGTGCTGAATGCGGGTCAAGAACGTGGAGATGTCCCCGCATGAGGGGTTTTGAATTGTTATTAATAACTCTGCTCTTGTTTTGCAGTATGAACTATTGAGCAAGTTTGTTCCTCCCATCCATCCCTGGTAGTGGTGTGACAGCATGGACGTGGTCCAGGGCGTGTCATCACAGAAGCTTTGAAGTCTTCACGAAGTCACTCACGTGACTCCGAAATGAAATAGTAAGATTGAACGAGAACTTACCAGTTCGAAGGTTGATCTTTATTTCATGAGGAGTCGAAGTGAGGGATTTCGTGCCCTCCTCGCCCAACCCTCAATCACCTTCATCTGGTAATCTTAGTCGTTTTCATTCTTACTATGTGAAGTCATTTCTTTTGATTGGTTTCTGTGATTCCACGCCGCTACTTTGAAGTATGTCGAGCATGCGCGCCGGCGGGCTCTTCACGAAATCCCTCACTTCGACTCCTCATAAAATAAAGATCAACCTTCGAACTGGTAAGTTCTCGTTCAATCTTACTATTCTCTGCCACAGAAGGTAGTTGAGGCCAGTTCATTGGCTATATTTAAGAGGGAGTTAGATGCGGCCCTTGTGGCTAAAGGGATCAGGGGGTATGGAGAGAAGGCAGGTACGGGATACTGAGTTGGATGATCGGCCATGATCATATTGAATGGCGGTGCAGGCTCGAAGGGCCGAATGGCCTACTCCTGCACCTATTTTCTATGTTTCCATGTTTCTATCCTTCTAAATTCCAACGAGTACAGGCCCAGTGCCGTCAAATGCTCATCATAGGTTAACCCACTCATTCCTGGGATCATTCGTGTAACCCTCCTGAGGACCCTCTCCAGATCCAGAAATGGGGCTCAAAACTGCTCACAATACTCCAAATGTGACCGGTGCCTTATAGAGCCTCAGCATTACATCCCTGTTTTTGTATACAAGCCTCCGATTTCTGGATTCTCTCCCCATTTAGAAAATAGTCTAGGCCTTTATTCCTACTACCAAAGAACATAATTCCACAGTTGGTTACACTATATTCCATCTGCAATAAACTCGAGTGAGTACAGGCCCAGAGCCATCAAGTGCTCATCATATGTGAACGCATTATCCCCGGGATCATTCCCGTAAACGTCCTGTGATCAATAGAGGTCAGCGGCTTGATGCTAACTCCCAGCGGGTTAGTACAACAGCTGAATCTGCCCGGTACCTGTGATCATCACCGTGCGAATCCTGGCCTTGGACAGCTCCAGTAACACGGGACCTGTTTGAGGCTTCAGTTTGTTTTCCAGAATCAGTAGGCCAAGGAATATCAAGTCAGATTCCACAACTTCCCTTTGGAAAATTGTACAAAAAAAACCGTTTAATATGTATATAAACATGTTCCAAGTCTTGCCTATTATAGATGATCTTCTATAGTTCAAATCAAATCAAATACGTTTATTTGTCATTGCACATCAACTGTACAACGAAATTTCATGTGCATCCCCTTCAATGGTAAACAATAAAAGACACAGGATAAAAAGGTTAAAAAAGAACAAAACACAACAACACAAACAACCATTTACTCTCACATTCACATTCACTACAAGATCAATGCATAAAATAAGTAATAGATAATAAAAAAATGCACATTATATTGCACATTCTAGCAGACAAATTTTTATTTGCACCCCGAATTGTGTAGTGTTGCCCGTAGAGTTATCTGTTTGAGTTAAGTTCTCTAATGGCACGTGGGTAGAAGCTGTTAGTTAGTCTGCAAGTGCGGGCCTTCAAAGACCCGTATCGCCTCCCAGAGGGCAGCAGAGTGAAAAGGTGGTTGGCAGGGTGGGATGAGTCCTGTGTGATGTTTCTCGCCCGGCGTAAACATCAGGCCTTATAAATGTCTTCCAGGGAGGGTAGTTGAGTGTTTATGATGCTCTGTACTGTTTTAATAACCCTCTGTAGTGCCTTCCTTCCAGCCACAGTGCAGCTAGCAAACCACACCGGGATGCCATAGGAGAGGATGCTTTCCACGGCGCACCGGTAGAAGGACAGCAGCAGCTGCTGTGAGACGTTTGCTCTCCGCAGAGTCCTCAGGAAATATAGCCGCTGCTGTGACTTCTTTACGAGAGTGATGGCGTTCACTGTCCATGTAAGGTCCTGGGAGATGTATGTGCCCAGAAACTTAAAGTCAGTGACTCTCTCCACCTTGTCTCCTTTGATGTAAAGAGGAGCAGGTTCTTCTCTCCTTCTCCTGAAGTCGATGACCAGTTCTTTTGTTTTGGTTGAGTTGAGTGCCAGGTTATTGTTAGTGCACCAGACAGTCAGTTTTTGGACTTCATCTCTGTAGGCAGACTCGTCGTTGTTATTTATCAGCCCCACCATAACATCGAGTTCATCTCGATAGTTCTTTCACACAGAGTTGTGAGTGTGGAATTCACTGCCTCAGAGGGCGGTGGAGGCCGGTTCTCTGGATACTTTCAAGAGAGAGTTAGATAGGGCTCTTAAAGATAGTGGAGTCAGGGGATATGGGGAGAAGGCAGGAACCGGGTACTGATTGGGGATGATCAGCCATGATCATGGCGGTGCTGGCTCAATGGGCCGAATGGCCTACTCCTGTACCTATTGACCGTTGTCTACAATTGCTCAGAGGTGCGACTACACATCTCTGTAGAGAAGTTGGGAGGTCATGTTGCAGTTGTACAGGACATTGAGGCCACGTTGAGAGTATTGTGTTCAGGTTTGGTCCCTGCTATAGGAAGGGCCGAATGGCCTACTCCTGCACCTATTGTCTATTGTCATAACTCTGCTTCTAGTTCTAGTTCCAGCAGGGCAGAGACGGCGGATGCGAACCGACCGTGATCTCACTTCCCGCAACCCCCCCCCCCCCCCCCCGGGAATCTCCCTGGCGTTCCATGCTGGGCTCGGGAAGTGGAGGCTGCTGGAGGGAGAATGGTGCGTTTGAAGAGGCTGCAGGTTTAGTTTAGTTTACAAAGGAACTGCAGATGCTGCTTTAAACTGAAGATAAACACAAAACGCTGGAGTAACTCAGCGGGACAGGTAGCATCTCTGGAGCGAAGGAATGGGTGATGCCCCAGTCTGAAGAAGTTGTCTCGACATGAAACGTCACCCATTCCTTCTCTCCAGAGATGCTGCCTGACCCGCTGAGTTACTCCAGCACTTCTCCCCATCTCCCTTGATTCCGTTAGCCCTAAGAGCTAAACCTAACTCTCTCTTGAAGACATCCAGTGAACCGGCCTCCACTGCCTTCTGTGGCAGGGAATTCCACAGATTCACCACACTCTTGGAGTTTAGTTTAGTTCAGAGATACAGCACAGAAACAGGCCCTTCGGCCCACCGAGTCCGTGCCGACCAGTGATCCCCGCGCACTAGCACTATCCTACACACACTAGGGACAATAAAAGTTTTATCGAAACCAATAAACCTAAAGATTGGCCTGTTTCCACGCTGAAGGATTCTGTGACTCCATGTAATCGATGTTGCCTGGTTTTCAAGTCGCTGACAATGTACACGTTTGTTGATTAGCGAGTGACTTTAATACAGTTTGCTGATCCATCAATCAATGAGTGTGATTAACAAGCCGACAGACGACCATCATGTCCGTGCTGGCTCCGTCCTGGCTCCGTCCTGGGCAACGGAGTTGGATTCACGGGAGGTTGGTCTTGGAGGGGAAGATGCTCCTCAAATTGTGGAGCATCCTGGACAATACAGCTCACCCCCTCCATGACACACTGGTCAACCTGAGGAGCACCTTCAGCAACAGACTGGTTCCACCAAGATGCAGCACAGAACGCCACAGGAGAGCCTTCTTCCCTGTGGCTATCAAACTGTGCAACTCCTCCCCCTGCTGTCGTGGGGTAGACTGAGACCGACTCACTCCCCCCACCCCCCGAATCTTTGCACATCCACCAAGTCACTAAAATTTCATCATCTTGTTGTGTTTTATGACTGTTGGCAAATCAATTTTCCTCCTGGGATAAATATAAAGTTCTATCGTATCGTATCGTATAGTATCGTATCGTATCGTAGCGTACCGTATCGCAGCACACCGTATTGTATGGTATCGTACTGTACCGTATGGTATCGTATAGTGTGGTATCGTCGGGGGGGGGGGGAGGGGCTCACCTGGTTAAGCTGCCCACACTGACGTTGCTACCGTCCCAGATGCATTTAAAGGCAAAGCCAATGACCCTGAATCCCTGCTTCGTGTAGCGCTGGAGTTCCCTCGAGAAAGTGCGTGGAACTACACAACACAGGAAAGCCAGAAGGTTAATGCATGAAGCCTCTGTCTCCTCTCGTCTCATCTCACACACAACCAAAGCAATACAGAGCATCTTAAACACTATCTAAAATAATAAGTTAAGGGCCTGTCCGACCAGCATCCGACTCCATGCGGTGAGCGCGATCAAACTAGAAGCGGGAGCCGTGCGGAGGTCGGGTGATCCCCTGTACAGGGCCCGTCCCACCAGCATGCGCCTGCATGCGGCAAGCGCGACCAAACCGGCAGCGAGGGCCGCGCGGAGGTTGGGTGAGTGGCGCAACGCGGCGCAAAGTGAGGCAAACTTGGAGCGAAGGCTTAAAGGTAAGTTCGCCAGGACAGAGAGGGGCACAGAGGCACACACAGTGAGGGCCACGGAGCCACACACAGAGAGGGTCACGGAGGCACCTACAGAGAGGGTCACGGAGGCACCTACAGAGAGGGTCACGGAGGCACGATGTCGAGGCGGTGTGAAATGCGTCGAGGCGACTGCGAGCCGACAAGCCGTTGCCGCGCGGAATTTTTGAACATGTTCAGTTTTTCGGAGTCCCGCGCGATGTCGGGACGAACTCCGCACAATTCTGCACGGCTCCGGCGATCGAAGTGGGACCGGCCCCGCGACGCCGGACGGCTCAAGCGACCACGTTAGGTCGCGCTCATTGCATAGAGTTGCATGCTGGTGGGACAGGCCCTTTACCCTGTAGAACACACAACAGTACAGCACAGGAACAGGCCCTTTGGCCCACAATGTCTGTGCCCAACATGAATGAATGAATAAGTTTATTGGCCAAGTATTCACATACAAGGAATTTGCCTTGGTGCTCCGCCCACAAGTGACAACGTGACATACATTGACAGTTAGGAATGGCACATTAAACATTAAACATTAGTAATAAAACATTATTGATTAAACATGTGAATTAAATAAAATACCAGAGCAAAAGGAGGCTACAGATTTCTGGTTATTGATTAGAGCTACTACTCGTGGAGAAAAGCTGTTTTTATGTCCGGCTGTGGTAAGCCATTTTGGACTGTGATGAGGAAAACTGATACGTCCCCTCTCCCCCCTGACACATCCCCTCTCTTCCCATCTGGGTCCCCCCCTCCCCCTGACACATTCCCCCTCCCCCCTGACTCATCCCCTCCCCCCATTGACTCGTCCCCCTCTCTCCCCCTACTACTTATCCGTACGACTTGGCAGCTCTGATGTCCCCTCTCTCCCCTGACACGTCCCCTCCCCAGGGACTTCTCACCTGTCTGGGGCTTGCAGAGACGGACGACCATTTCGGGAGCCCCCTTCATGTAGATGGACAGACTTGCCTTGCCAATCACCTGCGTTACCACCGACATTCGTTGTAGTTGGGATGAGAACGGGTACTGCTTCAGGACCACAATCCCCGCCTTCGACACCTGTAATATGTCACAGCACAAACACCTGAATGACGATTAACTCCCCGACACAACCCCCCCATGCAGTGGCCCCTGTTGTGGGACATGTTGGTCAGTGTGGACAAGCTGCGCCAGAGGGTCAGTTTCCATGTGTATCACAATAGACAATAGGTGCAGGAGTAGGCCATTCAGCCCTTCGAGCCAGCACCGCCATTCAATGTGATCATGGCTGATCATCCCCAATCAGTTCCCCGTTCCTGCCTTCTCCCCATATCCCCTGACTCCGCTGTCTTTAAGAGCCCTATCTAGCTCTCTCTTGAAAGTATCCAGAGAACTGGCCTCCACCGCCCTCTGAGGCAGAGAATTCCACAGACTCACCACTCTTTGTGTGAAAAAGTGTTTCCTCGACTGCATTCTAAATGGCTTACCCCTTATTCTTAAACTATGACCCCTGGTTCTGGACTCCCCCAACATCGGGAACATGTTTCCTGCCTCTAGTGTGTCCAAACCCTTAATAATCTTATATGTTTCAATAAGATCCCCTCTCATCCTTCTAAATTCCAGAGTATACAAACCCATGACACTCTGTGAATCTATGACTGTGAGACATATCCTGAGGCTAACGACATGTTTGCTTCATTAGAGCACAAAAAATAAACAAAGGACTATGGCATTGAAGATAGACACAAATGGCTGGAGTAACTGAGCGGGACAGGCAGCAGAGAAGGAATGGGTGACGTTTCTAGTCGAGACCCTTCTTCAGACTGAGGGTCAGGGGAGAAGGAGAGGCAAGATATGTAAGGGTGAGGTAAGAATGTCATTGTTGTATCTGGGACAATAAAACACTCTTGATTAAAGGGCCTGTCCCACTTGGCAACTTTTTCGGCGTTATGTCAGGGTCGCCAAAAGATTTTGAACGTTTCAAAATCCAGCGGCGACCAAATAAATGATGCAACACTTGGAAATACGTTGTCACGCCGCGTCACTGCCGCGTCACACCGCAAATTTCCGGTGACCTTATACGTCAGTCGCCGAAAAAATCGTCAAGTGGGACAGGCCTTTTATTAGGAACGATGTTCATCGGAATCAATGCACTTATCTACCAGTAGATGGCAGACCTACCTGTCTATCCCCCCTGTCCCATCGGGCAAGAGGTGCAGAAGTGTGAAAACAAACGCACACCTCCAGATTCAGAGCCAGATTCTTCCCAGCTGTTATCAGGCAACTGAACCGTCCTACCCCAACCAGAGAGCAGTGCTGAACTACTATCTACCTCATTGGTGACCCACAGACTATCCTTGATCGGACTTTACTGACTTTACCTTGAACTAAACGTTATTCCCTTATCATGTATCTGTACACTGTGGACGGCTCGATTATAATCACGTATTGTCTTTCCGGCGACTGGTTAGCGCGCAACAAAAGCTTTTCACTGTACCTCGGCACACGTGACAATAAACTAAACTCATACAATGTTTAAGAAAGAACTGCAGATGCTGGAGAAATCAAAGGCAGGCAAAAAATGCTGGAGAAACTCAGCGGGTGAGGCAGCATCTATGGAGAGAAGGAATTGGCGACGTATCAGTCTGAAGAAGGGCCTCGACCTGAAACGTCGCCAATTCCTTCTCTCCATAGATGCTGCCTGTCCTGCTGTGTTTCGCCAGCATTTTGTGTCAACCTTTGAACTGATATTATATTTGGGATGAATGAAACATTCTTGGTTTTGTGACAAGGCACTTCTAGTTGACACTGTTCACCTTGTAAGCTGTTGGCCCTGGTTTCACAATGAATGAATGTGCATCCTCAGTTGGGTGTTTGAAGACTGTATTTTCATCTATTTCCTGTATTGAATAAAAGGGAGAACGTTATAGTTGACCTATAAATACACTGGTTACAGATCCTATCCACCTTGTGCAGACCGACAGTGGTCAACACATCCATTAAAGAGCCTGTCCCACTTACGCAAGTTTTTCGGCGACTGCCGGCACCTGTCATAGTCGCAGCAGGTCGCCGAAAATCTTCAACATGCAGCAACCAGATAAAGGTAGGAATCTTTGGGCAGCTACTCATGACCATACAGGTGTCACCTCCGTTCTAAAAGAGCTCCCTTTAATTCTGAGGCTGTGGGTAGACGCACAGAGTCTCTTGCCCAGAGTAGGGGAATCAAGAACCAGAGGACACAGGTTTAAGGTGAAGGGGGGCAAGATTTAATAGGAATCTGAGGGGCAACCTTATCACACAGAGGGTGGTGGCTGTATGGAACGAGCTGCCGGAGGAGGTTGGTGAAGCTGGGACTATCACAATATTTTAGAAACATAGAAACATAGAAAAATAGGTGCAGGAGTAGGCCATTCGGCCCTTTGAGCCTGCACTGCCATTCAATGTGATCATGGCTGATCATCCAACTCAGTATCCCGTACCTGCCTTCTCTCCATACCCCCTGATCCCTTTAGCCACAAGTGCCATATCTAACGCCCTCTTAAATATAGCCAATGAACTGGCCTCAACTACCTTCTGTGGCAGAGAATTTCAGAGACTCACCACTCTCTGTGCAAAGAATGTTTTCCTCATCTCGGTCCTAAAGGAATTCCCCCTTATCCTTAGACTGTGACCCCTTGTTCTGGACTCCCCCAACATCGGGAACAATCTTCCAGCATCTAGCTTGTCCAACCCATTAAGAATTTTGTAAGTTTCTATAAGATCCCCCCTCAATCTTCTAAATTCCAGCGAATACAAGCCGAGTCTATCCAGTCTTTCCTCATATGAAAGTCCTGACATCCCAGGAATCAGTCTGGTGAATCTTCTCTGTACCCCCTCTATGGCAAGAATGTCTTTCCTCAGATTTGGAGACCAAAACTGTACGCAATACTCCAGGTGTGGCCTCACCAAAACCCTGTACAACTGCAGTAGAACCTCCCTGCTCCTATACTCAAATCCTTTTGCTATGAATGCTAACATACCATTTGCTTTCTTCACTGCCTGCTGCACCTGCATGCCTACTTTCAATGACTGGTGTACCAAAGACAATTGGACAGGTACATGGATCTGACAGGTTTAGAGGGATATAGGCCAAACATGGGCGGGTGGGACTAGGGTAGATGGGGCACATTGGTCAGCATATTTAAGCTGAAGGGCCTGTTTCCGTGCTGAGTGAGTCTATGACTCAATCACAGGTTAGTTTTGATGACAACTTAAAAGACAGAAGATGTTGCAGAGAGAATTTTGGAAACAGCGGCTGAGCATTTCAGACACAGCTGGGTTTGAAGGTTAGACAGTCTGCTCCTGGTGCCAAAAGGTGACTGGCCAGAGTGGGATGCGGAGATAAAAATAATTAGATTAAAACAGTTTGGAAAATAACATCAATAAACAAGATCTGGCACTGTGGCGCAGCGGTAGACTTGCTGCCTCATTGCCAGAGACCCGGGTTACATAGAAACATAGAAACATAGAAATTAGGTGCAGGATTAGGCCATTCGGCCCTTCGAGCCTGCACCACCATTCAATATGATCATGGCTGATCATCCAACTCAGTATCCCGTACCTGCCTTCTCTCCATACCCTCTGATCCCCTTAGCCACAAGGGCCACATCTAACTCCCTCTTAAATATAGCCAATGAACTGGCCTGAACTACCTTCTGTGGCAGAGAGTTCCAGAGACCCACCACTCTCTGTGTGAAAAAATTCCTTCTCATCTCAGTCCTAAAGGATTTCCCCCTTATCCTTAAGCTGTGACCCCTTGTCCTGGACCTCCCCAACATCGGGAACAATCTTCCTGCATCTAGCCTGTCCAACCCCTTAAGAATTTTGTAAGTTTCTATAAGATCCCCTCTCAATCTCCTAAATTCTAGAGAGTATAAACCGAGTCTATCTAGTCTTTCTTCATAAGACAGTCCTGACATCCCAGGAATCAGTCTGGTGAACCTTCTCTGCACTCCCTCTATGGCAATAATGTCCTTCCTCAGATTTGGATAATGTCCTTCCTCAGATTTGGTTCCATCCTGACTACGGGTGCTGTCTGTACGGAGTTTGTACGTTCTCAACCGTGACCTCCGGGTGCTCCGGTTTCCTCCCACACTCCAAAGACGTGCGGATTAGTAGGTTAATTGGCTTCTGTAAATTCTCCCTAGCGTGTGGGAAGATTGTATAGGGGTGATTGTTGGTCTTGAGATACAGCGTGGAAACAGGCCATTCGGCCCACCGGGTTTGTGCGACCAGTGATCCCCTCACACCAGCACTATCCTACAAACTAGTGACAATGTACGGAAGCCAATTAACCTGCAAACCTGCACGCCTTTGGAGTGGGGGAGGGCAACAGACAATAGCTGCAGGAGTAGGCCATTCAGCCCTTCGAGCCAGCACCACCATTCAATGGCTGATCATCCACAATCAGTACCCCGTTCCTGCCTTCTCCCCATATCCCCTGACTCCGCTATCTTTAAGAGCCCTATCTAGCTCTCTCTTGAAAGTATCCAGAGAACCGGCCTCCACCGCCCTCTGAGCCAGAGAATTCCACAGGCTAACATCTCTCTGGTTGAAACCGGCGCACCCAGAGAAAACCCACGCGGTCACGGGGAGAACGTGCAAACTCCGTACAGACAGCACCCGTGGTCAGGATCGAAAAAGGGTCTCTGGCGCTGCGAGGCAGCAACTCTACCCTGTGGCCAGCATGGACTCAGTGGGCTGAAGGGCCTGTTTCCATGCTGTATTTCTAAGATTAAAAATAGAACTATGCTCTTCTGCAAACCGATTATAGAGCAACAACTGCAAAGCGGAGCATTATTGTAAACAGCCAGTTGCTTACCCAGCCCGTGGTCTCGAACATCTTCAGGTCGAGAGGGTCTCCCTGAAGGGTGTTGTCTAGAACCACCAGAGAGTGGCAGCTGGCCATGGCGCCAAAGAAAGGTCCCCAGGGCAAACGCACCCCAGTGCTGAACCTCAGTATGCTCTGTAACCTGGTCACCAGGAAACATCTCGTCACAAACACACCACAACACATCTACCTTTCAGAAAGAGCCGGTTCAATAGGAACCTGAGGGGCAACCTTTTCACACAGAGGGGTGGTGGCGGATGTATGGAACGAGCTGCCGGAGGAGGAGTTGAGGCTGGGACTATTACAATATTTAAGACAATTGGACAGGTACATGGATAGGGCAGGTTAAGAGGGATATGGGCCAAATGTGGGCAGGTGAGACTAGTGTAGATGGGGCAAGTTGCTCAGCATATTTAGGCTGAAGGGCCTGTTTCCATGCTGTGTGACTAACACATCTACCAAAGATAGTGGAACAACAAAGACACAGTGTAGTGAAAATGGGTAGTTGATGGTCATCCCAGACTGCTGGAGTAACCTCCGAACCCCATTTTCCAGCACTTCTCCCCGTAACCCTAACACCAGGACCAATCAAGAATCTATCCAAGTGGAGGAAGATACTGCAGATGCTGGTTTATATCGAAGATAGACACAAAGTGCTGGAGTAACTCAGCGGGTCAGGCAGCATCTGTGGAGAACATGGATAAGTGACGTTTCACAGAGTGCTGGAGTAACTCAGCGGGTCAGGCAGCATCTGTGGAGAACATGGATAGGTGACGTTTCACAGAGTGCTGGAGTAACTCAGCGGGTCAGGCAGCATCTGTGGAGAACATGGATAAGTGACGTTTCACAGAGTGCTGGAGTAACTCAGCGGGTCAGGCAGCATCTGTGGAGAACATGGATAGGTGACGTTTCACAGAGTGCTGGAGTAACTCAGCGGGTCAGGCAGCATCTGTGGAGAACATGGATAGGTGACGTTTTGGGTTGGGACCCTTCTTCAGACATTCCTTGGACAGTTTATTTCCTGAACCACATTATGAAGGGTCGTAGTGGATCAGCGCTGTGCGGGAGGCACACTTTACACATGGAGATGCCACGAATAACCACAAATGCATTTCTTTAAAACATTTTTGACAATTCTAGCAAAATTTCGTTCAGTTTAGTTTAAAGATCCAGAGCAGAAGCAGGCCCTTCGGCCCACTGAGTTCACACTGACCAGCGACCCCCGGACACTAGCACTATCCTACGCACTAGAGACAATTTACCAAATACAATTAACCTACAAACCCGCACGTCTTTGGAGAGTGGAAGGAAACCGAAGATCTCGGGGAAAACCCACACAGGTCACGGGGGGATCGTACAAACTCCGTACAGACAGCGCCCGTAGTCGGGATGGAACCCGGTTCTCCGGCGCTGTGAGGCAGCGACTCTACCGCTGCGCCACCGTGCCGGTCAAAAGCCAGAGACTTTTACAAGGTTTATTCAATCACTTCAAGGGGGAACGTACCCTTTTCCTTTAATTGTTGCCAAGCCCCACAGATCCAATCCATCCTCAGTCAGAGTTCCAGTCTGTTCGGAGCAGGGAAATATTATATCAATATGATGTACACATTCACACACATAAACCGATAAATTACATCCACCACAGTGATGATTTAAAGCCAGAATTATGCTTTGTGTTCCAGAGCCCAAATGCTTCATGTGTGGGGAGGAACTGCAGATAGAAACATAGAAACATAGAAATTAGGTGCAGGAGTAGGCCATTCAGCCCTTCGAGCCTGCACCGCCATTCAATATGATCATGGCTGATCATCCAACTCATATCCTGTACCTGCCTTCTCTCCATATCCTTGATCCCCTTAGCCACAAGTGCCACATCTAACTCCCTCTTAAATATAGCCAATGAACTGGCCTCAACTACCCTCTGTGGCAGAGAGTTCCAGAGACCCACCACTCTCTGTGTGGTAAAAGTCCTTCTCATCTCGGTCCTAAAGGATTTCCCCCTTATTCTTAAGCTGTGACCCCTTGTCCTGGAACTCCCCAACATCGGGAACAATCTTCCTGCATCTAGCCTGTCCAACCCCTTAAGAATCTTGTAAGTTTCTATAAGATCCCCTCTCAATCTCCTAAATTCCAGAGAGTATCAACCGAGTCTATGCAGTCTTTGTTCATAAGACAGTCCTGACATCCCAGGAATCAATCTGGTGAACCTTCTCTGTACTCCCTCTATGGCAATAATGTCCTTCCTCAGATTTGGAGACCAGAACTGTACGCAATACTCCAGGTGTGGTCTCACCAAGACCCTGTACAACTGAAGTAGAACCTCCCTGCTCCTATACTCAAATCAACTGCAGATGCTGGTTTACACTAAAGACAGACACAGAGTGCTGGAGTAACTCAGCGGGTCAGGCAGCATCTGTGGAGAACATGGATAGGTGACGTTTCACAGAGTGCTGGAGTAACTCAGCGGGTCAGGCAGCATCTGTGGAGAACATGGATAGGTGACGTTTCATAGAGTGCTGGAGTAACTCAGCGGGTCAGGCAGCATCTGTGGAGAACATGGATAGGTGACGTTTCACAGAGTGCTGGAGTAACTCAGCGGGTCAGGCAGCATCTGTGCAGAGAGGAATGGGTGACGTTTCAGGTCGGAACCCTTCTTCACATCATAATGCTGAATGTTTACAAATGACATTCTTCAGTGAGATTAGTGTGAGCATTATTGGGAGCATCCAAATAGTGATGAATTTCACACAAAAATGTCAATGCACAAGGTGATAAATAATTAAAGCAAAATGATAAAAAGCAACGAGTCCGTTTTCTATAACATTTGCAAATCAGAGATATCTTTTGCTTTTACTGATAGAATCCTGGAGCTGTACAGCACAGAAACAGGCCCTTCAGCCCACCTTGTCCATGCCACCAAGTTGGCAGACTGGGCTAGTTCTATTTGTCAATCCTTCTCCAAACCCATCCTATCCATATATCTGTCCAAATGTCTTTTAAAAGCCATAATTATATTAGTTTCTATAGATTGCTCTGGCAGCTCGTTCCAGATGCAGACTACCCCTGAGTGAAAACATTACCCTGAGGTCCCTCTTCAATCTCTCCCCTCTCACCTTAACCCTGTGTCCTCTAGTTTTAGCATCCTCTACCCTGGGAAACAGACAGTGAGTGTTCACTTTATCCGTGCCCCTTCTGGGGTGGGAGGTTGCAACCTTCACGTGGCCCGCCCTGTATCGACAAATGCAACCTGGTGTGCACAATCAAATAAGATCCAATAGAACAAGTCGTCCTACAATTTTAGACTGTGCACGTTGTACGTAAGAAGAAGATCTTGTACACCTCAATAATGTCACCCCTCAGCTTCCTACACTCCAAAGAAATAAGTCCCATCCTATCCCCCCTCTCCCTGTAACTCACGCCCACAAGCCCAGGTAACACCCAGCCCAGGTAACACACAGCCCAGGTAACACACAGCCCAGGTAACACACAGCCCAGGTAACACCCAGCCCAGGTAACACCCAGCCCAGGTAACACCCAGCCCAGGTAACACCCAGCCCAGGTAACACACAGCCCAGGTAACACACAGCCCAGGTAACACCCAGCCCAGGTAACACCCAGCCCAGGTAACACACAGCCCAGGTAACACACAGCCCAGGTAACACACAGCCCAGTTAACACACAGCCCAGGTAACACACAGCCCAGGTAACACACAGCCCAGGTAACACGCAGCCCAGGTAACACGCAGCCCAGGTAACACGCAGCCCAAGTAACGCGCAGCCCAGGTAACGCGCAGACCAGGTAACGCGCAGACCAGGTAACACGCAGCCCAGGTAACACGCAGCCCAGGTAACGCGCAGCCCAGGTAACGCACAGCCCAGGTAACGCACAGCCCAGGTAACGCACAGCCCAGGTAACACTCAGCCCAGGTAACACGCAGCCCAGGTAACACGCAGCCCAGGTAACACGCAGCCCAGGTAACGTGCAGCCCAGGTAACGCGCAGCCCAGGTAACACGCAGCCCAGGTAACCTGCAGACCAGGTAACACGCAGACCAGGTAACACGCAGACCAGGTAACACGCAGCCCAGGTAACACGCAGCCCAGGTAACACGCAGCCCAGGTAACACGCAGCCCAGGTAACACTCAGCCCAGGTAACACCCAGCCCAGGTAACACCCAGCCCAGGTAACACACAGCCCAGGTAACACACAGCCCAGGTAACACACAGCCCAGTTAACACACAGCCCAGGTAACACACAGCCCAGGTAACACACAGCCCAGGTAACACACAGCCCAGGTAACACGCAGCCCAGGTAACACGCAGCCCAGGTAACATGCAGCCCAGGTAACGCGCAGCCCAGGTAACGCGCAGCCCAGGTAACGCGCAGCCCAGGTAACGCGCAGCCCAGGTAACGCGCAGCCCAGGTAACACGCAGCCCAGGTAACACGCAGCCCAGGTAACACGCAGCCCAGGTAACACGCAGCCCAGGTAACACGCAGCCCAGGTAACACTCAGCCCAGGTAACGCACAGCCCAGGTAACGCACAGCCCAGGTAACGCACAGCCCAGGTAACACTCAGCCCAGGTAACACGCAGCCCAGGTAACACGCAGCCCAGGTAACACGCAGCCCAGGTAACGCGCAGCCCAGGTAACACGCAGCCCAGGTAACGCGCAGCCCAGGTAACCTGCAGACCAGGTAACACGCAGACCAGGTAACACGCAGACCAGGTAACACGCAGCCCAGGTAACACGCAGCCCAGGTAACACGCAGCCCAGGTAACACGCAGCCCAGGTAACACGCAGCCCAGGTAACACTCAGCCCAGGTAACACCCAGCCCAGGTAACACACAGCCCAGGTAACACACAGCCCAGGTAACACACAGCCCAGGTAACACACAGCCCAGGTAACACACAGCCCAGTTAACACACAGCCCAGGTAACACACAGCCCAGGTAACACACAGCCCAGGTAACACACAGCCCAGGTAACACGCAGCCCAGGTAACACGCAGCCCAGGTAACGCGCAGCCCAGGTAACGCGCAGCCCAGGTAACGCGCAGACCAGGTAACGCGCAGCCCAGGTAACACGCAGCCCAGGTAACACGCAGCCCAGGTAACACTCAGCCCAGGTAACGCACAGCCCAGGTAACGCACAGCCCAGGTAACGCACAGCCCAGGTAACACTCAGCCCAGGTAACACGCAGCCCAGGTAACACGCAGCCCAGGTAACGCACAGCCCAGGTAACACACAGCCCAGGTAACACACAGCCCAGGTAACACGCAGCCCAAGTAACGCGCAGCCCAGGTAACGCGCAGCCCAGGTAACGCGCAGCCCAGGTAACCTGCAGACCAGGTAACACGCAGACCAGGTAACACGCAGACCAGGTAACACGCAGCCCAGGTAACACGCAGCCCAGGTAACACGCAGCCCAGGTAACACGCAGCCCAGGTAACACGCAGCCCAGGTAACACTCAGGCCAGGTAACACTCAGCCCAGGTAACGCACAGCCCAGGTAACGCACAGCCCAGGTAACACTCAGCCCAGGTAACACGCAGCCCAGGTAACGCACAGCCCAGGTAACGCACAGCCCAGGTAACACGCAGCCCAGATAACACGCAGCCCAGGTAACGCACAGCCCAGGTAACGCACAGCCCAGGTAACGCATAGCCCAGGTAACACGCAGCCCAGGTAACACGCAGCCCAGGTAACACACAGCCCAGGTAACACCCAGCCCAGGTAACACACAGCCCAGGTTACATTTACACCAAGCCAGTTAACTTACAAACCTGCATGTCTTTGGAGTGTGGGAGGAAACCGAAGATCTTGGAGAAAACCCACGCAGGTCACTGGGAGAACATACAAACTCCGTACAGGCAGCACCCGTAGCCAGGATCAAACCCGGATCTCTGGCGCTGCAAGTGCTGTAAGGTCTAAAATCTATGTTCTGTATATTTTTAAAGCTGGACAGATCTCACATATAATTTAAATTATTTTTCTTTATAACCAAAGTATGAGTAAAATGAATTACATTGGCATAAGTCATAAGGTTAAAAGGGATAGGAATAGAATTTGGCCATTCAGCCCATCTAGTCTACTCTGCCATTCAATCATGGCTGATCTATCTCTCCCTCCTAACCCCATTCTCCTGCCTTCTCCCCACAACCCTGGACACCCGTACTGATTAAGAATCTATCTCTGCCTTAAAAATATCCACTGACTTGACCTCCACAGCCGTCTGTGGCAAAGAGTTCCACAGATTCACCACCCTCTGGCTAAAGAGATTTCTCCTCCTCTCCGTCCTTTAATTGTGAATGCGTTCCTCATCTACATGACGATTATATATGGAGACAAGATGGATGACAGTGATTGATTGACTTATAGTGGAAGGGAAAATGGTGATGATGAACATGTTGTGTGTACTTGGCGCAGCGGTAGAGTTGCTGCCTCACAGCGCCAGGGACCCGGGTTCCATCCCAGCTACAAGGGTGTCTGTACGGAGATAGTACGCTCTCCCCGTGACAGCGTGGGGTTTTTTTTTGTTAAATTTTTTTATTAATTAGAAGCAATTACATAATTTTAAAAAAGGTGCGTGGTCATTGTTGACATAATAAAAATCATTTTGTTCTTTGTAGATATACATAATCAGTATTATTTATGTTAATGATTGCATAATAATTGTGCTATATTATTTTTTTCCATTTTTTATAAAGATAGAAAATAGTAGATTAATTCGGTTAGGGGAGGTCCAGGACAAGGGGTCACAGCTTAAGGATAAGGGGGAAATCCTTTAGGACCGAGATGAGAAGGACTTTTTTCACACACAGAGAGTGGTGGGTCTCTGGAACTCTCTGCCACAGAGGGTAGTTGAGGCCAGCTAATTGGCTATATTTAAGAGGGAGTTAGATGTGGCCCTTGTGGCTAAGGGGATCAGAGGGTATGGAGAGAAGGCAGGTACAGGATACTGAGTTGAATAATCAGCCATGATCATATTGAATGGCGGTGTACGCTCGAAGGGCCGAATGGCCTACTCCTGCACCTAATTTCTATGTTTCTATGTAAACAAAAAAGAAAATATATAAAAAGTTGGGAAAGAATGGAATGTTCTACAGATTTTACACCGTTGGAGATATATCCGCGTTTTATGAAATGTACTTCTTCATCTATTCTTTGATTCTGGTTTCAGTCGGGTTCTCGTGCCGAACCAGTTTGCCCCTTCAAATATTCAATAAATGGGGACCATAGTTTTTTAAATAGTTCTTGTTTGTCCATTAAGACGAATCTTATTCTTTCCAAATATAGGGTCTCCGACATTTCTGTGGTCCAGATTTTAATTGTGGGGGTTATAGAGCCTTTCCAAAATTGTAATATTAATTTTTTCCCAATTATTAAACTATAATCAATAAAAAAAATTGATTGGAAGTAATGAATTGATGTGGTTCCGTTATTCCTAATATTATTAATTTTGAGTCAGGAGCCAGTTTGGTATTGACGACTTAAAAATTTCCATCCAAAAATGATTAATTTTTATACAACTTACGAATGAGTGCAATAGGTTAGCCTCTAAGTGTTGACATTTATCACAAATAGGGGAAACACTTGGAAAAATTCAATTCCGTTTTGTTTTTGAATAATGCAATCTATGTAATACTTTAAATTGTATTAAAGAATGCCTGGTATTTAACGAACAGTGATGTATATGTTGTAAGCTTTCATCCCACATTTCTGGACTAATTGTTTGACCTAATTCGTTTTCCCATGATTGCCTATATAAATCCGTGTTAGGAGCATCGTTATCTAATAGAATATAACCATATAACCATATAACCATATAACAATTACAGCACGGAAACAGGCCATCTCGGCCCTTCAAGTCCGTGCAGAACAACTTTTTTCCCTTAGTCCCACCTGCCTATATAACCATATAACAAATATATGTATATAACCATATAACCATAACCATATAATATAAGGTATCAATTTTTCTGTGTTCGGGTGTTTATTCAAACATTCATCAAAAATTTCTATCTTTCTAAATCCATATTCATTTGCAATTGACGTAACATAGTCTCTGACTTGTAAATATCTAAAGTAATCCTTTGATTGAAGCCCATAAATTTGTTGTAATTCCTGAAATGAGAGAAATGTATTTTTCCTATAGAGATCACCCATCTTTGTAATTCTATGGTTTTTCCATTGTGGGTTTTCTCCGCGTGGGATTTCTCCGGGTGCTCCGGTTTCCTCCCCACTCCAAAGAAGTGCAGGTTTGTAGGTTCATTTTGCTTCTGTAAATTGTCCCTGGTGTGTGGGTTAGAACTAATGATTGCTGGTCTTTGGACATTAGACATACAGCGTGGAAACAGGCCCTTCGGGCCATCTAAAGATGTGCAGGTTTGTAGGCTAATTGGCTTCGCGAAAATAGTAAATTGTAGGATAGTGTTAGTGTGCGGGGTTCACTAGTCGGCACGGACTCGGTGGGCCGAAGGGCCTGTTTCCACGCTGTAAGTCTAAGGTCTAAAATAAAGTAACAATCAAGCTAAAGTATCATCGAACCATAGACATTAGGTGCAGGAGTAGGCCATTCAGCCCATCGAGCCAGCACCGCCATTCAAGATGATCATGGCTGATCATCCAAAATCAATACCCCGTCCCTGCTTTTTCCCCATATCCCTAGATTCTGTTAGCCCCAAGAGCTAAATCTAACTCTCTCTTGAAAACATCCAGTGCATTGGCCTCCACCGCCTTCCGTGGCAGAGAATTCCACAGGTTCACAACTCTCTGGGTGAAAACGTTTTTCCGCACCACAGTCCTAAAGGGTCGACCCCCTTCAATTGTGACCCCTGGTTCTGGACTCCGCCAACATCGGGAATATTTTTCCTATATCTATCCTGTCCAATCCTCTAAGAATTTTATATGTTTCTATAAGATCCGCACTCGTCTTTCTGAATTCCAGTGAATACAAGCCCAGTCGACCAATTCTATCATCATATGCCAGTCCCGCCATCCCGGAAATTAACCTTGTAAACCTACGCTGCACCCCCTCAATAGCAATAATGTCCTTCCTCAAATTAGGAGACCAAACTGTACACAATACTCCAGGTGCGGTCTCACCAGGGCCCTGCACAACTGCAGTAGGACCCCCTTGCTCCTGTATTTACTAGAATGTTGCCTGGGTTCCAGCAACTAAGTTACAGAGAAAGGTTGAACAAGTTAGGTCTTTATTCTTTGGAGCGCAGAAGGTTAAGGGGGGACTTGATTGAGGTCTTTAACATGATGAAAGGGATAGACAGAGTTGACGTGGATAAGCTTTTCCCATTGAGGGTAGGAAAGATTCAAGCAAGAGGGCATGACATGAGAATTAAGGGACAGAAGTTTAGGGGTAACATGAGGGGGAACTTCTTTACTCAGAGAGTGGTGGCTGTGTGGAATGATCTTCCAGCAGAAGTGGTGGAGGCAGGATCGATTGTAACATTTAAAAGTAAAGTGGATAGGTATATGGACGGGAAGGGAATGGAGGGGTATGGTCTGAGTGCAGGTAGATGGGACTAGGGGAAAATAAATGTTCGGCACGGACTGGAAGGGCTGAGAAGGCCTGTTTCCGTGCTGTAATGGTTATATGGTTATATGGTTATATTCAACTCCCCTGGCAACGAAGGCCAACGTGCCATTATCTTTCTCTACGTATCGATAGGCGTACCTTGTCAAAGCAGATGAGGTTCAACTGTCCACAAATGTTGATTCGCTGTGGACTAATACTGAAGATTCCCTTCTTTTTCAGTCTTTCCTGGGAGTATATGATGCCAATGGTGACAGCAGCGGGCAGGGCAGGGGAGACTGCGATAGTTATCACATCCAGTGCCTTCCGCACCACCTTGCTCGTCTCCATCTACAACACAAAGATGAACCCAGTCACCCCCGAGCAAACCAGACACGTGGCAAAGGCCAACACTGCCTCATCAATAGATGTCGACGTGGGGGAGTCGACGACCAGAGGGCACAGCCTCACAATTAAAGGACGCTCTTTTAGGAAGGAGACGAGGAGCGGATCGTGGTGAATCTGTGGAATTGTTTGCCACAGACGGCTGTGGAGGCCATGTCAATGGGTATATTTAAGGCTGGGATAGATAGATTCTTGATTAGTGCGGGTATCAGAGGGGGGGGGGATGCAAGCAGAAGCCTCCACGTGGCACATCCCGGGCAATGCTGACGACAGGAACTGTACCACAGTGACTGACTGAAGTAGCCAATTCTGCAACCACCGACCGTCAACCGTCACTGACCGACCGGACAGACGGGATATAGAAGATGGCCGGACACGAGGAAGAAGAAGAGGTTACAGGGAGAAGGCAGGAGAACGTGGTTAGGAGGGAGAGATACATCAGAATGTTCTTGATGGGCCGAATGGCGTAATCCTACTCCAATCCCTTATGTAGCAGAAGCAGCCAGCCGGGTTTGTGAGAGGGAGGCGGAGTGCGAGTTTCAGTCACTCACTGCTCTGGCTGTGTGCGTGTGCGATGAGTTCATGTTGTGTTCAGCTTATTGTCACGTGTACCGAGGTACAGAGAAACGCCTTTGTTGCGTGCTAACCAGTCAGCGGAAAGACAGCACGTGATTACAGTCGAGCCAGTATAGGATAAGGGAATAACGTTTAGTGCAAGGTACGATCGTCAGAGTAAGAGATGTCGCTTAGAGTCGGAGTAGAGGCGTAAGAGAGTGGCGTGAGGCTGGAGCGATGGGGAGAGAGAGTTGGACCTACGCCATTGATGAGGAGGATGCAGACTGAGTAGATCATCCCGATGGTGGCAATGATGGTCAGGCACATCAGGAAGCGGAAGGCATCTTGGTACAACTTGAAGTCCATGGGCTTTGGGTACAAGATGGACCTCACTAACTCGCCCTTGCTCGTGGAGAAACCTGAAACAGAGAAACTCCCGTTTTCTTATGGAAGTTAACTTATTGAAACATGTAAGATTATTGAGGGTTTGGACACGCTAGAGGCAGGAAACATGTTCCCGATGTTGGGGGAGTCCAGAACCAGGGGCCACAGTTTAAGAATAAGGGGTAAGCCATTTAGAATGGAGACAAGGAAACACTTTTTCACACAGAGGGTTGTGAGTCTGTGGAATTCTCTGCCTCAGAGGGCGGTGGAGGCCGGTTCTCTGGATACTTTCAAGAGAGAGCTAGATAGGGCTCTTAAAGATAGCGGAGTCAGGGGATATGGGGAGAAGGCAGGAACGGGGCACTGATTGGGGATGATCAGTCACGATCACATTGAATGGTGATGCTGGCTCGAAGGGCCGAATGGCCTACTCCTGCACCTATTGTCTATTGTCTCTTGTAATGTGCAAAAAGGTTCTCTACATCGGCGAGACCTACCTGATCTCCCAGTGGCTCAGCACTTCAACGCCCCCTCCCATTCCTAATCTGACCTTTCTGTCCTGGGCCTCCTCCATTGTCAGAGTGATGCCCAGTGCAAATTGGAGGAGCAGCACCTCATATTTGGCTTGGGCAGCTTACACCCCAGCGGTATGAACATTGACTTCTCTAACTTCAAATAGGCCTTGCTTTCCCCCTCTCCCCATCCCCTCCCTGTCTCTCCATCCCCTCCCACTTCCCACTTCTCCCACCGGTCTGACTGTCTCCGACCGCCCCCTTCCCGACATCAGTCTGAAGAAGGATCTCGACCCAAAACGTCACCCATTCCTTCTCTCCAGAGATGCTGCGGCCTCACCTGCTGAGTTACCTCAGCATTGTGTGTCTATCTGCAAAAAGATCTTGTCGGTGCAAGAAATGTTTTTCTCTTTAATGTTATCCCACTTTCTCATCCACTCTCCTACACACAGGGAGGGGGCAATTTACAGACCTACAAACACGCACATCTTTGGGATGTGAAGGAAGTTGGAGCACCCGGAGGAAATCCATGCGGTCACCGGGAGAACGTGCAAACCCCACGCAGACAGCACCCAGGGTCAGCATCGAACCGGGGTCTCTGGTGCTTGGAACCAACATGGGAGAACCTCCATGAGGGAGGAGGAGGGGGAGGTGGGGGACAAAGGAGGACCCAGCGTTGGGGGGATAATTTGTAATGTCGTCAGTGCCCATTAGCTGGTGACTCTTTGCATACCTTGCAAACGCAAAACAAAGAATATAACCGTGACTTGCCACATGTGACAAATGAGTATTCCTTCCTTCCTTCCTTCCTTCCTTCCTTCCTTCGTCCATCCATCCATGCATCCATCCATCCATGCATGCATCCATCCATCCATGCATCCATGCATCCATCCATGCATCCATCCATGCATCCAATCATCCATCCATGCATCCAATCATCCATCCATGCATCCATCCATGCATCCATCCATCCATGCATCCATCCATCCATCCATGCATCCATCCATGCATCCAATCATCCATCCATGCATCCAATCATCCATCCATGCATCCATCCATCCATGCATCCAATCATCCATCCATCCATCCATCCATCCATCCATCCATCCATGCATCCAATCATCCATCCATGCATCCATCCATCCATGCATCCATCCATCCATCCATCCATCCATCCATCCATGCATCCAATCATCCATCCATCTATCCATCCATCCATCCATCCATCCATGCATCCATCCATCCATGCATCCATCCATCCATACATCCATCCATCCATGCATCCAATCATCCATCCATGCATCCAATCATCCATCCATCCATCCATCCATGCATCCATCCATCCATGCATCCATCCATCCATCCATGCATCCATCCATGCATCCAATCATCCATCCATCCATCCATCCATCCATCCATCCATCCATCCATCCATCCATCCATGCATCCATCCATGCATCCATCCATCCATGCATCCAACCATCAATCCATCCATCCATCCATGCATCCATCCATCCATCCATGCATTTGACCATACATCCGACCGTTTGTTCGTTCATTCATTTGTTCGTTCAACCAAGTTCCCTTCACTCCATAAAAGAAGAATCAATGATTGTGCCCTTTGGCCGACCTGTTCGAAAGACCACCGCCTCCACTCTGGACCGGCCAACGGGCTTGGACTGAATCACTTGGGTCCCACAGAACAGTATGTGTCGCCTGTTCTCCTCAGTCACTCCGTTCCAGCAACTGTGGACAGCGACGTCGGGTAACGGAGTCTTGGTGATGGGAATACTCTCACCTGTATGGGAATTAAAAGATTAGATTCATCATCAAAACGCAATCTGCCAACAGCCGTTGCTTACATAACCCACAACTCTGGTTACTTTTAAGATAGACACAAAATGCTGGAGTAACTCAGCGGAACAGGCGGCATCTCTGGAGAGGAGGAATGGGTGACGTTTCGGGTTGAGACCCTTTTTCGGACTACTTTGTCTAATTTGGTTACTTTTAGTTTAGTTTAGAGATATAGCACGGAAACAGGCCCTTCGGCCCACCGAGTCCGCACCTACCAGCAATCCCTGCACACTAACACTATCCATACACCCACCACCCTCTGGAAGCCCCTCAGTTCCAATTAAATCCGTCCCTTCTCTCTGGAGAACATGGTTTGTGTTGCTATGTTTGATAATCTGAAGAAGGCTTCCGACCCAAAACGTCACCTATCCATGTTCTCCACAGATGCTGCCCGACCCGACTTCCGGTGGCGCCATGTTCTAGGAGAGAACAGCGCCAGACCAGCTCTTAAAAAATCTGGAAAAAAAACGGGGTTAGAGGAGGCTGCTAACACTACTTACCGTAGGAGATCGATTTTAAACGGCTCCGGGTGCGATTGTAAGCTGCGTGACGTCATCAGGCGCGCGACTTTAGCGACTCCGGTAAGAAATTTAAAATGAATCCCTCCTCCCCCATACAGCCGAAGAAAGGTTCCAGAAGGGAGGTAGGCCCCACCAAAGCTTCAGGCTCGGGACTGGCTGCCTCCCAAGAAGAGATTTCACTAAGAAAAGCTGAGATGGAAGATCTTAAAAAATCTCTGCTGGCTGATATGAGGAAAATGTTGAAGGAAACACAAACAGAAACACAAAAAGAAGTGAAGAAAGATTATAAAGAAATTAAGGATGAAATGAAAGCCTTAAAAACGGATATTCGAAAAATCAAAGAAGAATTAATGAGAGAAGTTAAAGAAATGGTAAAAATCATGATGAATGAATGGAAAACAGAACAGGAGGAGGAGATACATACTCAAATGATTGAGGTAACTGATAAAATTGCTGGGATGGAGCGAATGATGGAAGAGATGATGGATGCGAAAATAGAGGCGAGGTTAAGCCCTATGTCAACTGTACTGGATCAACAAAATGATACGATTAAAGAATTAACTGATGCCGCTCTGACAACTGCGAGGGAGAATGAGAAGATAAACGAAGAGAACAAACGCCTCTCTGAATTAGTACGTAAAATAAATGAGAAATGTATTGATTTGGAGGGGCGGCAAAGACGTAAGAATTTGCGCATAGTAGGTTTGCCTGAGGGACGCGAAGGAAACCATGACCCACGTAAATTCTTTGCTAAACTCCTGAAGGACGTTTTGGATCTGGATGAAGAGCCCCTGTTGGGCTTTAAGACCGGGCTTTAAGACCGGCTTCTAGGAGTGGTGCACCACCAAGACAAGTAATTGTAAAGGTGGTTTATGACAGCGTCTTTGAAGATATGATGAAGATAATAATAAGAAAAAGAAATCTGAAATACGAAGGAGATAACATCAGTATCTTCAGAGACTACCCGGCCGAAGTGGCTAAAAGAAGAGCTCTATTCACAGAAACAAGACGCATCTTGAGAGATATAAAAGGAAAAAAGGAGATCAGATATGGTCTGGTGTACCCGGCAATACTTAGAGTTACCTACGAGAAGAAGGATCTTCGTTTCACCAAGCATACATCGGCACTGGAATTCGCTCGGAAAATACAGAAGAAGGCAGAAGAAGGAGAAGAAGGAGAAGCAGAGGAAGAAGGAGCAGACCCGACAGGAGTAATTGATGGATGAACTTTATGGACCTGCGGTTATGAACCACTCACTGAGAAAAAGGCGAAATATATACAGTATTCCAAATAAGAGCTGGAATATTTAACATCTTTTTTTTTTAGAAAACGGAAGTCGCTAGATTAGTAGCCATGTTAGTGTGGCTTTCACCTGTGCACACTACACACTATAAAAGTGTAGTCTCTTTTTTTTCTGATCACCTTTTTATCACCCTTTACTTTTTTTATATTTACACTCGTTATTATTTTTTGTATTATATATTATATAATCATGACTTCTATCTATTTTATATAATCAGATTAAATGGATATGGTTTAATGGAATTGGAAATTCGCATCGGATTGAAGTTGGGGTGTAATGTCGGGCTGGAGGAGCCAAGAAGGCTACTCCAAAAAAAGCCACCCTAACAATAAAATGCAAGATATGAATGTAAGGAATGGGGGTGATGGAATCACCTTCTGTAGTTGGAATGTTAAAGGAATCAATGAACCAATTAAAAGGGGAAAGGTATTAGCTCAGCTGAATAGATTGAAATCTGGAGTTACGTTTCTTCAGGAAACACATCTTAAAAAAGATGCTCAATATAGATTAACAGCTAAATGGATTTCAAAAGTATATCATTCTTCGTTTATACACAAATCTAGAGGGGTTGCAATAATTATTCGTAAAGGTATACCTTTTAAACTTAATTCGATAATAGAGGATAAGGAGGGTAGATATTTAATAATTACAGGGGAACTATATTTAAAAAAAGTAATTCTTATGAATATATACGCACCTAATTTTGATAATCCACTATTTTTTAAGAAAATATTTAATAGTATTCCTATATCCACCCAATATAATTTAATAATTGGAGGTGATTTAAACTGTACTTTAGATAATTATTTGGATAGATCTTCTACAAAAAGTAAGGCTCTTTCTAAATCAAGTAAGCTTATAAATTCTTTTATTAAGACATCGAATGTTAAAGATATTTGGAGATTGGATAATCCAACCGGACGGGAATATTCATTTTTCTCGCCGGTATTCGGAACCTACTCGAGGATAGATTATTTTTTAGTCGACTCAAAATTACTCCCCTTTACGTATGATGCAAAGTATCATAATATTATTATCTCAGATCATGCTCCATTAACATTTAAGATAAAATTAAAAGATATAGTTAATAAAACTAATATTTGGAGATTCAACACACAGATATTAAAGGATAAAGATTGCTGTAACTATGTGGAGAAACAGATTAAATTATTTTTTGAAACTAACGATAAATCTGAGACTTCCCCATTATTATTATGGGATACATTTAAAGCATTTATGCGCGGTGCAATAATATCAGCACAAGCTCATTTTAACAAAGTAAATCGAAAAATGGAGCAAAAGTTAGAAAAAGAGATAAAACAATTAGATAGTGAAAATATAATACATCCTTCTAAAGAGTTGAGTAATAAAATTGCTATATTAAAATATAGATTAAATAAAATTTACTCTGATCAAGTGATAAAACTATATCAACAAACTAAACAAGTTCATTTTGAATTTGGTGATAAACCTCAAAAATTATTAGCACGACAACTCAGAAGATTAGACGATGAAAAAACTATACATAGTATTAGATCGGTACAGGGAAATACGTTGACTATACCAAAAGACATTAATGACACATTTTTACAATATTATCAAAATCTTTATTCATCTAAATTAACAGGGCAAACAGATGAAATGGAAACATTTTTAGAAAAATGTCATTTTAATAAGCTAGATTTTGAGAGTAGGCAATTATTAAATGCTGAAATATCGGTAATAGATATCGAAGAATCAATTGGATCGTTAAAAAATGGTAAAACAGCGGGCCCCGATGGCCTGAGTGCAGAATTTTATAAAAAATTTCATGATCTACTTTCATCAAGATTACAAACAGTGTATAGACACACCTATGAGTTAGGAAAGTTACCAGAGTCTTTAAATGAATCTACAATTACATTAATTCCTAAATTAGATAAGGATCTGGAAGATCCTGGATCATATCGAGCGATTGCCCTTTTAAATACTGATCAAAAAATATTAACTAAAGTACTGTCTCGGAGGCTAAGCTTAGTGATTTCCAAAATAATACATTATGATCAAACAGGTTTTATTCCAAAACGTTATTCATCACATAATCTTAGACGCTTGTTTAACATTATATACTCGAGAAGAAGGAGAGATATTGAATTAGCAGTTATATCGTTGGATGCTGAAAAAGCATTCGACCAGGTGGAATGGTCATATTTATTTAATATAATGGAAAAGTATCAATTGGGGGATGGATTTTGTAAATGGGTAAGAATATTATATTCTAACCCTACAGCAAGAATTTTAACCAATCAAATACTATCACCTAAATTTAGACTTTTTAGGGGATGCAGACAGGGATGTCCGTTATCCCCTTTATTATTTGCTTTGGTGATAGAACCTCTGGTCGAAAGAATCAGATCAGAACCCGAAATATATGGGTATAATACTGACACAACAAATAATAAGATATCTTTATATGCAGATGATACTCTGATTTATATTACTAAGCCGGAATGTAGTATTCCCAAGTTATTTAATGTTATAAATGAATTTAGCGTATTTTCAGGATATAGGATTAATTGGAATAAAAGTGACATTATGCCTATAACTGGTATAAATGTAAATATATTACAAAAATACCCACTAAAAATAGTTACAGATAAATTTAAATATTTAGGAATCAATGTGTCTAAATCCTATAAATTATTAATTAAAGCTAATTATTATCAATTATTAGAGAAACTTAAAAAAAACATTTTATATTGGAAAACACTCCCTATATCTATGATCGGTAGGATTAATGCTATAAAGATGATTTTTTTACCACAATTGTTATATTTTTTTCAGGCAATTCCTTTTTTTCTCCCAAAAAGTTTTTTTTTTTAAATTGATACTATAGTTAATAATTTTGTCTGGGATTACAAAAGTCATAGAATAAGTAAAAAACACTTATGTAAGTCTAAGATAAATGGAGGGCTGGCACTTCCAAATTTTCTATATTACTTTTGGGCAGTCCAGATTAAGAATATGAATTTTTGGTGGGTAAATATGGATGTTGAACCAATGTGGTTAAAAATGGAAAAGGAAGACTGTTTACCTTTCAATATAGAGTCGATTATTTTCGCACCTAAGGAAGTACAAAAAAAGACATAGGGACAACCCTATAATTCATAATAATAGGCGTATTTGGAAACAGATAGTTAAGACCCTATATCTGGATAATCTTTCTTTTAGGTTACCAATTAGGAATAACCCACTGTTTAAACCCTCAATCTTAGATGCGGGGTTTAGACTGTGGGAGGATTTAGGAATTAAAAGGATAGGACACCTTTATAGAAATGGAAATTTTTTATTATTTGAAGAGTTACAAGATATTTTTGGATTACCTTCACAACACCATTTTAGGTATTTACAAATTAGAGATTTTATTAAATGTAACACACAAGACTATAAAAAAAAAGAACCAGGCTTATTAGATGAGCTGTTTAATTTACATCCAAATACGGATAAGCTTATAGCTTATATATACAATATTATTTTAGATAAAGAGAACCCAACAACTGAAACATATCGTCAAGCATGGGAAAATGAAATCGGATTACCTATAACAAAAGAAACTTGGGAAGAATGCTTACAAAGAATACATTGGTGTTCTTTGAATGCCAGACATACACTGATACAATTTAAAGTTATATATAGATTACACTACTCGAAAACCAAATTAAAAAGTATTTTTCCTAGTCTCTCCTCTATTTGTGATAAATGTAAGAATCTTGAAGCAAATTTAATACATAGTTTGGTAACGTGTCCACGGTTGAATTATTATTGGATTGAAATTTTTAAAGTTATTTCGGAAGTTCTTAAGGTTGAACTCGACCCAGACCCAAAATTAATAATATTCGGAATCCCGGAGCCAAATTTGGTACTCACGGTTAATCAAAGAAATTTTTTTGATTACTGTTTAATAATAGGGAAAAAAATGATACTTAAATTTTGGAAGGGAACATTATCTCCAACAATTAAAATGTGGAAAGCAGAGATGTTGGAGACGTTGAATTTGGAAAGAATTAGATTTGTCCTTTTGGACAGGTATAATTCTTTTGAATCGATATGGTCTCCATATATACAGTATTTAGAAAAGTAGCTATTCTTGGAATCACGGCTCGACGGACACCCTATGGATCCGATGCGAATAACTTACTTATAATTGATATTATTGTGCATTTATTAGAGATATTTCTGAATGAAATAGTATTTCGTATAATGACTTTAGTTTTTGTTTATATATATGTAATATTTTTGTTTTTCAAATTTTCCCTTTTTATTTTCTTTTTATTTACGATTGAAGTATGTGGGAAGAATTTTTTATTCCTTTTTATTTACTCTTTTTTCTTTTCTCTTTTATATATCTTTTTCTTTATTTCCAAAAAATAGAAGATATTAAGTATTGATATGTTATTTGTAGTAATATTGAATTAAGGTGTTAGTTTATAAAGTAAGCTTTACATTGTAAACGGTTTACTTCAAATAAAAAAATATTACAACAAGATGCTGCCCGACCCGCTGAGTTACTCCAGCACTCTGTGAAACGTCACCTATCCATGTTCTCCACAGATGCTGCCTGACCCGCTGAGTTACTCCAGCACTCTGTGAAACGTCACCTATCCATGTTCTCCACAGATGCTGCCTGACCCGCTGAGTTACTCCAGCACTCTGTGAAACGTCACCTATCCATGTTCTCCACAGATGCTGCCTGACCCGCTAATTTCCTCCAGCACTCTGTGAAACGTCACCTATCCATGTTCTCCACAGATGCTGCCTGACCCGCTGAGTTATTCCAGCACTCTGTGTCTATCTTCGATATAAACCAGCATCTGCAGTTCCTTCCTACACTTGGATAGATTGTTGATTAGTCCTGGTGTCAGGGGTTATGGGGAGAAGGCTGGAGAATGGGGTTAGGAGGGAGAGATAGATCAGCCATGATTGAATGGCGGAGTAGACTTGATGGGCCGAATGGGCTAACTCTGCTCCTGTGACTGAAGGAGACAGCCTCACCTGTGAGCATGCCCTCGTTGACGATACAGCCGCCCTGGGTCAGCACGGAGTCGCAGCACAACACGTGCTTGTTGCCGCTGATGATGAAGACATCCCCGGGAACCAGCTCGCAGGACGGTACCTCCTCACAACCTGCGGGTAGAAGCAGCGTCAATAACCGGGGTGGAATAGATGGAAGAAGCAGCGTCACGGTGGCGCAGCGGTAGAGTTGCTGCCTCACAGCGCCCGAGACCCGGGTTCCATCCTGACTCCAGGTGCTGCCTGTACGGAGTTTGCACGTTCTCCCCGTGACCCGCGTGGGTTTTCTCCGGGTGTTCCGTTACCTCCCACACTCCAAAGATGTGCAGGTTTGTAGGTTAATTGGCTTTGATATGAATGTAAAATTGTCCCGAGTCTGTGTAGGATAGTGTTAATGTGCAGGTTTGTAGGTGAATCGGCCCTCTGTAAATTACCCCCTCGTATGTAGGGAGTGGATGATAGAGTGGGATAACGTGGAACTTGGTTGAACGGGGGATCGCTGGTCGGCGGGGACTCAGTGGACCGCAGGCCTTGTTTCCGTGCTGTATCTTTAAACTAAACGAAACTTTAAAAAAAGCAAGAATCCTGTAAATATTCCTTATACCTGGATGGAGAGAAGCATCGTGCAAACAGGCCCTTCGGCCCACCGAGTCCGTGCCGACCATCGATCGCCCGTTCACGCTAGTTCCACGCTATCCCACTTTCTCATCCACTCCCGACACACTAGGGGGCAATTTACAGAGGGGCCGATTCACCAACAAACACGCACGTCTTTGGGATGTGAGAAGAAACTGGGGCACCCGGAGGAAACCCACGCGGTCACGGGGAGAACGTGCAAACTCCACACAGACAGCACCAAGGTCGGGATCGAACTGTGAGGCAGCATCTCGACCTGATGTGTCACCATGCTGCCCCCTGCTGTCAAAGGCAAAATAGCAACAATGAAGGGTACACAAAAGGCTGGAGAAACTCAGCGGGTGCAGCAGCATCTAAGGAGCGAAGGAGATAGGCGACGTTTCGGGTCGAAACCCTCCTTCAGACTATGAAGGTTGCTCACCCGTCAACAATGAAGGTTGCTCACCCGTCTTTGAATGAAACACCTGTATTGGAAAGAAACACCTGTATTGGAATGAAACATCTGTATGAATGAAACACCTGTATTGGAATGAAACACCTGTATTGGAATGAAACACTTGTATGAATGAAACACCTGTATTGGAATGAAACACCTGTATTGGAATGAAACACCTGTATGAATGAAACACCTGTATTGGAATGAAACATCTGTATGAACGAAACACCTGTATTGGAATGAAACATCTGTATGAATGAAACACCTGTATTGGAATGAAACACCTGTATGAATGAAACACCTGTATTGGAATGAAACACCTGTATTGGAATGAAACACCTGTATTGGAATGAAACACCTGTATGAATGAAACACCTGTATTGGAATGAAGATTGCTCACCTGTATTTTTCCTGCAGACTGTGACGGTCATGTTATTATGGGATTCCACTAGTCTGTACAGTTTTATTGATTGCTGCAAACAGTAAAGTAACATGTGAATCACTCGGCCTCTTGCAGTGAAACCTCACCCATGACTTATTCATTTGTCACGGTTCAGACATTGGAATTAACGGAAATTAAAACATTCTTATCCAACAGAAGATTTAAACACTCGAGACAGCTGTACTCACAGTACTCACTCCAGCTGTGAAACACTGCTGATGATAACCTCATAGAACATAGTACAACACAGCAACAGGCCCTTCGGCCCACAATGTGTGTGCTGGACATGATGCCAAGATCTGCCTGCACGTGATCCATATCCCTCCATTCCCTGCATATCCACTTCAACGCCACTATCGTATCTGCCTCCGCCACCACCCCCGGCAGCATGACCCAGGCCCCCACCCCTCTTTGTGTAAAAACACATTGCCCCAAACAGCTCCTTTAAACTTTGCCCCTCTCACCCTAATGCTAAGCCCCCCCTTGACATTTCTATCCTATGACAAAGCTTCTGACTGCCTACTCTATCTACGCCTCTCATGATTTTATAAACCTCTATCAGGTCTCCCCTCAACCTCCGTGGTTCCTCAGGAAACAATTCAACCCCTCCCTGTAGCTCATCTACCGCCATCCAGACATCATTCTGGTGAATCTCCAAAGCCTCCACATCCTGTAATGGGGGCGACCAGAACTACACGCAATACTCAATGCTGCCTAACCAAAGTCCTATAAAACTCTTTGAATCACTTCCCTCTGGAAGGCGACTCCGGACTGTCAAAGCTGCCACAGCCAGACATAAACACAGCTGTTTTCCCCACGAGTAGTAGCTCTACTCAATAACCAAACATCTGTAGCCTCCTTTTGCTCTGGTATTTTATTTAATTCCAATGTTTAATCAATAATGTTTTATTATTAATGTTTAATGTTTAGAGTGTCATTTCTAACTGTCACTGTGTGTCATGTTGTCACTTGCGGGCGGAGCGCCAAGGTAAATTCCTTGTATGTGAATACTTGGCCAATAAACTTATTCCTTCATTCAGTCATTTATTGCTAACCATAGTCCTATAAAGCTGCATCAGGACTTCCTGCCTCTTGTACTCACTGCCCCGACCGATGAAGCCAAGCGTAACGTACACCTTCTTCACCGCTCGGTCTACTTGCGTGGCCACTTTCAGGGAGTTATGGACTGGGACTCCAGGTTGCCTCTGGACATTGATGCTGCTAATGGTCTTGCCATAAATTGTAGAGTTGCCCCTGACGTTCGACCTTCCAAAGTGCAACCCCTCGTACCGGCTCCGACGCTCTGCGCCATCGGGAAGGTGAAGGACCCTCATACGCAGAGTCATAAGATCATACGTGATAGGAATAGAAGTAGGCCACTCAGCCCATCAAGTCTACTCCACCATTCAATCATGGCTGATCTATCTCTCTCCTCCTAACCCCATTCTCCTGCCTTCCGCCCATAACCCGACACCCACGCTAATCAAGAATCTATCTATCTCTGCCTTAAAAATATCTACTGACTTGGCCTCCACAGATTCACTACCCTCTGACTAGATAAATTCTTCCTCATCTCCTTCCTAAAAGAACGTCCTTTAATTCTGAGGCTATGACCTCTAGTTCTAGACTCTCCCACTAGTGGAAACATCCTCTCCACATCCGCTCTATGCAAGCCTTTTACCAATCTATACGTTTCAATAAGGTCCCCGCTCATTCTTCTAAACTCCAGCGAGTACAGGCCCAGTGCTGTCAGACGTTCATCATATGTTAATCCGCTCATTCCTGGGATCATTCTTGGAAACCTCCTCTGGACCCTCTCCAGAGCCAGCACATCCTTCCTCAGATATGGAACCCACAATTGCTCACAATATTCCAAATGCGGCCTGACCCGCGCCTTATAGACCCTGTTTTTGTATGCAAACCCCCGTAAAATAAATGCGAGCATAAATAAAGTCATATAGTGATACAGAACGGAAACAGGCCCTTCGGCCCAACCTGCCCACACAGGCCAACATGGCCCAGCTACACTAGACACACCTGCCCGCTTTTGGTCCATATCCCCCCAAGCCTGTATTATCCATGTACCTGTCTAACTGTTTCTTAAACGTTGGGATAGTCCCAGCCTCAACCACCTCATCTAGCAACTTGTTCCATACACCCACCACCTTTTGTGTGAAAAAGTTATCCCTCAGATTCCTATTTGCCCATGACCTTGAGCCTATGTCCTCTGGTCCTCGATTCCCCTACTCTGGGCAAGAGCCCTGTGCATCTACCCGACCAATTGGTCGCCCAATTATAGGAAGGATGTCAACAAAATAGAGAGGGTACAGAGGAGATTTACTAGTCCTGGGTTGCCTGGACTAATGTTGCCTGGGTTTTAACAGCTAAGTTACAGAGATAGGTTGAATAAGTTAGGTCTTTATTCTCTGGAGCGCAGAAGGTTAAGGGGGGACTTGATAGAGGTCTTTAAAATGATGAGAGGGATAGACAGAGTTGATGTGGACAAGCTTTTTCCTTTGAGAATAGGGAAGATTCAAACAAGAGGACATGACTTTAGAATTTAGGGACAGAGGTTTAGGGGTAACATGAGGGGGAACTTCTTTACTCAGAGAGTGGTGGCTGTGTGGAATGAGCTTCCAGTGGAAGTGGTGGCGGCAGGTTCGTTGGTATCATTTAAAAATAAATTGGATAGGCATATGGATGAGAAGGGTATGGAGGGTTATGGTATGAGTGCAGGCAGGTGGGACTAAGAGAAAAAAGTTGTTCGGCACGGACTTGAAGGGCCGAGATGGCCTGTTTCCGTGCTGTAATTGTTATATGGTTATATGTTACCCAATCTATTCCTCTCATAATTTTGTACACCTCTATAAGATCCCCCCTCATCCTCCTGCGCTCCAAGGAATAGAGACCCAGCCTACTCACCCTCTCCCTGTAGCTCACACCCTCGAGAGCTGGCAACACCCTCGTACCCTTTCAAGCTTGACAACATCTTTCCGATAACATGGTGCCCAGAACTGAACACAATATTCTAAATGTTCAAGAAGGAACTGCAGATGCTGGAAAATCGAAGGTAGACAAAAGTGCTGGAGAAACTCAGCGGGTGCAGCAGCATCTATGGAGCGAAGGAAATAGGCAACGTTTCGGGCCGAAACCCTTCTTCAGACTGATGCAGAAGGAGGTGGAGGGGGGAAGAAAGGAAGAGGAGGAGCCCGAGGGCTGAGAGAGAGCTGAGAAGGGGAGGAGACAGCAAGGGCTACTGGAAATTGGAGAAGTCAATGTTCAAGCCACTGGGGTGCAGACTGCCCAAGCATAATATGAGGTGCTGTTCCTCCAACTTGCGGTGTTGCTCACTCTGGCCATGGAGGAGGCCCAGGACCGAGAGGTCGGATACGGAATGGGAGGAGGAGTTGAAGTGCTGAGCCACTGGGAGGTCGGGTTGGTTATTGCGGACCGAGCGGAGGTGTTCGGCGAAACGATCGCCAAGACTCCGCTTGGTCTCACCGATGTAGATCAACTGGCATCTGGAGCAACGGATGCAGTAGATGAGGTTGGAGGAGGTGCAGGTGAACCTCTGCCACACCTGGAACAACTGCTTGGGTCCTTGAATGGAGTGGATGGGGGAGGGGGTGGAGCGGGAGGGAAGGGAAGAATTGACAAGGGAGTTGCGGAGGTAGCGGTCTTTGCAAAAAGCAGACAGGGGGGGAGATGGGAAGATGTGGCGAGTGGTGGGGTCACATTGGAGGTGGTGAAAATGACGGAGGACTATCTGTTGTATGCGCTGGCTGGTGGGGTGAAAGGTGAGGACCAGGGGACTCTGCCCTTGTTGTGAGTGGGGGGGATGGGGAGAGGGAACAGTGTTGCGGGGTATTGAAGAGACACTGGTGCGAGCCTCATCTACAGTAGGGGAGGGGAACCCCCGTTCCGATGCCCAGGTGTGGAACACTTCATCCTGGGAGCAGATGCGGCGTAGACGGAGGAATTGGGAGTAGGGGATGGAGTCCTTACAGGAAGTAACATAGACACATAGAAAATAGGTGCAGGAGTGGGCCATTCGGCTCTTCGAGCCTGCACCACCATTCAATATGATCATGGCTGAGGGTGGGATGGTGGGAAGGGTGAGAAGTAGGGTGGGAAAAAGTGTAGTCTAGATAGCCATGGGAGTCAGTGGGTTTATAGTGGATGTTGGTCAGAAGTCCATCACCTGCGATGGAGATAGTGAGGTCAAGGAATGGTAGGGAAGTGTCAGAAATGGTCCAGGTGTGTTTGAGTGCCGGATGGAAGTTAGTGGTGAAGTTGATGAAGTCAGTCAGTTGTGTGTGGGTGCAGGAGGTATTGTAAATGCGGCCTCACCAACGTCTTATACAACTGCAACATGACTTCTCAACTTCTATACCTAATAGAAGAATGCAAAATGCTGGAGTAACTCAGCGGGACAGGCAGCGTTTTTGGAGAGAAGGAATGGATGATGTTTCAGGTCGAGACCTTTCTTCAGACTAAGCTTCAGGGGAGACGGAGTTACGGAGACAAGGCAATGAAAGATCAAAAGAGATGCAGATCAAGGGAAATGTAGAATAGACCAGCGTTATCTTGGAGAAGGTGACAACAAAGCAAACAGAGGGACAGTCAGACTGGTGGGAGAACTGGGAAGCGGGGAGGGGATGGAGAGAGAGGGTAAGCAAGGGCTAGTTGAAGTTAGAGAAGTCAATGTTCACACCGTTGGGGTGTAAACTACCCAAGTGAAATATGAGGTGCTGTTCCTCCAATTTGCGCAGGGCCTCACTCTGACTATGGAGGAGGCCCAGGACAGAAAGGTCAGACTGGGAATGGGAGGGGGAGTTGAAGTGCTGAGCCACCTGGGATCAGGTAGGTTAAGGTGGACTGTGCGGGAGGTGTTCAGCAAAACGATCGCCCAGCCTGCGCTTGGTCTCGCCGATGTACAAGTTGACACCTGGAACAGCGGATACAGTAGATGAGGTTGGAGGAGGTGCAAGTGAACCTCTGCCTCACCTGGAAGGACTGTCTACTCTGATGGAGGCCAATGTGCCAAAGGCCTTTTTGACCGCCCCATCTACCTGCAACTCCACCTTCCAGGAACCATGCACCTGTACTCCTGGATCACCTCTGCTCTACACCGCTCCACAGAGGCCTAACATTCACTGTGCAGGTCCTGCCCTGGTTGGACTTCCCAAATTGCAACAACTCCCCAAGATAACACTCACCTGTTGGATATCGTACACGGACAAGGCGAGGGAGATGAAAGACACGATGATGAGTGCAATGGAATATTCAGTGTAGTCCTCAGAGAGCCAGAGACACACGCTGAATATTTGAAACATATAAAATGGATTCAAAACCTGTGAAAAAAAGGGAAGTGTGATATAAACGTTAACTTCTCTTAAAGCACGAGCAGACAATAGACAACAGGTGCAGGAGTAGGCCATTCGGCCCTTCGAGCCAGCACCGCCATTCAATGTGATCATGGCTGATCATCCACAATCAGTACCCCGTTCCTGCCTTCTCCCATATCCCCTGACTCCGCTATCTTTAAGAGCCCTATCTAGCTCTCTCTTGAAAGTATCCAGAGAACCGGCCTCCACCGCCCTTCGAGGTGGAGAATTCCACAGACTCACAACTCTCTGTGAGAACAAGTGTTTCCTTGTCTCCGTTCTAAATGGCTTACCCCTTATTCTTACATAGAAACATAGAAAATAGGTGCAGGAGGAGGCCATTCGGCCCTTCGAGCCAGCACCGCCATTCATTGTGATCATGGCTGATCATCCCCAATCAATAACCCGTGCCTGCCTTCTCCCCATATCCCTTGACTCCAGTAGCCCCTAGAGCTCTATCCAACTCTTAAACTGTGCAGCCTGGTTCTGGACTCCCAGAACATCGGGAACATGTTTCCTGCCTCTAGAGTATCCAAACCCTTAATAATTTTACATGTTTCAATAAGATCCCCTCTCATCCTTCTAAACTCCAGAGTATACAAGCCCAGCCGCTCCATTCTCTCAGCATATGACAGTCCCGCCATCCCGGGAATTAACCTTGTAAACCTACGCTGCACTCCCTCAATAGCAAGCATACGTGCCTGTCCCCTGTAAACCAGACTTACCTCTTTACAAAGCAGCTTCCAGATTGGAGAAATCTGTATTTCAATTGTATTAGGTCCATATATTAATCTCCTGCATTTAAACATCACAGGATTATTAGTATATTCCACCCTCCATCACACACCCAATCACCCATATACAAAATCAACCTGTCACAAAATGCTGAAGTAACTCAGCGGGACAGGCAGCATCTCTGGAGAGAAGGAATGGGTGACGCTTCAGGTCGAGACCCTTCTTCAGACTGGTGTTTCTTCAGATCAGTCTGAAGAAGGGTCTCGACCCGAAATGTCGCCCATTCCTTCTCTCCAGAGATGCTGCCTGTCCCGCTGAGTTACTCCAGCATCCTGTGTTTGTCTACCACTTAAACCAGCATCTGCAGTTCCCTCCCACACACCATCAGCTGCTCGACTGTAATCATGTATAGTCTTTCCACTGTCTGGTTAGCACGCAGCAAAAAAGCTTTTCACTGTACCTCGGTACGTGACAATAATGCAAATTAATGATAATTAGTACGGGTGTCAGAGGTTATGGGGAGAAGGCAGGAGAATGGGGTTAGGAGGAAGAGATAGATCAGCCATGATTGAATGGTGGAGTAGACTGGATGGGCCGAATGGCCTAATTCTACTCCTAAAACGTATGAATAATGATTCATCTTACAGATGCTCACAAAAATAACACATCCAGACATTTTCTCTATAAAATTAGTGAAATAATCATTGCCGGATGTGGCAAACAGTCTTTCCAGAAAATTGAGATGAGATGAGAGATGAGATGCATTTATTTGTCACTGTGCCAATTGGCACAGCGAAATTAAATCGCCATACAGCCATACATTAAAAAAAAAATAAAGAACACACCATGGAGTAGATAGAATTCAACATAAAACATCCCCCCACAGCAGGGTCAAAATGTCCTACTGTGTGGGAAGGCACCAAAGTCAGTCTCTTCCCCTGATGTTCCCCACTGTTCCACCGTGGTCGGGGGCCTCCCCGAGCCCCCTGCAGTCGCCGCAACGGGCGGCCCGGTGTTCAGGCCCACTCCCCGAGGCGATGTAAGTCCGTTGTCGGGGCTGGGGGACGTCCTCAGCTGCCTGGACCCCGAGTCGGCCCCCTCCTACCGGAGTCCGGGGCTCCCAAAGTCCACTGGCCGCGCCGGGTGGAGACACAACGCTGGAGGCCCTCGGCAAAGGGCCCCAGGACTCCACGATGACGGTCAGCGCCGCCCGCGTTGGGAGCTCTCTAAACCAGAGCTCCACGATGTTGGAGCGGCGGCCCAACGCTCCGGAGCTCCAACGGCGACCCAGGTAGGCATCCCCCGCTCCGTGGTGACTCCAGCGCCGCCGTCGCTGTTGCAGCTCTGGTCCGGTTCCCGGTCCCCGGCAGGAAAGGCTGCTCCGATCCAGGAGGTAGGCCGCGAGGTGGGGGGCGAGGACGCGACTCGGAGAAATAGTCACGTCCCCGCCAGGAAGCGACTGGGAAACAGTTTCCCCCTTACCCTGCCCCCCTCCCCCACATAGAAAAGTTAAAGTTTCCCCAAAAAACACACTTTAAACTAACTAAAAATAAAAAAAAAGGTGGAAAAACAAACGGGCTGCAGGCAGTCCAGCGCCCCCTGGATAATTATATAGCGTTCAGAATTTAAACCAAGCTTAGTTTTCTAGTGAAAGTGGAAGAGATGGAAACGGATAATCCCACAAATACTGAGCATGAGAGGCCCGTTTCACATCCGCATTGACTCCCTTGTGTACAAAACTGACAGAAATTACTGACAGTAGGAATCAGCGTGGTGACGACTTTTGGTAATGTCGAGCCTTGTTGAATGAACAAAATAATAAATGATGAACAACATCAGGGCATGAGCATGACATGGTGGCACAGCGATAGAGTTGCTGCCTCACAGCGCCAGAGACACGGGTTCGATCCTGACTACGGGCGCTGTCTGTACGGAGTTTGCATGTTCTCCCCGTGATCTGCGGGGGTTTTCTCCGAGATCTTCGGTTTCCTCCCACACTCCAAAGACGTGCAGGTTTGTGGATTAATTGGCTTGGTATAAATATAAATTGTCCCTAGTGTGTGTAGGGTAGTGTTAGTGTGCGGGGATCACTGGTCGGTGCGGACTCAGTGGGAAGAAGGGCCTGTTGTCGTGCTGTATCTCCAAACTAAACAAAATTAAATCTCTGGCATTGAATAATTGGCCCCTTATAGAGTTTTTCACACAGAGGGTGGTGGGTGTATGTTACGAGCTGCCAGAGGAGGTAGTTGAGGCTGGCATATATATATATACATAAATAAATACGCACACACATACATACATATACATGTACATATATATATATACATACATAAACACATATACATATATACATAACATATCTGTACGTACATAAATTTAAAAATTGAAAGCTAATTTCAACATAATACACATTAGACCCTTTGGAAAAGGGATAGGAAGAAGTCTATGCTTGTCAGGTCCTACCCCCATTCTTCACCATTATCAAATGCAAAATTCAATAAAATAAACTAAACAGACAATTCAGATAAAACTACTCGATTCAAGCTATTAATTAAAAAAACAACTAAAGAAGAGACCAAAAGAGCGCGCACCATTAACATCTGTGAGATGTACATTCTCCTTCCTCATTACTGTACTTTTCAAGGATATATCTGTTGTACATTTTTTTTAAATTGCATTACATTCATACTTTGTTTAACCGTTTCGTCAAGACCACCCCACAAATGGAAATACACAGACTTTGTAAATGGGTCCGAGCATGATGCTGTTTCAACTTTAGTTTCCCTCCAATGTTATAACCCCCTCTCTGTCTTTGAACAGTTTTTGTATGTTTACAGGTAGCAGTTTATTTTTTGCTTTATAAATTATTTGTGCTGTCTTAAATTCTACCCAATCCTTAATCTTGAAGGTGTGCCATTTTAAATACAGTATATTGGTGTGGTCATGATATCCTACATTGTTTACTATAGGAATAGCTCTTTTTTGTAGTTAGTGCTTAGTGATTGTAAGGTGGTTTTGTAGATGTTGCCCCAAACGTCCACACAGTAATCTAAATATGGTAACACAAGTGAGCTGTACAGAATATACAGTTGGACAGGTAACATGGAACAGACAGGTATAGAGGGCTTTGGACTAAACATGGCCAGGTGGGATCAATGTAGATCGGCATCTTACAGACATAGAAAGTGTTTTTTGTTCAACAGTCTGATACCTACAGGGTTCCCAAGCCAGCTATGTTCCAACTAATTTGAGGAAGGACATTCTTGCTATTGAGGGAGTGCAGCATAGGTTCACCAGGTTAATTCCCGGGATGGTGGGACTGTCATATGCTGAGAGAATGGAGCGGCTGGGCTTGTACACTCTGGAGTTTAGAAGGATGAGATGGGATCTTATTGAAACATATAAGATGATTAAGGGTTTGGACACACTAGAGACAGGAAACATGTTCCCGATGTTGGGGGAGTCCAGAACCAGGGTGTCACAATTTAAGAATAAGGGGTAAGCCATTTAAATCAGAGACGAGGAAACACTTTTTCACACAGAGGGTTGTGAGTCTGTGGAATTCTCTGCCTCAGAGGGCTGTGGAGGCCGGTTCTCTGGATACTTTCAAGAGAGAGTTAAACAGAGCTCTTATGGATAGCGGAGTCAAGGGATATGGGGAGAGGGCAAGAACGGGGTACTGATTGTGGATGATCAACATTGAATGGCAGTGCTGGCTCGAAGGGCCGAATGGCCTACTCCTGCACCTATTGTCTATTGTCGAATCCTGAAATGGTTGAGAGTAAAAACAGATATGAAGTTGCGCACACAGCCCAGCAGAATATAATATCCACAACAAGTCATAACTACCTGGTAATGACCTCTGTCATACTTAGTCCAGATCCAGATTTGTGATGAATATCAGCACAAGTATGTCTCTCTTCCAGATCTCTGAATAAAATAATAAATTAAAGAATATGTCTGAACATTGACAAGTTACTTCAGTTTGAGAAAGCCAAATGGACTTGTACTTAAATTACAATGAAAAAAACAAGTACCTGCGCTATAACACGAGGATAAGTGTTCAAGCACAAACACCAAGCACAAAGTCAAGGTACTGATTACACACATTTATGCCTCGGATAATAACTAACTCCACATGGAATCATCAGTTACCTACATGTTAACAAGCACATTGAGGGGTGGGAGATTGCAACCTTCACGTGGTCCGCCCTGTTTCGACGAATGCGATCAACCCGGCGTGCACAATCAAATAAGATCCAATAGAACAAGTTGTCCTACAACTTTAGGCTGTGCACGCCGTACGCAAGACGAAGAAGCCACATTGAAAAAATTGAAGGTTTGACAAAAATGCTGGAGAAACTCAGCGGGTGAGGCAGCATCTACGGAGCGAAGGAATAGGTGACATTTCGGGTCGAGACCCGGAATCATCTATGGAGTGGACCTCTGCCTGGACCAGAAACGTCACCCATTCCTTCTCTGCAGCGATGCTGCCTCACCCGCTGAGTTACTCCAGCACATTGTGTCTACTTACAAAGAACAAAGCCTTGTTCTCACTGCATGATGTTAGTTCTTCTATAAATACACATTCCTAAAATACATTTCTGGAATGTTACTGCAGGTAGAATGAATACTGATGTTATCTCCAGGACAAGTCGATGATGTTTATTTAATAAAAGCAATGACGTGCGGATGCCCGTAATTGCACAATATCCAATGTTTAAGAAAGAACTGCAGATGCTGGAGAAATCAAAGGTAGACAAAATCACCTATTCCTTCGCTCCATAGATGCTTCTGGGTCTCGACCCGAAACGTCTCCAATTCCTTCGCTCCACAGATGCTTCTGGGTCTCGACCCGAAACATCTTCAATTCCTTCGCTCCATGGATGCTGCCTCAGCCGCTGAGTTTCTCCAGCATTTTTGTCCACCTTTGATTTTTCCCAACATCTACAGTTCCTTCTGAAACATCTTGAAAAAACTGATGGTGTAGATGCCAGTACGTCGGGGTTATCAAGTAGACATATCCCTTTACTGGCATTTCGTTGGGTTAGGCCCACAACACCTCGGGAAGGCCCAACAGTTGGTTCTGGTGTCCCAGAACCACGCCCCTCAGTACCTGCTCTCACCCGCCTACAGCCATCAAGAACCATTCACCGCAGAGGCAGTGGAGAAAGTCTCGAGATGGCTCTGGATCAGGAGAGGAGGTCCATGGGGAGGAGCGAATGCCACCTGAACACAAGTCGTGGTCTGATCAACCGCGGCTGGGTCGCCTGGGCGAGGGTGTCTGATGTTGAAAGGCCCGAAACACACAATGACCCCAGGGTACATCACTGATGATGTGTTCGGGAGCATCAAGAGATTCTTTTTATCAATCAGGCTACCAGCATCTATTAAATAAAGGAAACTACAGATGATTCATTCACTCAAGTCAACTTTATTTGTCACATACACGTACAAGATGTGCAGTGAAATGAAAGTGGCAATGCCTGCGGATTGTGCACAAACAACAGAATAGAACAGAACAGAATCAGTATTTACACTTTAGAAAAAATAAAATAAAAAAAGACACACCATAACAGTAAATTTGTCCCTGGTGAGATAAGAGTTTACAGTCCTGATAGCTAAAATACCTTGGGTTACGCTAACGTTTCGTTTTAAGAGTGTTTACCGATCGTACATTGAAAGTGCTAAAGTGTTAGTAGCAAGAAATACATTTAAAATGTACCTTACGCACACATCCGTAAGTTGTATAAAAATTAATAATTTTTGGATGGAAATTTTGAAGATAATCTCGGAAGTCGTCAATACCAAACTGGTCCCCGACTCAAAATTAATAATATTAGGAATAACAGAACCAAATCAATTCATTACTTTGAATCAAAGAACTTTTATTGATTATAGTTTAATAATTGGGAAAAAATTAATATTACAATTTTGGAAAGGTCCTATAACCCCCACAATTAAAATGTGGACCACAGAAATGTCGGAGACCCTGTATTTGGAAAGATTAAGATGCGTCTTAATGGACAAACAAGAACTATTTTAAATAATATGGTCCCCATTTATTGAATATTTGAAGGGGCAAACTGGTTCGGCACGAGAACCCGACTGAAACCAGAATTGAAGAATAGATGAAGAAGTACATTTCATAAAACGCGCATATATCTCCAACGAGGCATAATCTGTAGAACATTCCATTCTCTCTCAACTTCTCCTCTTTTTTTGTTTAATTTTTCTCTATTAATTTCTATCTTTATAAAAAATGGATAAAAATATATATATAGATGTACAATTATTATGCAATTGTTAATATAAATAATACTGATAATGTATGTCTATAAAGAACAAAATGCCTTTTATTATGTCGACAACCAACAAATTGCTTTTTATTATGTAGTTACTTCTAATTAATTAAAAAATGTAACAAAAAAAAATTAAAAAATGTACGTACAAGTTTAAAAAAAAACTCAATCTCCAGATGGCGACCGGACCCGGCAGCGCCATCTTCCCTCCAACAAATGCTATTCACTCGCATTCTATCTTCCACTTATCCTAACGCAGCATTAAACTTAATTAAAATTAAGACTTACCCTGGTTTAACAAACTGTTTTTCTTTAAGGTCCCAGATGTACCTTAACTTTTGAATTTCAAAATACCGTACCTACAAATATCCATCAAGAGAATAAAGATATTTTGGGAAAAGAAACACAGAAATATTCATAATTTAACAAAATACATTATTCAAACCCGGTATGTTTGTAGAACATGTCATGTTATCAAAGAACAAACAGCGACATCTATCAACAATATTTACCATCAGGTACAGCAGGCAGTGAAGAAAGCTAATGGAATGTTGGCCTTCATAACAAGAGGATTTCAGTACAGGAGTAAAGAGGTTCTTCTGCAGTTGTATAGGGCTCTGGTGAGACCACGTCTGGAGTATTGTGTACAGTTTTGGTCTCCTAATTTGAGGAAGGACATCCTTGTGATTGAGGCAGTGCAGCGTAGGTTCACGAGATTGATCCCTGGGATGGCGGGACTGTCATATAAGGAAAGATTGAAAAGACTAGGCTTGTATTCACTGGAGTTTAGAAGAATGAGGGGGGATCTTATAGAAACATATAAGATTATAAAAGGACTGGACAAGCTAGACGCAGGAAAAATGTTCCCAATGTTGGGCGAGTCCAGAACCAGGGGCCACAGTCTTAGAATAAAGGGGAGGTCATTTAAGACTGAGGCGAGAAAAAACTTTTCCACCCAGAGAGTTGTGAATTTGTGGAATTCTCTGCCACAGAGGGCAGTGGAGGCCAAATCACTGGATGGATTTAAGAGAGAGTTAGATAGAGCTCTAGGGGCTAGTGGAGTCAAGGGATATGGGGAGAAGGCAGGCACGGGTTATTGATAGGGGACGATCAGCCATGATCACAATAAATGGTGGTGCAGGCTCGAAGGGCTGAATGGCCTCCTCCTGCACCTATTGTCTATGTTTCTATGTTTCTAGCTGTATAACCCCTCCTGTTTTGATCCTGTGACCAATCAGCTAGTAATTAATAATAATATTTATCATTAAAAATTGATAAGCTTAAAAATTAAAAAAATAAAATGTTAAGGTGCTGGTTGATTGAAATGTCACAATGAGGCACTGGTTCAGGTAAAAGATAAGATGCAAGAGTCCGGTCTTACTTTACATTCAGGTTTCACGATAATTCTTTGCAGCAAAGATGTGTCATCAGATAGGTCGGGAAACTGTGTCCCACTTGTTGCTTTGCTGAGCAAGGACAAGTCCATCCACTTTATTTTCTTCTTGGTCCAGACTTTATGTTCATCCTGAACAGGAAATGAAGATTAAACCAGCACTGTTTATGCGTGTAGGAGCTTGGTTTGAACGGGCTAATTGCACTAACACACTAATTGCCCGTTCAAATTCCACCACAGCAGCTTTGGAGCTGGTTCCCCATGACTTTAAAAACATAGATAGCCACAAAACGCTGGGGTAACTCAGCGGGACAGGCAGCATCTCTGGAGAGAAGAAATGGGTGACGTTTCGGGTCGAGACCCTTCTTCAGACCGGGAGTCAGGTGAGAGGGAAACGAGAGATATAGGCGGTGATGTCGCAAGATATAGAAGAAATAAATGAAAGATTGATGATAAAGTAACGATGATAAAGGAAACAGGCCGTTGTTAGCTGTGGGCTCGGTGAAAACCAGTTACAGACAACGAGACTCAACAAGACGACTTTAGCATAGATATCACACGGTGACATGTAACATGATCAAAACCAGTGACCAGACTTAAACAGAACAGAATTACAGTGTTTATGTTACATCGTTAACAAAACGGAGCATGGTAAGTTGTGCTGGAGAATTATAAAATAAAAATGCCATCAAGAATATATGGCGCTATGAGAGAAGATGACCAAACAGCTTCGGGTTCTTGTTGTCACCTGTACCGAGGTTCGGTGAAGAGCTTTGATCTGCATGCTATTCAATCAGATCAGATAATACTGTACACAAATCCCATCAGGCCAGAGTCAAGTGTCATCGTTAGAGCAAATACAATTATACAGATGGCTAAAACTGAGCCTCCTTGAGGATCGGGTGGGAGAAAGGCCGGGGAGGGTGGAATTCCATGCACACACAGAACAGAACAGTACAGCACAGGAACAGGCCCTTCGGCCCACAATGTCTGTACCGTACACGATGCCAAGACTAACTCTTATCTGCCTGCACGTGATCCGTATCCCTCCATTGCCTGCATATCCATGTGCCTAACCAAAAGCCTCTTAAACGCCACTATCCACCACCAGCCCTGTGTAAAAAAACCTGCCCCGCACATCTCTTTTAAACTTTGCCGCTCTCACCTTATAGCTGCACCCTCTAGTCTTTGACATTTCCACCCTGGCGAAAGGTTCAGACTCTCACTACCGCATGGTTTTATATTTTACAGCCTTTAGAACTGAAGATCAGTCTGAAGAAGGGTCTCGACCCAAAACATCACCCATTGCTTCTCCCCTCAGATGCTGCCTGACCCGCTGAGTTACTCCAGCACTCTGTGAAACGTCACCTATCCATGTTCTCCACAGATGCTGCCTGACCCGCTGAGTTACTCCAGCACTCTGTGAAACGTCACCTATCCATGTTCTCCACAGATGCTGCCTGACCCGCTGAGTTACTCCAGCACTCTGTGAAACGTCACCTATCCATGTTCTCCACAGATGCTGCCTGACCCGCTGAGTTACTCCAGCACTCTGTGAAACGTCACCTATCCATGTTCTCCACAGGTGCTGCCTGACCCGCTGAGTTACTCCAGCACTCTGTTTATTCCAAGCGCCCCCTGCTGGTCCGCACTGAATCCAATTGACTTCGAATGAATGAGTCTTTCTTACCACATGTGACATATAGTCATCGTGTGATTCCTTGCGTTGCATGAACAAGGTATTCAAAGAGTTGCCACATATAGGACGACATATAAATATATATATCCCTCCCTGATCTTGCTGCCTCCCTCCCAGCTCCAAATATCTTCACCACTCCATCTCCAAACGAGATCCCAAGATCATCTTTACATTTAGTCAATCCGCAGAGGGACATAAAGACCTAGGAGTAACTCAGCGGGTCAGGCAGCATCTGTGGAGAACATGGATAGGTGACGTTTCACAGAGTGCTGGAGTAACTCAGCGGGTCAGGCAGCATCTGTGGAGAACATGGATAGGTGACGTTTCACAGAGTGCTGGAGTAACTCAGCGGGTCAGGCAGCATCTGTGGAGAACATGGATAGGTGACGTTTCGGGTCGAGTTCCTTCTTCAGGCTGACTTTCCTTCTGGCTGGAGAGAAGGTTGACAATAGATAGATAGACTATCTATTGGCTATTGACAATAAATAGTCCATCAATCTATCGTCACCCATTCCTTCTCTCCAGAGACGCTGCCTGACCCGCTGAGTTACTCCAGCATTTTGTGTCTATCTGCGATGTAAACCAGCATGATGTGCACGTCATTGCCACACTGTGATGAGGATGTGGACATCTTCACCATCGACACTGTCTACCTCTGCTCCACCGGTCGATGTTTGAACCCTCCCGGATTACATCCTGAAGGTTGCTAATACATCGTCCATAGAGCAGCAACTGCATGAATGGTGACGATATTTCTGAATGCCAAAAGGGTTAGCAGCTAGGAATGTCCAGTTGAATGGAGACACAAGGAACTGCAGATGCTGGAATCTAGAGCCCTGCCAGAGATATATGCATCATGTTAGACACTGCGGAGGTGCTGGAGACTGGGGGATGGCTGATGTGCCTCTGTTTAAGATGGGCTACAAGGAAAAGCCAGGGAACTAAATACCAGGGAGACAAGTTACTGGGGAGGATTCTGAGGGACAAGAAACAGTCTAAAAGGGTTTAATAATGAACTTCAGATGCTGGAAAAATCGAAGGTAGACAAAAATGCTGGAGAAACTCAGCAGGTGAGGCAGCATCTATGGAGGGGAGGAATAGGTGACGTTTCATGTCAAGACCTTTCTTCATAGAAACATAGAAACATAGAAAATAGGTGCAGGAGTAGGCCATTCGGCCCTTCGAGCCTGCACCGCCATTCAATGTGATCATGGCTGATCATCCAACTCAGTATCCCGTACCTGCCTTCTCTCCATACCCCCTGATCCCTTTAGCCACAAGTGCCACATCTAACGCCCTCTTAAATATAGCTGATCTGACTGATATGGAGGTGGGGGGGGGGGAAAGAAAGGAAGAGGCGGAGACCGTGGGCTGTGGGAGAGCTGGGAAGGGGAGGGGAAGGAGGGAGAAAGCAAGGACTACCTGAAATTGGAGAATTTGGTTAGATGTGGGCTGATTAAGGATAGTCAGCAGAGCTTTGTGCATGGAAGGTCTCACTACATTTGGACGAATCTCACTACATTTTTTGAAGAGGTGGCCAAAAAGATGGATGAGGGCATCGTGGGAGATGTTGTACATGCTAGAGGCAAGAAACATGTTCCCGATGTTGGGGGAGTCCAGAACCAGGGGCCACAGTTTAAGAATAATGGATAGGCCATTTAGAACGGAGATGGGGAAACACCTTTTCACCCAGAGAGTTGTGAATTTGTGGAATTCTCTGCCTCAGAAGGCAGTGGAGGCCAATTCTCTGGATGCTTTCAAGAGAGAGTTAGATAGAGCTCTTAAAGATAGCGGAGTCAGGGGATATGGGGAGAAGGCAGGAACGGGGTACTGATTGGGGATGAACAGCCATGATCACAGTGAAGAGCAGTGCTGGCTCGAAGGGCCGAATGGCCTACTCCTGCACCTATTGTCTATTGTATATATGGACTTCAAGGCATTTGACAAGGTTCTGCAAAGTAGGCTGCTTTGGAAGGTTAGATCGCAAGCGATCTAAGGAGAGATAGCTGAATGGATAGAGAATTGGCTCCATGGAAGGAAGCAGAGGGTGATGGTGGAAGTTGCTTCTCGGACTGGAGGCCTGTGACGAGTGGTGTGCCTCAGGGTTCGGTGCTGGGCCTGTTACTGTTTGTCATCTACATCCAAAAACAGGATGAGAATGTCAAAGACATGATGAGCAAGTTTGCAGATGACACTAAAGTGGGCGGTATTGCAGACAGTGAAGATGGTTATCAAAAAGCACAGCAAGGCTCTAGATCCGCTGGGCAAATGGCTGACGACTGCCTCGTGGAGTTGAAGTAAGTAAGTAAGTTTATTGGCCAAGTATTCACATACAAGGAATTTGCCTTGGTGCTCCACCCACAAATAACAACATGACACACAGTGACAGTTACGAATGACTCAGAAAACACTAAACATTAATAATAATAAAAGATTCATGATAAAACACCATTGATCAAGCATGTGAACCAACACAATACCAGATCAAAGGGAGGCTACAGATTTGTGGCTGTTGAGTAGAGCAACTACTCGTGGAAAAAAACTGTTTTTATGTCTGGCTGTGGCAGCTTTGACAATCCGGAGTCGCCTTCCAGAGGGAAGTGATTCAAAGAGTTTGTGGCCAGGGTGAGAGGGGTCAGAGATGATCTTGCCCGCTCGCTTCCTGGCCCTTGCAGTGTACAGTTCATCAATGGAGGGAAGGTTGCAGCCAATAACCTTCTCTGCTGATCGGACGATTCACTGCAGCCGTGTGCGGTAGATAAGTGCGAGGTGTTGCAATTTGGGAAGTCTAAAATCGGCAGGACCCACACGGTGAACGGCAGGGCCCTGGGGAACGGTGTTGGGCAGAGGGATCGAGGAATGCGGGCACATTGTTCCTTCAAGATGGTGTCACAGGTGGGCAGGGTGGACAAGGGGGCTATTGTCAGAGTGTGGAGTATGGACGTTAGGATAGTTACAGCGGTGCAACACGTTGACCAGGCCACATTTGGAGTATTACGTGCAGTATTTGGTCACCCTGCTGTAGGAAGGACGTCATGAAGTTGGAAAGAGTGCAGAGAAGATTCACGAGGATGTTGTCAGGACTGGAGGGACTGAACTACAGGGAGAGATCTGGCTGGTTAGGAATCTATTCCTTGGAGAGCAGGAGGCTGAGGGGTGATGTTATACAGGTATTTTCAAGAGAGAGCTAGATAGGGCTCTTGAAGATAGCGGAGTCAGGGGATATGGGGTGAAGGCAGGAACGGGGTACTGATTGGGGATGATCAGCCATGATCACAGTGAAGGCCATTCAATGTAGGCCATTCGGCTCGAAGGGCCAAATGCCTACTCCTGCACCTATTGTCTATTGAAATGTTAGCATTCATAGCGAAAGGATTTGAGTATAGGAGCAGGGAGGTTCTACTGCAGTTGTACAGGGTTTTGGTGAGACCACACCTGGAGTATTGCGTACAGTTTTGGTCTCCAAATCTGAGAAAAGACATTCTTGCTATAGAGGGGGTACAGAGAAGGTTCACCAGACTGATTCCTGGGATGTCAGGACTATCATTTGGGGAAAGACTGGATAGACTCGGCTTGTACTCACTAGAATTTAGAAGACTGAGGGGGGATCTAATAGAAACTTACAAAATTCTTAAGGGATTGGACAGGCTAGATGCAGGAAGATTGTTCCTAATGTTGGGGGAGTCCAGAACAAGGGGTCACAGTTTAAGGATAAGGGGGAATTCCTTTAGGACCGAGATGAGGAAAACATTTTTCTCACAGAGAGTGGTGGGTCTCTGGAATTCTCTGCCACAGAAGGTAGTTGAGGCCAGTTCATTGGCTATATTTAAGAGGGAGTTAGATGTGGCCCTTGTGGCTAAAGGGATCAGGGGGTATGGAGAGAAGGCAGGTACAGGATACCGAGTTGGATGATCAGCCATGATCATATTGAATGGCGGTGCAGGCTCGAAGGGCTGAATGGCCTACTCCTGCACCTATTTTCTATGTTTCTATGAAATCATGAAGGGAATAGATCAGGTGAATGGATGCTGTCTTTTACCCGGAGTTGGTGAATGAAAAACCAGCGGACATAGGTTGAAGGTGCAAGGGGTTGAAGGTGCAAGTTAACACAGACCTGAGGGGCAACATATTCACCCAGAGGGTGGTGGGTGGCTGGAACGAGCTGCCAGTGGAGGCAGTTGAGGTGGGTCCTGTAACAGCATTTTAGAGAGATTTTGATTGGAAAGATAGGAAAGGCTAGAGGGCCTGTCCCACTTGGCGATTTTTTCGGCGACTGCCGGCATCATTGACTGACATATCAGGTCACCGGCGTGACACGGCATGATGGCGTATTGACGCGCGGTGCTTTTTCATGTGTCGCAACATTTTTTTGTCGTCGCTGGATTTTGAAATGTTCAAAATCTTTCGGCGACAATGATATGACGCTGGCAGTCACCGAAAAAATCGGCAAGTGGGACAGCCCCTTTACAGTGACATGGGCCAACTGCAGGCTGCTGGGACAGACTGAGGTGGGACATCTTGGTCATCATGAACGAATTGGGCCAAAGGGCCTGTTTCCATGCTGGATGACTCCACGACTCTGTGCTGCAGAAACTCAGTGGGTCGGGCAGCATCTGTGGAGGGAATTACGATGTTTTGGGTCTTCAGACGGATGGAGAAGGGTAAAGAAAACTGGAAAAGAATTTCATGGAAGATGGACACAAAATGCTGGAGTGACTCAGCGGGTCAGGCAGCATCTCTGGAGAGAAGGAATGGACGACAGATCAGGTCGAGACCCTTCAGACCCAACGTCACCCATTCCTTCTCTCCAGAGATGTTGCCTGTCCCGCTGAGTTACTCCAGCATGTTGTGTCTATCTTCGGTGTAAACCAGCATCTGCAGTTCCTTCCCACACATAAAGGGTTTCAAGGTAGACAAAAATGCTGGAGAAACTCAGCGGGACACAGGCAGCATCTCTGGAGAGAAGGAATGGGTGACGTTGGGTCTGAATGGTCTCGGGACAGGCAGCATCTATGGAGCGAAGGAAATAGGCAACGTTTCGGGTCGAGGCCCTTCTTCAGGGTTTCATGGCTTTGTTCACATTTACAAATCAGGAGGTTTCACATGCTTGGTGGACGTCAGGGGTTATGGGGAGAAGGCTAGAGAATGGGGTTAGGGGGAAGAGGTAGATCAGCCGTGATTGAGTGGCGGAGTAGACTTGATGGGCCGAATGGCCTAATTCTGCTCCTATCACTTATGGTTAATATTTCTACTGTGCAATCACAAGGGTGAATTTTGGACAATGTGCCAGCAGCATCATTCAGCGACGACCATGTTGTGTTGCTGTACACACGACCAGCAAACTCTCTCCTCTCGTTCCCATACTCCGCAGCTCAAGTAAAATGGTCACAACACAGGTACGTGTTGGGGAACAACTGCAAACTGGCTTTTGGGGGGTGGGGGGTGGGGGTTGGGGGGGGGGGGGGAGGAGCGGCGGGGGGGGGGGGAGATTGGGAGCTGTAGTTTACTGATGATTCTTCCTGCACTGCAAGTTACTGTAGACTTACTGTATGGCAGTTTAGTGTAGACGTAGGGCCTGTCCCACCAGCATCCGACTCCATGCGATGAGCGCGATCAAACTAGAAGCGGGGCCCGTGCGGAGGTCGGGTGATCCCCTGTACAGGGCCTTTCCCACCAGCATGCGCCTGCATGCGGCAAGCGCGACCAAACCAGCAGCGAGGGCCGCGCGGAGGTCGGGTGAGTGGCGTAACGCGGCGCAAAGTGAGGCGAACTTGGAGCGAAGTCTTAAAGGTAAGTTCGCCAGGACAGAGAGGGGCACACAGAGAGGGGCACAGAGACACACACACACAGAGGGCCACGGAGCCACACACATAGAGGGCCACGGAGGCACCTACAGAGAGGGTCACGGAGGCACGACGTCGAGACGGTGTGTAATGCGTCGAGGCGACTGCGAGCCGACAAGCCTTTGCCGCGCGGAATTTTTGAACATAGTCAGTTTTTCGGAGCCCCGCGCGATGTCGGGACGAACTCCACACAATTCCGGCGATCGAAGTGGGACCGGCCCCGCGACGCTGGACGGCTCAAGCGACCATCGCATAGCGTTGCATGCTGGTGGGACAGGCCCTTTACTGTACAGTAGTTTAGTGTAGAGACTTACGGTGGTCCTGAGCAGGATGGTGTCGGCTTCCTGTAATGGGCAGCGTACACACTGAGCCCGCACGTCCCACTCTGGCTTCCAGTAGAAGAGCAGCAGCAGAAAGCCAGCGGACAGGACAGTCGCGGTTGTACACAGCGCTCTGCGGCAGCAGCACGCTCGGTAACCGTACATCTCCTGTACAGAACGGCAGGTGCAACAGGCCTCGTTAGTCAGCAATAACCTTCATACATCATAGCAGCAGAATTAAGCCATTCGGCCCATCAGGTCATTCAATCATGGCTGATCAATTTCTCCCATACTGCGAGTTTTATAACAATAATATAGTTCAATAATGAGTGGAGTCATCTGTAATCAGGATTTACCTGAAAAAAATGCATTGAAAATGTATTTGCCGTGTTATTTGAGGAATCTGGTGAAAAATCATATATAACTTTTACTTCAGATTATGCATGGGATAGTATTTACTCCCTGCAGAAATCATAATAACATGAAAAGCAGTTCTATTAGCTTCAGTAGGTTCTCTCAGAGACATTGTAAGCTGTGTGAAACGTCACCTATCCATGTTCTCCACAGATGCTGCCTGACCCGCTGAGTTACTCCAGCACTCTGTGAAACGTCACCTATCCATGTTCTCCACAGATGCTGCCTGACCCGCTGAGTTACTCCAGCACTCTGTGAAACGTCACCTATCCATGTTCTCCACAGATGCTGCCTGACCCGCTGAGTTACTCCAGCACTCTGTGACTAAACTCTATACACTGTGTCAGTGTACTACTGCTATATGCTTATACTGTATCTCAGATGCTTATGTAAGATGTATCTACACAAGGGGATTATGTATCGTGATTCTTGTACAGAACTGTACACAAAAATGAATTCCTCAGTACATGACACACATAAACTCCCCTTGAGTTAAATACCATTGTGTGTAGATAAAAATGCTGGAGAAACTCAGCGGGTGAGGCAGCATCTATTGAGTGAAGGAATAGGTGACGTTTCGGGTCGAGACCCAGAAGCATCTATGGAGCGAAGGAATAGGTGACGTTTCGGGTCAAGACCCGGAAGGGTCTCGACCCGAAACGTCACCTATTCCTTCGCTCCATAGATGCTGCCTCACCCGCTGAGTTTCTCCAGCATTTCTGTCTACCTTTGATTTCTCCAGCATCTGCAGTTCTTTCTTAAACATTGGATATTGTGCAATTACGGGCATCCGCACGTCAATGCTTTTATTAAATAAACATCATCGACTTGTCCTGGAGATAACATCAGTATTCATTCTACCTGCAGTAACATTCCAGAAATGTATTTTAGGAATGTGTATTTATAGAAGAACTAACATCATGCAGTGAGAACAAGGCTTTGTTCTTTGTAAGTAGACACAATGTGCTGGAGTAACTCAGCGGGTGAGGCAGCATTGCTGGAGAGAAGGAATGGGCGACGTTTCGGGTCGAGTCAGAAGAGGGGTCTCGACCCGAAACGTCACCCGTTCCTTCCCTCCAGAGATGCTGCCTCACCTGCTGAGTTACTCCAGCACTTTGTGTCTAACCATATAACCATATAACAATTACAGCACGGAAACAGGCCATCTCGGCCCTTCAAGTCCGTGCCGAACAACTTTTTTCCCTTAGTCCCACCTGCCTGCACTCATACCATAACCCTCCATACCCTTCTCATCCATATGCCTATCCAATTTATTTTTAAATGATACCAACGAAGCTGCCGCCACCACTTCCACTGGAAGCTCATTCCACACCGCTACCACTCTCTGAGTAGTCAAAAGTCAAACAAACTTTATTGTCATTTAGAAATACATTGATATATGCAGTTCCAAACGAAATTACGTTGCATTTGGCTCCCTGTGCAACACAATAAATTAACCGAAGGATAGGTATGTATGAAAAGGGTAAATAGACAATAGTGGCAGCCCATTACATGGCATTCAGGAGTCTGATGGCTCGTGGGAAGAAGCTGTTGCGGAACCTTGATGTTCTGCTCCTCATGCTGCGGTATCTTTTTCCCGAGGGCAGCAGAGTGAACAGTCCGTGATGGAGATGTGTGGGGTCCTTTATGATACTGCTGGCCTTAGACACACAACGTTTGGTCGCAATATCCCCGATTGAGGGGAGAGAGGTCCCGATGATTTTTTCCGCTGTCCTCACCACTCTCTGCACAGACTTCCAGTCGGAGGCTCTACAGTCCCCAAACCAGACAGAGATACAGCTGGTCAGAATACTCTCTATGGTGCCCCTGTAGAAAGTAGTGAGGATGGGATGGGGGAGGTGAGCTCTTCTCATCCTGCGCAGAAAGTGCAACCGCTGCTGCGCTCTCTTAACAGTTGATGAGATGTTAGTCGACCAGGTCAGACTGTTAGTGACCTGCACCCCCAGGAACTTTGTGCTACTGACCACCTCCACATCGCTCCACATCGGAGTAAAGAAGTTCCCCCTCATGTTACCCCTAAACCTCTGTCCCTTAATTCTAAAGTCATGTCCTCTTGTTTGAATCTTCCCTATTCTCAAAGGGAAAAGCTTGTCCACATCAACTCTGTCTATCCCTCTCGTCATTTTAAAGACCTCTATCAAGTCCCCCCTTAACCTTCTGCGCTCCAGAGAATAAAGACCTAACTTATTCAACCTATCTCTGTAACTTAGCTGTTGAAACCCAGGCAACATTCTAGTAAATCGCCTCTGTACCCTCTCTATTTTGTTGACATCCTTCCTATAACTGGGCGACCAAAATTGTACACCATACTCCAGATTTGGTCTCACCAATGCCTTGTACAATTTTAACATTACATCCCAGCTTCTATACTCAATGCTCTGATTTATAAAGGCTAGCATACCAAAAGCTTTCTTTACCACCCTATCTATATGAGATTCCACCTTCAAGGAACTATGCACGGTCTACCTTCCATTTTAACCAGCATCTGCCGTTCTTTCTCACACATTTTGTTCTTTGTAAACCTTGCTTTTCCTCTCTCTCCATCTCTCCCCTTCTCAGTTCTCTGACCAGTCTTACTGTCTCCAACTACATTTTTTCCCTGTTTGCTCTGTTCTCCCAGCTAACATGAACCTATTCCACATTCTCCTTGAGCTTCATCCCCGTTATCCTGTTTTCACACCTTACGCTTCCTTATCTATGTATCTTCCTGTCCCCCGATGTCAGTCTGAAGAAGGGTCTCGACCCAAAAAATGCTGGAGTAACTCAGTGGGGCAGGCAGCATCTCTGGATAGAAGGAAAGGGTGACGCTTCGGGTCAAGACTGTCTGAAGAAGGGTCATGATCTAAAACGTCACCCATTCCTTCTCTCCAGAGATGCTGCCTGTCCCGCTGAGTTACTGCAGCTTTTTATGCCTGCCCTTTGTCCTTCGTTTGATCTCAATAGACAATAGGTGCAGGAGTAGGCCATTCGGCCCTTCGAGCCAGCACCGCCATTCAATATGATCATTGCTGATCATCCCCAATCAGTACCCCGTTCCTGCCTTCTCCCCATATCCCCTGACTCCGCTATCTTTAAGAGCCCTATCTAGCTCTCTCTTGAAAGTATCCAGAGAACCGGCCTCCACCTGTGAGGAAAAAGTGTTTCCTCGTCTCCGTTCTAAATGGCTTACCCCTTATTCTTGAACAGTGGCCCCTGGTTGTGGACTCCCCCAACATCGGGAACATTTTTCCTGCTCCTGGGATAAACAAACCTCATTTGAAACTGCCTGAGCATTGAGCTGATACGGGGAGCACAAACAGTGTGAATGCCCTTCCTTCACCGAGTTTCAAGTACTCCAGGCATGAGACATAACTGCATGAGCGTCGAGCTTCATCCTAAACACAGCTTGTGTGATGTTTGACCGCTGAAAGGATACGTAAATTATTACATAAACTTAGCTGTGTTATCATTACCCAACCTAATTACATTGTGATTCTGGTTGATATTCAACCTTTATAGATGAGGCAAAGATTGATCTTTTTGGAACATGTGGATTTATGTAGGAAGGAACTGCAGATGCTGGTTTAAGCCGAAGATTGACACAAAATGCTGGAGTAACTCAGCGGGACAGGCAGCAGAGAACCGGCCTCCACCGCCTTCTGAGGCAGAGAATTCCACAGACTCACCACTCTCTGTGCGAAGAAATAATTTCCTCATCTCCGTTCTAAACGGCTTAGCCCTTATTCTCATTCAAACTTTGCACCTCCCACCTTAAAGCTGTGCCCTCTAGTCCTTGGGTACACAAAAGGCTGGAGAAACTCAGCGGGTGCAGCAGCATCTCATTTTCTCAATTCTGTTAACCCAGGCTGCCTCCTCCCCTTCCCACCTCTCCCTCAGCCCTCGGGCCCTGGCATTCCCTCTCTCTCTATCTCTGCCCCACCCAAGTCACACTAGCTTCTCATTTTCACACTACAAACAGCTTACAATGGCCTGCTTCCTTTATCATCGATACTTTTTTGCATATCTTTCATTCATTGTTCTTTATCTCTCCACATCACCGTCTATATCTCTCGTTTCCCTGATCCCGGACCAGTCTGAAGAAGGGTCTCGACCCGAAACGTCGCCTATCTCCTTCGCTCCTTAGATGCTGCTGCACCCGCTGAGTTTCTCCAGCCTTTTGTGTACCCTCGATTCTCCAGCATCTGCAGTTCCTTCTTTAACCCTCTTGTCCTTGACATTCCCACCCTGGGAATATGGGTCTTGGAATTTATCAAAACGTCTCCCTCAGAATTGTAGATACCTCCATCAGGTGAGCCTCAGCATCCAATATTATAGAAAAATACAATGCAAGATTGTCCAAACTCTGCTGCCAGCTAATGTCCTGTAATCCAGGCAGCAAGTCTAACAAGGATGTATGGAGGAGGGGAAAGGAATGTGGGTGGGGGAGATGTGTGGGTATGTGGGGGGGGGGGGGGGGGAGTAGAGGAAACAGAGGTGGGCATTAGGGGTATAACTTGAAAACAGGCAATTCAATGTTCACACCGTTAGCATGTAAACTGGTGGTGAATCAGTGGAATTCTCTGCCACAGACGGCTGTGGAGGCCAGATCCATGGATATTTTAAAGGCTGAGATAGATTCTTGATTAGTACGGGTGTCAGAGGTTAAGGGGAGAAGGCAGGAGAATGGGGTTAGGAGGGAGAGATAGATCAGTCATGATTGAATGGTGGAGTGGACTTGATGGGCCGAATGGCCTAATTCTGCTCCTGTGACTGATGAGGTGCTGTTCCTTCAGATAGGTAGTGAGTGGAGGCTAATCCTGTCCATACAGTGAACTGGAACATGAAGCTTCGATGAGGCTGAGCACAGAGCTGGTATCTTTGCACCCTGCTCTTTATTCCTCAACGATACTGCATCCTCCAGCATTGTCTGCTGTCTGACTGCAGTCAACAAACAGTGCAGTTTACTGGTCTACAATATTCCTGGTCGACACCACCAGACACAATGAGAACATTGATTCATTTTCAACTGCAGAGGCTGCAATCAACAGCAAAAAAACACAGAGTGCTGGAGTAACTCAGCGGGTCAGGCAGCATCTGTGGAGAACATGGATAGGTGACGTTTCACAGAGTGCTGGAGTAACTCAGCGGGTCAGGCAGCATCTGTGGAGAACATGGATAGGTGACGTTTCACAGAGTGCTGGAGTAACTCAGCGGGTCAGGCAGCATCTGTGGAGAACATGGATAGGTGACGTTTCACAGAGCGCTGGAGTAACTCAGCGGGTCAGGCAGCATCTGTGGAGAACATGGATAGGTGACGTTTCACAGAGTGCTGGAGTAACTCAGCGGGTCAGGCAGCATCTGAGGGGAGAAGGAATGGGTGATGTTTTGGGTCGAGACCCTTCTTCAGACTGATCTTCAGTTCTAAAGGCTGTAAAATGTAAAACCATGCGGTAGTGAGAGTCTGAACCTTTCGCCAGGGTGGAAATGTCAAAGACTAGAGTGCGCAGCTATTCGGTGAGCATCTGCAGAGCGAAAAGGTGGCAAAGGAATAGGTGACGAAGGAATAGATGACGTTTCAGGTCGAGACCCGGAAGCATCTATGGAGCGAAGGAATAGGTGACGTTTCGAGTCGAGACCCTTCCGGGTCTCGACCCGAAACGTCACCTATTCCTTCGCTCCATAGATGCTGCCTCACCCGCTGAGTTTCACCAGCATTTTTGTCTACTTTCAGATATAAATGGTGCTTTTTACACAATACAGCTCCTACTCATCAGTTTCTCTTGTTATTGCAAATATCAAGAGGCAACCAACTCAGATATTTATCCGACAACTCAATTGACAAAAATAAAACATTTTCCAGCTTTACACACAGTTTTAAGCAAAAATATTTAAGTTTCCGGAGCCGGAAGAATACAAATTTACATTTGCAGCCAGATTTCTCACTCAAGCAACAGTCTTAACGTTAAGGGTTACACAAAAAGCTCTCCAGCTTTTTCACAACGCAGCGGGTGCAGCAGCATCTAAGGAGCGAAGGAGATAGGCGATGTTTCGGGTCGAGACCCTTCTTCTGAACGCTAAACAGTTTTAACAACACATCAGCAGTTTTGTCAGCGTTCATCTCTTTGAAAGGAGGCATTGCAAGAATATATACCCACCAGTTGACCATCCTGCCCGTGACTTAGAAACGCATGGTGGCCTTCCAGCACAGGTTCCCCCATATATAATCCTGCTACAGCTATCTCCCTCAGACCTCCAGTAAGTGTGAGCTGAATGGAGCAGCATTGGAGTGAATTTATTCAAGGAGGTGGATGCTGGCCACACCTCTCTTGTTAACTTGTCCCTGGCTGGTTCAGTTCCGATGCTCCACCCACAGCGAGCCAGTTACTGTGCAGGGACTGAAATCAGTGTTTCGTTTTGGAGATACAGCTTGGTAACAGGCCCCCCCCCCCACCCCGGCCACCGTGTCCGGGCTGACCAGTGATCACCCTAAAGGGCCTGCCCCACTTAGGCTATTTTTAGGCGACTGTCATAGTCATAGAAACATAGAAAATAGGTGCAGGAGGAGGCCATTCGGCCCTTCGAGCCAGCACCGCCATTCATTGTGATCATGGCTGATCGTTCGCTATCAATAACCCGTGCCTGCCTTCTCTCCATATCTCTCGACTCCACCAGCCCCTAGAGCTCTATCTGACTCTCTCTTAAATCCATCCAGTGATTCGGCCTCCACTGTGGTAGGGAATTCCATAAATGCACAACTCTCTGGGTAAAAAAGTCGTAGCAGGTCGCCGAAAAACCTGTGACAGGACCCCCCCCCCCCCCCCCCCCTCCTCCCTCCCAAGACATAAAATTTGAAATAGAATTGTTACATTAACGCCGACATCACCGGCGACAACCTACGACAGCACCTACGTCAGGAGAAGTCAAGCTACGCTCATTGGCGTCAAGCCCACTGTCGCCGGCTGTCTCCAAACATTTTTCAACATGTTGAAACTCCAGCGGCGACCAGGAGAAATCCAGACGCTACGACTCTTTGAGCGACTGAGGAGACGACTCACGACCATACAGGCGACCCCCGGCGACCGTGCGGCAACAGCCTAGTCGCCTGTAGTCATCTAAAAAATCGCCTAAGTAGGACAGGCCCTTTATCCTTCCTCATGTATCTATCTGGACACTGTAAATGGCTCAATTGTAATCGGTTTTGCAGCTGGCTGATTCGCACGCAACAAAAGATTTTCACTGTACCTCAGTACACGTGATCATAAAATGATTTACATTAGTTTTATCCTACACAAAGGGGGCCATTTACAGAAGCCAATTAACCTACAAACCTGCACGTCTTTGGAGTGTGGGTGGAAACCGGAGCACCCGGAGTAAACCCACGCAGGTCACGGGGAGAACGTGCAAACTCCGTACCGACAGCGCCCGTAATCAGGACCAAACCCAGGTCTCTGGTGCTGTGAGGCAGCAGCTCTACCCGCTGCGCCACCGTACCGCTCTACATGTTGAATGAAGTTCCATGATCCAAGCATTGTTGCAATAAGTGTGGGTATCACACGCTCACCATTGGTGCGAGAAGATATATAATTACTAGATAGGGTCGACAGTCAGAACGACAGTCAGAATCGGCTGGGAAATAGCAAATACCAAGAGCTTTGATTGAATAAGGGGTAAGCCAATTAGAACGGAGACGAGGAAACACTTTTTCTCACAGAGAGTGGTGAGACTGTGGAATTCTCTGCCTCAGAGGGCGGTGGAGGCCGGTTCTCTGGATGCTTTCAAGAGAGAGCTAGATAGGGCTCTTAAAGATAGTGGAGTCAGGGGATATGGGGAGAAGGCAGGAACGGGATACAAGATACAAGATACATTTATTTGTCACATGTGCCAGTTGGCAGAGTGAAATGTGGTCACCATACAGCCATACACTAAAATAAAGAACACAACACATGATAGAGTTCAACATGAAACATCCCCACACAGCAGAATCAAACGTTTCCCACTGTGAGGGAAGGCAGCAAAGTCAGTCTCTTCCTCGCTGTTCACCCGTGGTCAGGGCCTCCGGAGCCCAACGCAGTCGCCGCGACGGGCAGCCCCCCGCTCAGGCCCATTCACCGGGATGTTGGAACCAACGTCGGAACTGGAGGCCAACCTCAGCGGCTTGGACCTCCAAAACGGCCGCTTCCCACCGGAGCCCGCAGCTCCCGACTTACCCAGACCCCACCGGGCGGAGACTCAGCACTGGCGGCCCTCGGCAAAGGAGATGTGGGGGGCACATCTTTTATAAACAGAGAGTGGTGGGTGCCTTGTGGTGGAGGCAGATACAATAGTGGTGTTTAAGAGGCTTGTGGACAGGCACATGGATATGCAGGGAATGGAGGAGAGTTGGTTTAACCATCCTGTTTGGACATTGGGCCTGGTCCGGTGCTGTACTGGTCTACGTACGTTTCCATTAGTGTGAGAGTCTCGGACTAGAGGCCTCAGAATTGAAGGACGTTCTTTTAGGGAGGAGATGAGAAGAAATTAATTTAGTCCCAGAGTGGTGAATCTGTGGAATTCTTTGCCACTGGGGAGGCCAAGTCAGTGGATATTTTTAAAGCAGAGATAGATAGATTCTTGATTAGTGCGGATGTCAGAGGTTATGGGGAGAAGGCAGTAGAATGGGGTTAGGAGGGAGAGATAGATGAGCCATGATTGAATGGTGGAGTGAACTAGATGGGCCGAATGGCCTAATTCTACACCTATCATATGACCTAATGACGCACTATGTTGAAAGGCACCATTTTGCACTGTTCCATTTGAAGGCCAAAGAAACGCTTCAAGGACAACATCAAGAACAGTCTGAAGAAATTCCACATCACATCGAGCAACTGGGAGCACATTGCACTGGACAGGCGCTCCTGGAGGAAATCCGTGCGGGAAGGAGCTGCACGTCACGAAACGGAACTACGCCGTGTCGCAGAGACAAAGAGACAGCACCGTAAGGAGAGGGAGAGAGAGAAGGGGGCTCGACGACTACCAACCACCGCCAGTCTCCACTGCCCACATTGTAGCAAGGTGTGTGGATCGCGGATCGGCCTCTACAGACATCTGCAGACCCACAAGTAGACGACCCTATGGAGAGGAGAGGAGAGGAGAGAACAGTCATACTCGTTTCCAGTGACCGCTGATGAAGATGATGATGACTCTTTGTATCTCAGTGGAATATAGACCCCGTGGAGGTGTTGGATGGAATGATATAACTGGTTTAGACTGATGGTGGGATGGGAGAGGTGGAATGTTCTAGCCCTAAGAGCTAAATCTAACTCTCTCTAGAAAACATCGAGTGAATTGGCCTCCACTGCCTCTGTGGCAGAGAATTCCACTGATTCACAACTTTCTGGGTGAATAAATGTTTCCTCATCTCAGTCCTAAATGGCCGACCCCTTATTCTTAAACTGTGACCCTGGTTCTGGACTCCCCCAACATCGGCAACTTGGTTCCTGCATCGATCCTGTCTAATCCTTTAAGAATTTTATATGTTTCTATAAGATCCCCTCTCATCCTTCTAAATTCCAGCAAATACAAGCTCAGTCGACCCATTCTTTCACCATATGTCAGTCCCAGGAATTAACCTGGTGAACCTACGCTGCACTCCCTCAATAGCAAGAATGTCCTTCCACAAATTTGGAGACCAAAACTGCACACAATACTCCAGGTGTGGTCTCACTAGGGCCCTGTACAACTGCAGAAGGACCTCTTTGCTCTTCTACTCAACTCCTTGTTATGAAGATCAGCATGCCAGACTGATTCCTGGGATGTAGGGACTTTCATATGAAGAAAGCCTGGATAAACTAGGCTTGTACTCGCTGGAATTTAGAAGATTGAGGGGGGATCTTATAGAAACTTCCAAAATTCTTAAGGGGTTGGACAGGCTAGATGCTGGAAGATTGTTCCCGATGTTGGGGGAGTCCAGAACAAGGGATCACAGTCTAAGGATAAGGGGGAATTCCTTTAGGACCGAGATGAGGAAAACATTCTTTACACAGAAAGTGGTGAGTCTCTGGAATTCTCTGCCACAGAAGGTCGTTGAGGCCAGTTCATTGGCTATATTCAAGAGGGAGTTGGATGTGGCTCTTGTGGCTAAAGGGATCAGGGGGTATGGAGAGAAGGCAGGTACGGGATGCCGAGTTGGATGATCAGCCATGGTCATATTGAATGGCGGTGCAGGCTCGAAGGGCCGAATGGCCTACTCCTGCACCTATTTTTCTATGTTTCTATGCCATTAGCTTTGTTCACTGCCTGAACAAGGACCCCCAGATCCCGTTGCACCTCTCCCTTTCCCAGTCTGACACCATTCAGATAATAATCTGCCTTCCGGTTCTTGCCACCAAAGTGGATAACCTCACATTTATTAGGAGCCTGTTATGTGGCCAGTACATAAATGGTGAATGTTCAGAGTCTTTTTCCCCAGAGTAGGGCAATCTGGAACTGGAGGGCAAAGGTTTAAGGTGAGAATGGGAATATTTAGATTAGTTTAGAGATACAACGTGGAAACAGGCCCTTCGGCCCACTGGGTCCTTGCCAACATTTACACTATCCTATACCCACTATTTTCTTTTGACATTTACCAAGCCAATTAACCTACAAACCTGTACGTCTTTGGAGTGTGGGAGGGGAACCGAAGATCTCGGAGAAAACCCACGCAGGTCACGGGGAGAACGTGCAAACTCCGTACAGACAGCACCCGTAGTCGGGATTGAACCGGGGACTCCGGCGCTGCATTCGCTGTAAGACAGCAACTCTACCGCTGCGCCACCGTCCATTTAATAGGAACCTGAAAAGCAACTTAAGCCACATTTATTTGGAGATAATATGGGCCAGTGGAAGCTGAAACACACAGAGAGCAAGGGAAACAAAAGGTTTAACCCAACGACGAGAAAAACATGATATTATTTTCCAACTCACTGTTATTTCCAGACGGCAGCCCATACCATGCAAAACAGACCCCTAGTGATAAAAATATCAATTATTTATTCAAAATAGCAGCATTCAACGTTAGTTCTTGAAGATAACATTTGCTCCTTTTCTGGACCTGTCCCTCTCATCATTCTTATCTTGATTTGTTCAGCTGGAGGACAATATATTGTCGGCATGAAGGACATAACTACCCCACGGAGTTTGACAGTGGCTCCAAGGTTGTTCTGGAGGCAGCAAGATTATCATTAAGGCTTGCCATTGACGTGGTGTTCATTCTGCTCCTATTTTTAGAATTATAATACTCTTTGAATAAACTAATATAGAACAGTACAGGTGCGGCAAATGGCTGTGCCATGCGTGATGCCGAGACCAACTCTCCTCAGCCTGCATGTGATTCGTATCCCTCCATTGCCTGCATACCCACGTGCCTATCCAAAAGCCTCTTAAACACCACGATCATATCTGCCTCCACCATCGCCCCTGGCAGCGCGTTCCAGGCACCCACCACCCTCTGTGTACAACAACCTCCCCGCACATCACCTTTAACCTTTGCCCCTCTCAACTACCTCTTCTGGCGGCTCGTCCCATACCCTCTGTGTGAGAAAGCTGCTGAATAAATCTTTCCCCTCTCACCTTAAACCTCTGCTCTCTAGATCTTGATTCCCCCACTCTGGGGAAAAGATCTGTACATTCACCCGGTCTAATCCCCTCATGGTTTTATGTACCTCTATAAGATCACCCCTCAGCCTCCTGCGCTCCAAGGAATAGATTCCTAGCCTGCCCTAGCCTCTCCCTGTAGCACAGGCCGAGGCCTGGCAACATCCAGGTAAATCTCCTCTGGGCCTTTTGGGCTGAATGGCATCTTGCATGCAGCACGATGACCCAATACTCCCAATACAGTGTTGGAAGGAACTGCAGATGCTGGTTTACGCTGGAAACAGGCACACAATGCTGGAGTAACTCAGCGGGACAGGCAGCGTCTCTGGAGAGAAGGAATGGGTGACGTTTCGGGTGGAGACCCTTCTTCAGTCTGAAGCAGAGTCTCGATCCAAAATGTCACCCATTCCTTCTCTCCAGAGATGCTGCCTGTCCAGCTGAGTTACCCCGGCATTGTGTGTCCATCCAATACTTCAAGTGTGGTCTGATCTACGTCTGTGCAAAGCTTTGATGGGCCTTGCCTGGTATGTCCCAGAGGAAGTCGCTCTGTACATGGTCATACTGAACTAACTGTGTGCACCTTTAGTGCCCCAGGTATTGGATAATGAGCAGATGCTGTTCCCTGCGCAGCTTGTACAGTTTGGCCACCAACGAAGAGAATGTTCAACATGAGGCCCTGACGGAGACGGGAGGGAGACCAGAGGGTGGAGGCAGGGGTCTGGTGCAGCGCAACAGCCCAACGGCACAGCGGTGAAGACAGTCATAGTCACAGTCACAGAGTCACAGAGACACGGAGACATGGAGACACAGAGTCACAGACACAGAGACACAGAGTCACAGTCACAGAGACACAGAGACACAGTCACAGAGACACATAGACACAGAGACACAGAGACACAGAGACACAGGGACACAGTCACAGAGACACAGAGACACAGTCACAGAGACACAGAGTCACAGCCACAGAGACACAGAGACACAGAGTCACAGTCACAGAGACACAGAGTCACAGCCACAGAGACACAGAGACACAGAGTCACAGTCACAGAGACACAGAGTCACAGACACACAGAGACACAGAGACACAGAGTCACAGACACAGAGTCACAGACACAGAGACACAGAGACACAGAGACACAGAGTCACACAGTCACAGAGTCACAGACACAGAGACACAGAGACACAGAGACACAGAGTCACAGTCACAGAGACACAGAGACACAGAGACACAGAGTCACAGTCACAGAGACACAGAGACACAGAGACACAGAGTCACAGAGTCACAGTCACAGAGACACAGAGTCAGTCACAGAGACACATAGACACAGAGACACAGAGACACAGACACAGAGACACAGAGACACAGAGACACAGAGACACAGAGTCACAGTCACAGACACAGAGTCACAGTCACAGAGACAGAGTCACAGAGACACACAGACACAGAGACACAGAGTCACGGACACACAGAGACACACAGACACAGAGTCACAGACACAGAGACACAGAGGCACAGAGACACAGAGTCACAGAGTCACAGAGTCACAGAGACACAGACACAGAGTCACAGAGACACAGTCACAGAGACACAGAGTCACAGAGACACAGAGGCACAGAGACACAGAGACACAGAGACACAGAGACAGTCACAGAGACACAGAGTCACAGAGACACAGAGGCACAGAGACACAGAGACACAGAGACACAGAGACAGTCACAGAGACACAGAGTCACAGAGACACAGAGACACAGAGGCACAGAGACACAGAGACACAGAGACACAGTCACAGCGACACAGAGACACAGTCACAGAGACACAGAGACACAGAGTCACAGAGACACAGAGACACAGAGTCACGGAGACACAGTCACAGAGACTCAGAGACACGGAGACACAGAGACACAGAGACACAGTCACAGCGACACAGAGTCACAGAGTCACAGAGTCACAGAGACACAGAGACACAGAGACACAGAGACATGGAGACAAGGAGACAAGGAGACATAGAGACAGTCACAGAGTCACAGAGACACAGTCACAGTTACAGAGACACAGACACAGACACAGAGACACAGAGACGGAGATATAGAGACACAGAGTGATAGAGTCAATAAACAATAGGTGCAGGAGTAGGCCATTCAGCCCTTCGAGACAGCACCAGTCATAGAGTGGTACAGCACAGAAACAGGCCCTTCAGCCCAACTTGCCCACACCGGCCAACATGTCCCATCTACACTAGTCCCACCTGCCTGCGCTTGGTCCATATCCCTCCAAGCCTGTCCTATTCATGTACCTGTCTGACTGTTTCTTAAATGTTGTGATAGTCCCAGCCTCAACTACCTCCTCTGGCAGCTCGTTCCACACACTCACCACCCTTTGTGTGAAAACGTGACCCCTCAGATTCCTATTAAATCTTTTCCCCTTCACCTTGAACCTGTGTCCTCTGGTCCTCGATTCCCCCTACTCTGGGCAAGAGACTCTGTGCATCTACCCGATCTATTCCCCTCTTGACTTTATACACCTCTATAAGATCACCCCTCATCCTCCTGCGCTCCACAGCATAGAGTCCCAGCCTGCCCCAACCTCTCCCTGTAACTCACACCCTCTAGTCCTGGCAACATCATCGTAAATCTTCTCTGTACCTTCTCCAGCGTGACAACATCTTTCCTATAACGCGGGGCCCAGAACTGAACACAATACTCTAAATGCGGTCTCACCAAGGTCTTGCCCGTGCTCGATGAGCTCATTGATGTCGGAAGGTGGACCAGTTGCACAAGGAGTTGGTGAAGACCTGCTGCGTGCAGACGTGATCGCCCCATTGCCGGAACGTTATGGAGGCTTGGGAGAGGGGGTTTACCAGAAAGCGGCCTGGATTAGAGGGTAATAGCTCCAGGGAGAGGTTGGACAGGCTTAAAGGGCCTGTCCCACTTGGCGACTGCCGGTGTCGTATCAGAGTCGCCAAAAGATTTTGAACGTTTCAAAATCCAGCGGCGACAAAAAAAATGTGGCGACACGTGAAAAAACACCGCGCGTCAGTACGCCATCACGCCGCGTCACGCCGGTGACCTGATACGTCAGTCAATGATGCCGGCAGTCTCCGAAAAAATCACCAAGTGGGGCAGGCCCTCTAGATTGTTTTCTCTGGATCGTCGGAGGCTGCGGGGAGACCTGATAGAAGTATATAAAACTATGAAGACGAGTCTTGACCCAAAACATCGCCTATTCCTTCGCTCCATTGATGCTGCTTCACCCACTGGGTTTATCCAGCATTTTTGTCGACCTATAAATCTAGGATGTCAGAAGTTATGGGGAGAAGGCAGGGGAATGGGTTTAGGAGGATGTGCTGCATCTGGAGAGGGTTCAGAGGACGTTTACAAGATTGATCCCAGGAATGAGTAGGTTAACCTATGATGAGCGTTTAACGACTTCACTGGAGTTTAGAAGAATGAGGGGGGACCTCATTGAAACATACAGAATAGTGAAAGGCCTGGATTGAGTGGATGTGGAGAGGATGTTTCCACTAGTGGGAGAGTCTAGGACCAGAGCTCACAGCCTCAGAATGAAAGGACGTTCCTTTAGGAAAGAGGAGAGGAGAAATTTCTTTGGATAGAGGGTGCGATTCTTTACCACAGATGGCTGTGGAGGCCAAGTCAATGGATATTCTTGATTAGTACGGGTGTCAGGGGTTATGGGGAGAAGGCAGGAGAATGGGGTTAGGAGGGAGAGATAGATCAGCCGTGATTGAATGGCAGAGTAGACTCGATGGGCCGAATGGCCTAATTCTACTCCTATCACTTCTGACTTACTGACCTCATGAGAGCCATAGATGGAGTAGACAGTCAGAACCTTCATCCTAGGGTGGGAATGTCAAAGACTCCATGGCCAACCTAAATGAGCATGTGACAATGTTACAGACTAGGGGCACAGCTTGGAGGAGGAAGGGGCAAAGTTTCATGGAGTTATGCGGGGGCTGGTTTCTTTACACAGAGGGTGATGGGTGCCTGGATGATCAGCCATGATGATCAGAGGTGAATCAGAGATGGGGAGGAAAACTTAGAGCCTGCAGGACCATTTCTGGGAGCCTAGAGATGCTAATTTTAGACTTCTCAATGATTTGATTAGTTTAGAGATACAGCGCTGAAACAGACCCTTAGGTCCACCGAGTCCGCACCGACCAGCGATCCCCGCACATTAACACTATCCTACACATGCCAGGGACAATTTACATTTACACCAAGCCAATTAACCTACAAGCCTGCATGTCTTTGGAGTGCGGGAGGAAACCGGAGCAGCTGGTGAAAACCCACGCAGTTCACGGGGAGAACGTACAAACTCCGTACAGACAGCGCCCGTGGTCAGGATGAAACCCGGGTCTCTGGCGCTGTGAGGCAGCAACTCTACCGTTGCGCCACCGTGACGTGCTAATTGGAGACAATTCTGACTGATCCCTTTTTGAAGGTCAGACAATTGAAGAGGAATATCTTTAGGCAGAGGGTGGTGAATCTGTGGAATTCTTTGCTACAGACGGCTGTGGAGGCCAAGTCAGTGGATATTTTTAAGTCGGAGACTGATAGATTCTTGATTAGCACGGGTGTCAGAGGTTATGGGGAGAAAGCAGGAGAATGGGGTTAGGAGGGAGGGATAGGTCAGCCATGATTGAATGGCGGAGCAGACTTGATGGGCCAAATGGCCTAATTCTGCTCCTTGAACTTGTAAATTGGTGATATGATGCATCTTATTCCAGAATCACAAAGGGAATGACAACATTTGGAACAAAAGGGCTCTTTCTGCTCACACAGTTTTATTCATTTCTAAATAAAGCTCCAGAACACATCGGGGTAATTGCTGTTTTGCTATTATTGACGTTTATTATCAAGATGAGGGCGCTATTTGTAGCAGCAGTAGCCTGACCTTGACAGCGTTGACCTGAATGCTGAAACGTCACGGTGGGAGGCAGCTACCTGCAGAGATATTTTGTACGAATAAATCTACCAAAGAGTTAGAGACAAACCTGGTAATCTGGCCGGCTTCATGTTTATCAACGTGCACCCTCAATCACCGTGCACCTAATGAAACTTCACAAATATCCACACACTTACAAGATACAAGATACATTTATTTGTCACATGTGCCAGTTGGCAGAGTGAAATGTGATCACCGTACAGCCATACACTAAAATAAAGAACACAACACACACACGTTAGAGTACAACACAAAACATCCCCACACAGCAGAATCAAACGTTTCCCACTGTGAAGGAAGGGACCAAAGTCAGTCTCTTCCTCTGATGATCACCTGTGGTCGGGGCCTCTGGAGCCCTCCGCAGTCGCCGCTATGGGCAGCCCGCCGCCCAGACCCGCTCGCTGGGATGTCACGGTGGAACGGGAGACAAACCTCAACGGCTTGGACCTCCAAAATGGCCGCCGCTCCCATGGAGTCCGCGATGGGCAAAGAGCCCCAGGACTCCACGATGTCGGTCAGCGCCGCCAGCGCTGGGAGCTCCGGGAACCGCAGCCCCGCCATGTTGGAGCAGAGGGCCCAACGCTCCGGAGCTTCAAACGGCGATCCAGGTAGGCATTGCCCGCTCCGCAGTGAATCAAGTGCCGCCGCCGCTGAAGCTCTGTTCCGGTCCCCGGTCTCCGGTAGGAAAGGCCGCTCCGATTCACGAGGAGTGGGACGAGGACGCGACTCGGAGAAATAGTCGCATCCCCGCCAGGAAGCGACTGGGAATTGGTTTCCCCCTTACCCTCCCCCACATAGAAAAACTAAAGTATCCCAAAACAAAACTGTTCAGCCAAACTAAAATTTAAAAACGTTATTACATTTTTAACTTATACTTAAAGTTTCTATTAGTCTCAAATACATCGTTCTGTGTTTGCTCTGAACTTGGCTCCAGGCCACTATTTACACAAATGACAAAGCCACAGCTGATGATAACAACCTCAAACAGAAACAAAATTCATACCCGCACAGTGCTGGAAATAGTCCTGTACAAGGTGTACTGAGCACGCACTGTGCCACTGGGGCCTTGGTGAAATGTCTGGCATCAAGCAGGGAACCCAGAGTGCAGAGCAAACAGGACCATGGCAATAAAGCGTTATGCAATCACATGTCCACAGGCATATTGGGAACAGAACCAAACATCCTGGCACAAGTTACATTCCTGCATTGCACTGCGTTTCAGAACAATGGCCGATTCCAAAACCACGACCGAGATACAGTACAGAAGACCCGAAACGTCACCTATCCATGTTCTCCACAGATGCTACCTGACCCACTGAGTTACTCCAGCACTCTGTGAAACGTCACCTATCCATGTTCCCCACAGATGCTGCCTGACCCGCTGAGTTACTCCAGCACTCTGTGAAACGTCACCTATCCATGTTCTCCACAGATGCTGCCTGACCCGCTGAGTTACTCCAGCACTCTGTGAAACGTCACCTATCCATGTTCTCCACAGATGCTACCTGACCCACTGAGTTACTCCAGCACTCTGTGAAACGTCACCTATCCATGTTCTCCACAGATGCTGCCTGACCCGCTGAGTTACTCCAGCACTCTGTGAAACGTCACCTATCCATGTTCTCCACAGATGCTACCTGACCCACTGAGTTACTCCAGCACTCTGTGAAACGTCACCTATCCATGTTCTCCACAGATGCTGCCTGACCCGCTGAGTTACTCCAGCACTCTGTGAAACGTCACCTATCCATGTTCTCCACAGATGCTGCCTGACCCGCTGAGTTACTCCAGCACTCTGTGAAACGTCACCTATCCATGTTCTCCACAGATGCTGCCTGACCCACTGAGTCACTCCAGCACTCTGTGAAATGTCACCTATCCATGTTCTCCACAGATGCTGCCTGACCCGCTGTTACTTCAGCATTTTGTGTCTATCTTTAGAACAGCACAGGAACAGGCCCTTCGGCCCACAATGTCTGTGCTGAACTCGATGCCATTACTAACTCACGTGATCCATACCCCTCCATTCCCTGCATATCCATGTGCCACTCCAAAAGCCTTTTAAATGCCACTACCATATCACATTCACAAGTTATGGGAGTAGAATTAGGCCATTCGGCCCATCGAGTCTACTCTGTCATTCAATCATGGCTGATCCCATTTTCCTGCCTTCTCCCCATAACCCTTGACACCCGTTCGAATCAAGAATTTGTCGAACACTGCCTTAAAAATATCCCCTGGCTGAGTCTCTACAGCCCTCTGTGGCAATGAGTTCCCAATACCCTCTGACCATGAAGTTCCCCCTCGCGTCCTTTCTAAAAGAGCGCACTTTAATTCTGAGGCTGTGACCTCTGATCCTACACTCTCCCACCACCAATAAAATTGACTTTGACTTTGACATCCTCTCCACATCCACTCTATCTCTGCCTTTTATTATTCTGTAAGTTTCAATCAGGTCCCCCCTCAACTTTCTCAACCTTCTAAAGAGGTTCCCCGTCCGCCTCCATCACCGTCCATGGCAGCGCGTTCCAGACCGGCACCCCCTCCTTGTCAAAAACATACCCCGCACACCTCCTTGCCCCTCTCACCCCAAAGCTACAGCCTCGTAGACAGTCACAACTAATATGATTAGTTTTAATCTGCAATTTGAGAAGGAGAACGTTAAATCGGAAGTGTCAGTGATGCAGTTGAACAAAGGGGACTATGGCGGCATGAGAGGGGAGCTGGCCAAGGTAGACTGGAAAGGGATCCTAGCAGGAATGACGGTGGAACAGCAATGGCAGGAATTTCTGGGCATAATCCGGAAGTCGCAGGATCATTTCATTCCAAAACGGAAGAAAGATTCTAAGGGGAGTAGGAGGCAACCGTGGCTGACAAGAGAAGTTCGGGATAGAATAAAACTAAAAGAAAAGATGTATAACACAGCAAAGAGTAGCCGGAAGCCAGAGGATTGGGAAACTTTCACAGGACAACAGAAGGAAACAATACGGGCAATACGGGCTGAAAAGATGAAGTATGAGGGGAAGCTGGCCAGGAATATAAAGAAGGACAGTAAAAGCTTCTTTAGATATGTTAAGGGAAAAAGAGTAGCAAAGTCAAATGTGGGTCCCTTGAAGGCAGACACGGGTGAAATTATTATGGGCAACATGGAAATGGCAGAAGAGTTGAACAGGGACTTCGGATCTGTCTTCACTAAGGAGGACACACACAATCTCCCAGATGTACTGGAGGACAGAGGATCTAGGGGGTAGAAGAACTGAAAGAGATTTTCATTAGGCGAGAAATAGTATTGGGTAAGCTAATGGGACTGAAGGATGATGAATCCCCTGGGCCTGATGGTCTAAATCCCAGGATCCTCAGGGAGGTGGTTCTAGAAATAGTGGACGCATTGGTGATTATTTTCCAATGTTCAATAGATTCAGGATCAGCTCCTGTGGATTGGAGGATAGCTAATGTTATCCCACTTTTCAAGAAAGGAGCGAGAGAGAAAACGGGGAATTACAGACCAGTTAGCCTGACTTCGGTGGTGGGAAAGATGCTGGAGTCAATTATTAAAGAGGTAATAATGGGGCATTTGGATAGCAGTAAAAGGATTAGTCCAAGCCAACATGGATTTATGAAAGGGAAATCATGCTTGACTAATCTTCTGGAATTTGTTGAGGATGTGACAAGTAAAATGGATGAAGGGGTGCCAGTGGATGTAGTGTATCTAGACTTTCAGAAAGCCTTTGATAAGGTCCCACACGGGAGACTGGTGACTAAAATTAGAGCACATGGTATTTGGGGTGGGGTGTTGACATGGATAGAAAATTGGTTGGCAGACCGGAAGCAAAGAATAGGAGTGAACGGGTCCTTTTCAGAATGGCAGGCAGTGGCGAGTGGAGTGCCGCAAGGCTCGGTGTTGGGGCCGCAACTGTTTACCATATATATTAATGATTTGGAAGAGGGAATTAGGAGCAACACTAGCAAGTTTGTGGATGAGACAAAGCTGGGTGGCAGTGTTAACTGTGAAGAGGATGTTAGGAGGTTGCAGGGGAACCTGGACAGGTTGAGTGAGTGGGCAGATGCGTGGCAGATGCAGTATAATATAGATAAATGTGAGGTTATCCACTTTGGCGGCAAAAACAAGGGGGCAGATTATTATCTCAATGGGGTTAGGTTAGTTAAGGGGGAGGTGCAGCGAGACCTGGCTGTCCTTGTACACCAGTCACTGAAAGTTGGCGTGCAGGTGCAGCAGGCAGTGAAGAAAGCTAATGGAATGTTGGCCTTCATAACAAGAGGATTTCAGTACAGGAGTAAAGAGGTTCTTCTGCAGTTGTATAGGGCTCTGGTGAGACCACATCCGGAGTATTGTGTACAGTTTTGGTCTCCTAATTTGAGGAAGGACATCCTTGTGATTGAGGCAGTGCAGCGTAGGTTCACGAGATTGATACCTGCGATGGCGGGACTGTCATGTGAGGAAAGATTGAAAAGACTAGGCTTGTATTCACTGGAGTTTAGAAGGATGAGGGAATATCTTATAGAAACATATAAAATTATAAAAGGACTGAACAAGCTAGATGCAGGAAAAATGTTCCCAATGTTGGGTGAGTCCAGAACCAGGGGCCACAGTCTTAGAATAAAGGGGAGGTCATTTAAGACTGAGGTGAGAAAAAACTTTTTTACCCAGAGAGTTGTGAATTTATAGAATTCCCTGCCACAGAGGGCAGTGGAGGCCAAATCACTGGATGGATTTAAGAGAGAGTTGAATAGAGCTCTAGGGGCTAGTGGAGTCAAGGGATATGGGGAGAAGGCAGGCACGGGTTATTGATAGGGGACGATCAGCCATGATCACAATGAATAGCTGTGCTGGCTCAAAGGGCTGAATGGCCTCCTCCTGCACCTATTGTCGATGTTTCTATGTTTCTCTAACCCTTATTCCCGAAAAAATACAAGAGGGTATTGTGAGATTTATTAACAATCTCAGGGGTAACTTTCTCACACAAAGCGTGGTGGGTGCATTGAACAAGCTGCCGGAGGAGGTAGCTGAGGAAGGGACTATAGCAACGTTTAGACTGGTACATGGATAGGACGGATTTAGAGGGATATGGGCCAAACGCAGGCAGGTAGGACAAGTGTAGACGGGACATGGCCAGCATGGGCAAGTTGGGCTGAAGGGCCTCTTTCCTATGACTCTATGACAATGAATGTAAGAGTCTGCAGGGATGCCCCACATGCTGGAACATGCTGGAGCAGAGATGTACTGAACCAATGCTCATGCATCACCATGGCAGAATGGGTCACTTCCGACACAAACAACAATCTGCTCCCTTGCTGTGGAGAACTCTAATGATCTCACCTTGAATCCACTCAGCATTCACCGCACACCACAAGGACAATCCCAACCATTTGCATCCCTCTGAGTGATGGGACATCTCCTGAAGAATCAGTCGATGGATTGTCCAGCCTGAGCTGAACCTCTCAGCATCTGGAGATTCCTCTCAAAGGCCGCATGGTGGCACAGCGGTAGAGTTGCTGCCTCACAGCGCCAGAGACCCAGGTTCCATCCTGACTACGGGTGCTGTCTGTGCAGAGTTTGTACGCTCCCCTCGTGGCCTGCGTGGGTTTTCTACAGGAGCTCCGGTTTCCTCCCACACGCCAAAGACGTGCAGGTTTGTAGGTAAATTGGCTTGATATAAATGATAATGGTCTATAGTGTGTGTGGGATAGGGTTAGTGTGCGGGGATCGCTGGTCGGCGCGGACTCGGTGGGCCAAAGGGCCTGTTTCCGCACTGTACCTCTAAAGTCTAAAATCGAAAGCCTCTACGTCTTAATGAGATCTCGTAAATGCTTTTCAACTCCAGTACATACAGGGCGATATTTTCTCAGCGTCTTTTCATGGGATAATAGACAATAGACAATAGGTGCAGGAGTAGGCCATTCGGCCCTTCGAGCCAGCACCACCATTCAATGTGATCATGACTGATCATCCCCAATCAGTTCCCCGTTCCTGCCTTCTCCCCATATCCCCCAACTCTGCTATTTTTAAGAGCCCTATCTAGCTCTCTTTTGAAAGTATCCAGAGAACCGGCCTCCACCGCCCTCTGAGGCAGAGAATTCCACAGACTCACCACTCTGTGAGAAAAAGTGTTTTCTCGTCTCCGTTCTAAATAGTAAGTAAGTAAGTCTTTGGAGCGCCGAAGGTTAAGGGGGGACTTGATTGAGGTCTTTAAAATGATGAAAGGGATAGACAGAATTGACGTGGATAAGCTTTTCCCATTGAGGGTAGGGAAGATTCAAACAAGAGGGCATGACATGAGAATTAAGGGACAGAAGTTTAGGGGTAACATGAGGAGGAACTTCTTTACTCAGAGAGTGGTGGCTGTGTGGAATGATCTTCCAGCAGAAGTGGTGGAGGCAGGATCGATTTTAACATTTAAAAGTAAAGTGGATAGGTATATGGACGGGAAGGGAATGGAGGGGTATGGTCTGAGTGCAGGTAGATGAGACTAGGGGAAAATAAATGGTCGGCACGGACTGGAAGGGCCGAGAAGGCCTGTTTCAGTGCTGTAATTGTTATATGGTTAAGTAAATTATATTTATATAGCACGTTTAAATCAACTAGCGTTGAAACCAAAGTGCTTTACATAGAAGAAATAATTAAGTTTCCGTACATCGACAGAAGAATTAAAAAAAGAAAAATGACACAACACATCATAGAATTCAACGTGAACATCCCCCCCACAACAGAATCAAAGTTTTCCACTGCGGGGAAAGGCACGAGAAAGTTCAGTCCTCTTCCTCTGTGATCACCCGAGGTCGGGGCCTATTTGTGGCATCCGCAGCCAGTCCGATGTTTTCAGGCCTTCTTGCCGGGAAGATGGAACTCCGGCGTCGGGGGAACATTCCCCAACGGCTTGGAACGTCTGGAGCGGCCGCTTCCTCCCCAGAGACCTCAGGCCGCGTTGGTTGGAGCTCCGACTCTGGCGATCTCAGATCCCAACTCAGAAGGACCTCTTTGCTCCTATATTCGATTCCTCTTGTTATAAGGGCCAACATGCCATTTGCTTTCTTCACTGCCTGCTGTACCTGCATGCTTACTTTCATAGACTGATGTTCAAGGACCCCCAGATCCCATTGTACTTCCCCTTTTCCCAACTTGACGCCATTTAGATGTAATCTGCCTTCCTGTTTTTGCTACCAAAGTGGATAACCTCACATTTATCCACATTAAACTTCATCTGCCATGCATCTGCCCACTCCCCCAACCTGTCCAAGTCACCCTGCATTCTCATAGCATCCTCCTCACAGTTCACACTGCCACCCAGCTTTGTGTCATCTGCAAATTTGCTAATGTTACTTTGAATCCCTTCGTCCAAATCATTGATGTATATTGTAAATGGCTGCAGTCCCAGCACCGAGCCTTGCGGTACCCCACTAGTCACTGCCTGCCATTCTGAAAGGGACTCGTTAATCCCTACTCTTTGTTTCCTGTCAGCCAACCACTTCTCTATCCATGTCAGCACTCTACCCCCAATACCATGTGCCCTAATTTTGCCCACTAATCTCCTATGTGTCTTATGTATCTCCTTATCAAATGCCGTACAACAAACAGTCAGAAAGCCAAGTAATAATAGCCTTCGGTGTACACAAAGAGCTGGAGTAACTCAGCGGGTCAGGCAGCATCTGTGGAGAACATGGATAGGTGACGTTTCACAGAGTGCTGGAGTAACTCAGCGGGTCAGGCAGCATCTGTGGAGAACATGGATAGGTGACGTTTCACAGAGTGCTGGAGTAACTCAGTGGGTCAGGCAGCATCTGTGGAGAACATGGATAGGTGACGTTTCACAGAGTGCTGGAGTAACTCAGCGGGTCAGGCAGCATCTGTGGAGAACATGGATAGGTGACGTTTCACAGAGTGCTGGAGTAACTCAGCGGGTCAGGCAGCATCTGTGGAGAACATGGATAGGTGACGTTTCACAGAGTGCTGGAGTAACTCAGCGGGTCAGGCAGCATCTGTGGAGAACATGGATAGGTGACGTTTCACAGAGTGCTGGAGTAACTCAGCGGGTCAGGCAGCTCCTGTGGAGAACATGTATAGGGGACGTTTCGGGTCGGGGCCCTTCTTCAGACTCCAAAGAGCCGAGAATCAGCAGGAATCACAGAGGGGGATCAGTAAGAGAGGGTCTCACAGAACTCCCATCAGAGAGAGGAGGTGAATTTCCGCAATCTGAGGACGGGTCCCGAGCCGAAACGTCACCTATCCATGTTCTCCACAGATGCTGCCTGACCCGCTGAGTTACTCCATATCTTTGTGTACACTGAAGGCTATTATTACTTGGCTTTCTGACTGTTTGTTGTACCTGCATGTTTACATACAGTGTTTCATGAACCAGCACACCAAGATCTCTTTGTAGACCAATATTTACTGATTTCTCACCATTTTAAACTTTTTTTCTCAATGCTTCCCAGCATTGTGAACAGCCCCAGTTGTCCTCACGTTACCCTCCGCTCTCCATCTGAATGCTGGTCCCACTGCAGAGTCCACACTGCTCCCGTCCATCTATCAATCACCAGCGAACCACCATCCATAACTCTTGGTCTTTTTATCCTTAATAGAAAGTGTGACTGGGCTAAGTCAGGCAGCCTGAAGGACTTGTGTACACCATACCATGTTCAAGAAAGAACTGCAGATACTGGCAAAATCGAAGGTAGACAAAAATGCTGGAGAAACTCAGCGGGTGAGGCAGCATCTATGGAGCGAAGGAATAGGCGACGTTTCTGGTCAAGACTCTTCTTCAGACTGATGTGGGAGTGGGGGGGGGGGGGCAGGAAGAAGGAAGGAAGAGGCGGAGACAGTGGGCTATGGGAGAGCTGGGAAGGGGAGGGGAAGGAGGGAGAAAGCAGGGACTACCTGAAATTGGAGAAGTCAATGTTCATACCGCTGATACTGCATTCAATCTTTGATAAACAGGCCCTTCGGCCCACCGAGTCCGTATCGACCAGCGATCCCCACGCACTAGCACTATTCTACACTCACTAGAGACAATTTTACATTTTTTACACCAAGCCAATTAACCTGCAAACCTGCACGTCTTTGGAGTGTGGGAGGAAACCGGAGCACCCGGAGAAAACCCACGCAGGTCACGGGGAGAACATACAAACTCCGTACAGACAGCACCCGTAGTCAGGATTGAACCCGGATCCCTGGCGCTGTGAGGCAGCAACTCTACCACTGCGCCACCGTCCCGCTCCTGGGGATGAGTTGTCTTGTCCCGCGGCAATGGCAGCATCGCACTACCACCACTGAGTCAGCCCAATAATGCTGGCTTATACTGAAGATAGACACAAAATGCTGGAGTGACTCAGTGGGTCAGGCAACATCTCTGGTTAATCTAGCATTCTGAGCCAAATGTGCAGCTGCCAAATGTGCAGCTCCACAGCCTGATGGAAGTTCAGCAGGTGTACACTAAACATCTGTATATGCCGCCCATTAGTGCCTTCATCTCCGGAAGTGGCGGCGCTGCCCTGCAGTTCCTCTGTCTTTTTCTTTTTTTGTTTTCTTTTGTCTTGTTAGATGTATGTTATAGTTTATTTTTAATTGTGTATGTGTGGGGGGCGGGGGAAACTTGTTTTAGTCTCTTCCTTCGGGGGGGGGGATACAACCTTTTCTTTGTCGTATCCCCGTCTCCGTCTGCGCTGAGGCCTAATCGTGGAGCTGGCGGCCTCCAACTGGGGCTGACCTCGAGGCTCCGGAGGCAGAGCCAGGACTCACTATCGCGAAGCTGGCCGACTTCGGGGCTGTGGTGGCGCTCCGACTTCGGAGCCTCGGCTGCAGGCCCAGTGGACGACGACATTGGGAGCTCGCAGGTCCCAGGTTGGTGAGCGATTCTCCGGAGCTCCCGCAACAACAGCTTCATCCGCTGGGTTACACAAAAAGCTGGAGAAACTCAGCGGGTGCAGCAGCATCTAAGGAGCGAAGGAGATAGGCGACGTTTCGGGTCGAGACCCTTCTTCAGACGGGATCTTCATCCGCTGGACTGGAGGGCGGCAGCTTCGTCCGCCCCGGGCTGCGGAGTTTGAACCGGCCCGTTCGCGGAGCTCGGATTCGGCCGCGGGACTTACCATCACCCGGCGGGGGGCCCAACATCGAAAGCCTGGATCGCCTCAACACAGAGGGAGAACAAGGAAGGAAGAGACAAGGACTTTAAGACTTTTGCCTTCCATCACAGTGAGGAGGTGCCTGGTAGACTCACTGTGGTGGACGTTAAGGGTACACAAAAAGCTGGGGAAACTCAGCGGGTGCAGCAGCATCTAAGGAGCGAAGGAGATAGGCGACGTTTCGGGTCGAGACCCTTCTTCAGCTTAAACTGTGTTCATTGTGTGTTCTGTTATTTTATTCTCTGTCATGAACGGCAAGGTACGTAATTTTGTTCAAACTAAAAGTTTGGATGACAATAAAGGATACTTTATACTTTATTTACACACACCCGCTCTGACGAGATTCATCCCCGATCTGCCCCCTTCTGGACACCGGTCGGGCTGCAGAGACGTCACGACAAATTTCCGACTCAAGAGGGACATGGCCATCAAAGATCCTATAGCGGAGCAAGATAGACCACTCCTGCTAAATGCAACGGGCTGACGTATAGTACGCAACTGAGCGGAACGTGGGCCTTTTTTTCATCCATTTCCGTAACCCGACCCGACTCGCAGTGTAATCAACGTTGCGGGGGAACAGTTTGTGTTAATAAATTATAATTCTGAAAATGAGGAGAAGATTTTTACCAAATAACTTTTATTTTTACGCAGATGTTTCCGTAACCGGCTTCCGTGTCCACACTAGTATCTTTGCTCCGCTACGGGATCTTTGGTGCGGAAACGGAAGCCGGTTACGGAAATGGTGCCGAAAATTACCCGTGAATCTGCCCATGACCGTACTACGTCTTTTTCGTCGAGTGGACTATCTTGCTCGGCTATAGGATCTTCGATGGCCATTAAGCAATAAACACTGCCCTCTTGAGTTCAGTTTAGAGATGATGTATGCAAACAGGCCCTTTGGCCCACCAAGTCCATGCCGACCAGTTTACGCCTCTGTTAAGCAAGTAAGCACTTCATTCTAGTTAAACAATTCGAACTTCAAGTAGCCCTGGCTTCCCCTCTCTCTCCATCCCCTCCACAGCTGCCCCAGACACAGTCTATCTCTGTGTCTCCCATTCCCCAAAGTCTGAAGAAGGGTCTCTACCTGAACCGTCACCCATTCCTTCTCTCCACAGACCCTGCCTGCTTGTCCCGCTGAGTTACTCCAGCATTTTATACCTTTTGTTGTTTCAGAATACTTCAATCTATAATAACTGAAAATTTCTTTCAGTTCTCTTAATTTTTAAGAACGTTATGGGCTTTTGACTGTCCTCGATCACAGCTTTTGTGTCAAGTCAATGGAAAAGCAATAGGGAACAAGATGCTAATTTCCGAGTATGAAAATGGCCATAACCTTTGTAATACTGAAGATATCCCTACATAATGTATCCCTACATATATCACATTCAAAAGAAACACAAAATGGTGGCTAATTCAACAACAATCTTCTTCTCATATTTAGTTTTTACACTGTGCTCTCTCTCTCTGTGTGTCTTTTTCTCTTTTCCATTTTTTATCTCATTTCCATTTTCATATTTTTAATAATGTTAATCTGTACTATCATTTTTAACCAATAGCCCTACTAGGGACAAGTGTTGCGAATTAGCCTTGGCTAAAACACTATGATGAATACATCAGATGACTGTTTCAAGTGTATCTACGGTTTTGTATCTGTCCCTATTTAAATTGTATATAAAAAAAAAAAATTAAATATAAATATATGAGAGTGAATTAGGTGTCAAATTAAACTTCTTTTTATGCTTTATCTGATGGGATAAATTGCAGACTTGATTTTTAAAATCTCAACGTTTTGTAACATTGCTACATATAGGTATGTTACAAAACCTACCTTTAGCAGCGCTGCAGTTCTGCCGCTCCCCGTGTGCGTGACTTTGGCGCCTTTCAGAGGGGGGCCGTGTTTAAAATGCCGTTTTTCCCTAGACAGTCCAAGTCGATCCACGTCGGGAGATTTCGTCCCTAAAGAGAAATCGCTCGGACATTTCATTCATGAAGGTATTTTTAAACTACGCTAGATTATTTATTAACTAGAGTAGTTTAAAAATCATCTTCTAAAGCTGTGAACGGTGACAGCGGAACGGACCTAACGTAGGCGATAGAAGAAGCTACACAGTTTATTTTTACATAAAAGTTGTTTTTTTAGGAAGGCTTTAATCACATTTGCATGTTGTGAAAAGGGGACAAAAAAAATATATGAACTGACAGTATTTTTCCTCCCGACTTCACCGCTAACCGCAACGTTCTAATCCACCGCATTCCACTAAAACCCACTCGCTAGTTGATTTAAATGGCCATTAATTTACAGGCATTAAACACTAAATTCCTTCCATTTGGCCCATAAATTCATGAAAATTAGATTTAAAAATCATGTTATATTGTGAATTATTGTGTGAATGTTATTTGGACACTTAGGCAATTTAAAAAAGTTTATCTTTTCTTAAGAAATGGATAGATGTTTAGATCTACTCATTGAATTTTGTAATTAGCTACAATTGGATAACTAACTAATTATATGCTTTAATTTCAGGTCATCCAAGTAAGATTGTTTAATATTTGTTTCAGAATGCTTCAATCTATAATAACTGAACATTTCATTCAGTTCTCTTAATTTTTAAGAAAGTTATGGGCTTTTAACTGTCCTTGATCACAGCTTTTGAGTTAAGTCAATTGAAAGGCAATGGGGAACAAGATGCTAATTTCCGAGTATGAAAATGGTCATAGCTTTCTTAATACTGAAGATATGAAAGTGAATTAGGTGTCAAATTAAACTTCTTTTTATGCTTTATCTGATGGGATAAATTGCAGACTTGATTTTTTAAATCTCAAAATGTTGTAACATTGCTACTCCACAGTCTATCTGTGTGTCTCCCACTCCCCTGACATCAGTCTATAGAAGGGTGTCTACTTGAACCGTCACCCATTCCTTCTCTCCACAGATCCTGCCTGCCTGCCTGCGTGTCCCGCTGAGTTACTCCAGCATTTTATACCTTCTGCATATCGCCAACTTGGACAATTTGTATTATTATTTATTTTTTTTAAACCAAGCCAATTAACCTACAAACCTGCACGTCTTTGGAGTGTGGGAAGAAAACCCACGCAGGTCACGGGGAGATCGTGCAAACTCCGTGCAGACAGCAGCAGCAGCGGCGGTGGTGGGGCTCGAACCCGTGTCGGTGGTGAGGTGAGGCGATGTGAGGCAGCGACTCCACCGCCGGAGGGAGGGTGATGGGGCCGGAACCTTTCTCCGGGGATTGGTCCGCGCCTTTCCCCGCCGGAACCGAACCGGACTGGACGCACTCGCCCGACGGCCGGAAGCAGAGGCGGATCTTTGGCCGGAAGCGGCGGCTGTGTCCGTGTGGATGAGGCTCCGGGCGGAGGAAGGGGTAAGCAGCGGTGGAGGGGCGGAGTGGCCGCGGCCCGGCCCGGCCCGCTGGGGGGGGGGGGGGGGGGCTGTAGTGGAGTGTGTGTGTGTGAGCGCGAGCAGCGGGTCTCCCCCCCCCCCCCCCCACACACACACAGGCCGGGCCCGGGGCCGGGGCCTCGAGTAGCGGGGCGGCCGGGCCGGTCGGGCCGGTCGGGCCGGGAGCAGAGGGGAGGAGAGGCCGCTGTCACCGGGGCGGGCGGGGCAACAGCAACAACAACAACAACCGCCGGGGCTGGTTTACAGCGACTCCACACACACACACACAGTCACGTCCTTGTCATCCTGGCGAGTACAGGCGCCAAGGCACACACCTTCTGGCAAATAACTATACATCTGGGCAATAAATAACATTTATTCACTTCAATTCAAGTGCTGGAGTTACTGCGGGACGGGCAGCGTCTGTGGAGACAGTGGGTGAGGGAGAGGTACAGAGAGATGGAGAGACAGGAAGAGAACAATAGAGAGAGAGATGGGGAGATACAGAGGGAGAGATACAGAGAGATGGAGAGAGAGATAGATAGGAAGAGAAAAAGAGACATAGGGAGAGAAAGAGATACAGAGGGAGAGATACAGAGATAGGGAGAGATACAGAGATAGGGAGAGATACAGAGATAGGGAGAGATACAGAGATAGGGAGAGATACAGAGATAGGGAGAGATACAGAGATAGGGAGAGATACAGAGATAGGGAGAGATACAGAGGGAGAGAAAGATACAGAGGGAGAGATACAGAGAGATGGAGAGAGAGATACAGAGAGAGATAGATACAGAGAGAGAGAAAGAGAAAGATACAGAGAGAGATACAGAGATAGAGAGAGGGAGATAGACAGAGAGAGAGAGAGAGATACAGAGCGAGAGATAGAGAAAGATACAGAGAGAGAGAGAGATACAGAGAGAGAGAGAAAGACAGAGAGAGAGAGCAAGAGAGCCAGAGAGACAGACAGAGACAGAGCGGGTGAGAGAGACAGGACATACACAAAATGCTGCAGTGATGTTTCTGGTTGAGACCCTTCTTCACACCGGCTCTAAGATGCCCAGGGAATGATCTTCAATCAACTTTCACAAGGTCATAAGTGATTGGAGCAGAATGAGGTCATTCGTCCCATGAAGTCTACTCCGCCATTCGATCATGGCTAATCTATCTCTCCCTCCTATCCCCATTCTCCTGCCCCCTCTCCCCCCCCCCTCAATGTGATCATGGTTGATCATCCCCAATCAGTACCCCGTTCCTGCCTTCTCCCCATATCCCCTGACTCCGCTATCTTTAAGAGCCCTATCTAGCTCTCTCTTGAAAATATCCAGAGAACCGGCCTCCACCGCCCTCTGAGGCAGAGAATTCCACAGACTCACAACTCTCTGTGTGAAAAAGTGTTTCCTCATCTCCGTTCTAAATGGCTTGCCCCTTATTCTTCAAATGTGGCCCCTGGTTATGGTCTCCCCAATATCGGGAACATGTTTCCTGTCTCTATCATGTCCAAAAATAATCTTATATGTTTCAATAAGATTCACTCTCATCCTTCTAAACTCCAGAGTATACAAGCCCACCCACTCCATTCTATCAGCATATCACAGTCCCGCTATCCCGGGAATTAACCTGGTGAACCTATGCTGCACTCCCTCAATAGCAAGAATGTCCAAATCATGTCTATACTCCAGATAAATCAACAGACTTAATATCTCTGCCCTAAGCACTCCCCAAAAGAGAGAGCACTTCAGTTACTAAAAAACCTGTAAACCTTGAATGTTACACAAAAAGCTGGAGAAACTCAGCGGGTGCAGCAGCATCTAAGGAGCGAAGGAGATAGGCGACGTTTCGGGTCGAGACAGAATAATGGCTTTCTGTTGCTGAATTAGATTATATTCCAATTCCCTTGGATCCAAGAGGTTTTTGTTTCTCAATTAATCTTCCATATGGCATTCCGTCAACTGCCCGCTTGAGGGCCTGTCCCACTTAGGCGATTTTCTAGGTGACTACAGGCGACTAGGCTGTCGCCACATGGTGGCCGGGGTGTCGCCTGTATGGTCGTGAATCGTCTCCTCAGTCGCCCAAAGAATCGTAGCGTCTTTCTGGTCGCCACTGGATTTTGAAATGTTCAAAACTTTTCGGCCTCTGTCGGCGACCGTGGGTTTGTCGTAGCTGGACTTCTCCTGACGCAGACGCTGTCGTGGGCTTTCGCCAGGATGGCGTAGGTTGTCGCTGGGTGCTGACTTTGGTGAATTCCATTGGCAACTACCAACGTCAACCTACGTCAACTGGCGACGGGTACCGGCGACTGAATTGTCTTCAGATGTCGCTGACAGGGTCGTAGCTTGTCGCGCGCGGGTGGACGTAGGTTGTCGTAGGTGTGGTCGTAGGTGGACGTCCTAATGGGTCGCCGGTTGCCGGTAACTTGTCGTAGTTTGACGTAGACGAGGTGGTAGGTTGTTGTACACATTGTTGTGGGGGGGGGGGGTGGTCCAGTCGCTGTTTTTTCGGCGACCTGCTACGACTAGGACAGTCGCCAAAAAAAGTGGGACAGGCCCTTTAGACCCAGGCATATGGAGTAAAAACTAAATGCTGAAGAAACTAAGTCTGTAAGGCAGCATCTGTGTAGGGAATGGACGGACAATGATTTGGGCCATGACACTTGCGATAAGATACGATATAACTTTATTTATCCCAGGAGGGAAATTGATCTGCCAGCACAAGATACATGAGACATGAAATTGAAGTGACGAGTGGACAGGATTGGGGATGTGCAACGATTTGAGGGGGGGGGGGGGGGGGAGGGGAGTCAATCTCAGTCTACCCCGCGACAGAAGGGGGAGGAATTGTACAGTTTGACAGCCACAGGGAGGAAGGATCTCCTGTGGCGTTCTGTGCTGCATCTTGGTGGAACCAGTCTGTTGCTGAAGGTGCTCCTCAAGTTGACCAGTGTGTCACGGAAGGGATGAGTGGAGACTGAATGGCGTCACATGAGTCTTAAGAAGGGTCCTGATCCGAAACCTCATCTGCTCATTCCCTCCCCAGACGGCCAACCCCGATGCGGGCACTGGCCACCCACTGCCTGGACCCGCGATGGCCATCTTGGCCAGGCCGAGGAGCAGAGGGACACAGTGATCCCCACCCCCCACCTCCCAACCCTCCCCCCTCTGTACCGGGTGCCCAGATATCAGGAGTGGTGGGGCTAAAATGCAGCCAAACCTTGAGGAGCAGCCCCTTCAGTTAGTGGAACAGGGGCTGCAACCTCTCGCACTGCACGTACACGTTGGAACACGGTCTCCTCCTCACCGCAGAAGTGACGGGCGGCTGGCGAGTCCGTGAACCGGCTCAAGTACTTGTTACCAGCGCATCCTTGGCTCTCTTGTGATAAATGAGTGGGTATTGCGTCGTGTTAACTTGCTGGGAACCACATTGGTGCAGCTTTGACATTCTGCTTTATGATGCAATAGAAGTCTGTACATTGGTGAGATGCATCACAAAGCGTCCTCCAAATCACAAAGATGGCTGCGCTAATTTGGGCAACTGGACTTTAATATCTCTAAATGTATATCCATAGTGCTTTATGCCAGTTTTTCAAAAATGCTACGAGAGCACAATTGGCACTTGGGCTGTAAATAAAATTGGAAATGCTCCCTAGAGTCCTGTGTCCGATAAAACTGCCCGCTGCCCCAGTACAGGGCTGGTGAGTGTTTGGCAATGTATTCATTTAACCTTCTTAATCATTGCTCTCTCTACTCTTGCTGTTGCCAGCTGTTGTTGTCAGTGGATTGTGCAAGTGTTCCTGTTTTAAATAAGACACAGAGTGAGACAGTTCAGAAACAGGCCCTTCAGCCCAACTTGCCCATGCTAACCAAAACGTCACTCTGAGCTGGTTCATTTGCCCCATATCCAACAGAAGCTTTCCTATCAATGAAGAATGGTCCTGACCCAAAGTGCCCTTGATATATGTAACATAGAAATTAGGTGCAGGAGTAGGCCATTCGGCCCTTCGAGCCTGCACCGCCATTCAATATGATCATGGCTGATCATCCAACTCGGTATCCCGTACCTGCCTTCTCTCCATACCCTCTGATCCCCTTAGCCACAGGGGCCATTAAACTGGAAAGAGTGCAAAGAAGAAAACATGTGGCCAGGACTTGAAGATCGGAGCAATTGGGGGAGATTGGACAGGCTAGGACACTATTCCATGAAGCGCAGGAGGCTGAGGGGTGATCTTATAGAGGTGTACAAGATCACAAGGGGGAGACACAGGGTGGATTCTTCTCAGGGTTGGGGAAGTTAGAACTAGAGGGTATAAGGTGAGGAATAAAGTTGAAGAATAAGGGGTAAGCCATTTAGAACGGAGACGAGGAAACAGTTTTTCTCACAGAGAGTTGTGAGTGCGTGGAATTCTGTGCCTCAGAGGGCGGTGGAGGCCGGTTCCCTGGATACTTTCAAGAGAGAGCTAGATCAAAGGTACAAGAGGGTTTATTGTCATGTGTCCCTGATAGGACAATGACATTCTTGCTTTGCTTTAGCACACCAGAACACAGTAGGCATGACTACAGACATAGATAGGGCTTCTAAAGATAGCGGAGTCAGGGGATATGGGGAGAAGGCAGGAACAGGGTACTGATGAAACTGTGCACCTTATCCCCCCCCCCCCCTTTTTGTCTTGTTTTTGCACTGAGTAGGAGCAGTTTTTAATCTCACTGTACACGTGTATAGTGACAATAAAAGGCATTCTGATTCTGATTCTGATTGGGCATGATCACATTGAATGGCGGTGCTGGCTCGAAGGGCCGAATGACCTACTCCTGCACCTGTTGTCTATTGTCTATTGTGAGAGGGGAAAGATTTAATAGGAACATGAAATGCAGGTTTTTTATACAGAGGGAGGTGGGTGTATGGAACGAGCTGTTGGAGGAGGTAGTTGAGGCAGGGACCATAACAGCACTTAAAAGAGTCCATGGATGATGGGATATGGGCCAAATGGGATTAGTGTAGATGAGGCAACTTGGTCAGAATGGAGAGTTGGGCCGAAGGGCCTGTTTCCGTGCTGTATCACTCTGTGGCTCGAGGAACTCAGCATATCGGAACGGGAGGAGCTGTGGTGGCGCGCTGCTGCTGCCCGACCCCGGAGATTCGGAGGCTCCAGCTGCAGGCCGGTGGACTGTAACACCGGGAGCTCGCGGGTCCCCGGTGGGAGACCGCTTTTCGGAGCTCCCGCAATGGCAGCTTCTCCCGCCCGAGTTGCGGGGTTGAAGACGACCTGGAGCGGGGCCTTACATCGTCCGGCGCGGCTTTAATGGCCGCGGGACTTGCTCGGGCCCGCCGGGGGCTCCAACATTAAGACCCGGAGCGGGGCCGTGCATCGCCCGGCGAGGCTTGAATGGCCGCGGGACTTATTTACCATCGCCCGACGGGGGCTTTAACTCTGGCATCGGGAGAAGAATGGGGAGTGCAGGGGAGAGATAAGACTTTGCCTTCCATCACAGTGAGGAGGAGATTCACTGTGATGGATGTTTGTGTGAATTGTGTTGTGTCTTGGTTCTTTTCTTGTTTGTATGACTGCAGAAACGAAATTTCGTTTGAACTTCAATGAGGTTCAAATGACAATAAATGGTATTGTATTGTATTTACATGGTGCCACCATTTATTTCTCTCTCTCCAGGCTTTGCTTGCTGGCACCCGCTGACACGACCTCGGTGTTAACATGAAGTTTGCCGTCAGGAAGCTGTGCTTGCTGAACAGGGCTGTCCGCAGGCTGACGGCCCCTCGCGCTCATCTCCGCCGGCTGCACTGGACCTCCAAGCCTCAGCCCTACTCCACCTTCAACAGACTCCCCGCGAGACCGTCCCCACTACAAACCGCCAACTACCCCCACCGGACGTTCATCCTGGCCAGGTTGGCCACGCGCCTGCTGAAGATCCGCTACCTGGTGCTGGGATCCGCCGTGGGAGGCGGCTACACGGCCAAGAAGGTGCGCCGCTTGTCCCGTTTAGACAAAAAGTGCTGGAGAAACTCAGCGGGTGCGGCAGCATCTATGGAGCGAAGGAAATAGGCAACGTTTCGGGCCGAAACCCCTCCGGGTTTCGGGCCGAAACGTTGCCTATTTCCTTCCGGTTTTCGGCCCGAAACGTTGCCTATTTCCTTCCGGGTTTTCGGCCTGAAACTTTGCCTATTTCCTTCCGGGTTTCAGCACAAAACGTTGCCTATTTCCTTCCGGTTTTCGGCCCGAAACGTTGCCTATTTCCTTCCGGTTTTCGGCCAGAAACGTTGCCTATTTCCTTCCGGGTTTTCGGCCCGAAACATTTGCCTATTACCTTCGCTCCATAGATGCTGCTGCACCCGCTGAGTTTCTCCAGCACTTTTGTCTACCTTCGATTTTCCACCATCTGCAGCTCCTTCTTGAACGCAAGAGTTTCTGTCTCTGGAACTCTCTGCCACAGAGGGTAGTTGAGGCCAGTTCATTGGCTATATTTAAGAGGGAGTTAGATGTGGCCCTTGTGGCTAAGGGAATCAGAGGGTATGGAGAGAAGGCAGGTACGGGATACTGAGTTGGATGATCAGCCATGATCATATTGAATGGCGGTGCAGGCTCGAAGGGCCCAATGGCCTACTCCTGCACCTAATCTCTATGTTTCTGTTTGACTGCCGCGTGCACCAACAATCAAACCCGCTCACGGCACGCTTGCTTCAATAAGCTCGAGGGGATTTTGGAACTATTGGCAATTCCTTCAGAGCCCTGAAGACCAAAAGAGTGCGTCAAAATTAAAATAAAATTCCTCCCAATTGTTTGGCATGAAGACATTTAAATTATTTATGTTTAAGAAAGGTGCTGGAAAAATCGAAGGTGGACAAAAATGCTGGATAAACTCAGCGGGTGAGGCAGCATCTATGGAGCAAAGGAATAGGTGACGCTTCAGGTCGAGACCCTTCTTCAGACTGATGTGAGGCCCGGGGTGGGGGTTGTGGGAAGATGAAAGAAAGAGGTGGAGACAGTGGGAAGGGGAGGGGAAGGAGGGAGAAAGCAAGGACTACCTATATAACCATATAACAATTACAGCACGGAAACAGGCCTTCTCGGCCCTTCCAGTCCGTGCCGACCATTTATTCTCCCCTAGTCCCATCTACCTGCACTCAGACCATACCCCTCCATTCCCTTCCCGTCCATATACCTATCCACTTTACTTTTAAATGTTACAATCGATCCTGCCTCCACCACTTCTGCTGGAAGATCATTCCACACAGCCACCACTCTCTGAGTAAATAAGTTCCCCCTCATGTTACCCCTAAACTTCTGTCCCTTAATTCTCATGTCATGCCCTCTTGTTTGACTCTTCCCTACCCTCAATGGGAAAAGCCTATCCACGTCAACTCTATCCCTTTCATCATTTTAAAGACCTCAATCAAGTCCCCCCTTAACCTTCTGCGCTCCAAAGAATAAAGACCCAACTTGTTCAACCTTTCTCTGTAACTTAGTTGCTGGAACCCAGGCAACATTCTAGTAAATCTCCTCTGTACTCTCTCTATTTTATTGACATCCTTCCTATAATTGGAATCCTACCTGAAATTGGAGAAGTCAGCGTTCATACCGCTGGGTTGTAAACTACCCAAGCGAAATATGAGGTGCTGCTCCTCCAATTTGCGGTGGGACTCACTCTATTTATTATTTATAACATCTCCACTCAGTCCGCGTTAATCCTGCCTGATCTAACCAGTGATGACCCCTTCTCCCATCTCCACCGGACCGCCTCCTCTTGAACTCCTCCGTATGGTCCTCCACCCTCTTTAGACCTCTTTATTTCTAGCTGCCAGCAGGACATCAATCGTCTCAACTTTTCCACTCCCCTTACCTACTCTAACCTCTTCCCCCCCCCCCCCCCCCCGAACGTACAGCCCTCCGCTCACTCTGCAACAACCCCGACATGATAATCAATCCACTGACAAGGGAGGTGCCGTAGTAGACTGGTGCGCTGACCTCTACCGGGCTGAGGCCAGGCGACAACTCTCAGACACTTCCTCCTACATATCCTTGCCATGACCCCACAGACGAGCACCAGGCCTTAAAATCACACACCATTTCTGATTTAATTACTTCTGGCTCTCTGCCTCCAAAGCCGCCAACCTAATCGTTCCTCAGTCCCGAACGGCCCGGTTTTATCTTCTCCCTAAAATCCACAAACAGAACTGCCCTGGAAGACCCATTGTTTTGGCTTGTTCGTGTCCCACTGAATGAATTTCCACAAACCGCGACTCCATCCTATACCCCCCCCCCATGGTCCAATCCCACCCGACCTATGTCCAAGACACCTCACACGCCCTTCGTCTTTTCAATGACTTCCGTTTTGCAGGCATATTTCATATTTCGCTTGGGCAGCTTACACCCCAGCAGTATGAACATTGACTTCTCTAACTTCAAATAGCCCTTGCTTTCCCTCTCTCTCCACCCTCTCCCCCCTTCCAGGTTCTCCCACCGGTCTTACTGTCTCCGACTGCATTTTATCTGTCCCACCCACTCTCCTGACATCAGTCTGAAGAAGAGTCTCGACCTGAAGCGTCATCCATTCCTTCTCTCCACAGATGCTGCCTGTCTGGCTGAGTTACTCCAGCATTTTGCATCTACCTTCGATTTAAATGTAGTTCTTTCCTACATACTATTTGATTGTTTATTGCTATTAAAAATGTTTTTATTGATGTTTTTCATTTTGTTTTTATCATTCACTGTAATTCTAAACTCTATGAAAAGTTGCGGTTGCATTCTGAACCGTTTTGATAATCAAGCTAACAGGCCAGTTATATTTATCAAGCGGCAGAAATTACAGAGCTCGCTAGAATTCTGACGCATGATAAAATATAACTGGCCTGTTGGTCTGAAGTTCTTGTAATGCATATAAAGGACTTTGACTATGTTTTTTACAGACATATGATGAATGGAAGGAAATGCTACCAGATCTAACCGCGTACAAGTGGATCATTCCAGACTTTGTCTGGAAACTCGACGAAAACATTGACTTTGGTGAGCTGTGTTGGGTTTTGGATTCATAAACGTCATCTATCCATGTTCTCCACAAATGCTGCCTGACCCGCTGAGTTACTCCAGCACGCTGTGAAACGTCACCTATCCATGTTCTCCACAGATGCTGCCTGACCCGTTGAGTTACTCCAGCACTCTGTGAAACGTCACCTATCCATGTTCTCCACAGATGCTGCCTGACCCGCTGAGTTACTCCAGCACTCTGTGAAACGTCACCTATCCATGTTCTCCACAGATGCTGCCTGACCCGTTGAGTTACTCCAGCATTCTGTGTCCTTTTTCACAGAGAAATAGGAACAGCCTTTTGTCCTATTGAGTCTGCACCACCATTCAGTATGATCGTGACTAATCCTCTGCTTCAGTGCTGTGTTCCTGCTCTCTCCCTTTAACTCCTTATGCCAAAATTCAACCGTAGACAAAAATGGTGGAGAAACTCAGCAGGTGAGGCAGCATCTATGGAGCGAAGGAATAGTGTGAGCGTGCAGCCATTTTGAGTTGTCTTGCTGCCAGCATTGAGTAATATAATAAAGACTTCTGTTGTACCTTGAAGACTCAAGTTTCATGCAGACCTAGGAAAAGAACACAAAAGTGTTCACAAAAGAATAGAACTTTTCTAGGTCTGCACAAAACTTGAGAGTCTTCAATTTACAACAGAAGTCTTTAATGCTGGCAGCAAGACAACTCAAAATGGCTGCACACTCCTACACTACAGACAGGGGAAAAAAATTTCCTTCGCTCCACAGACGCTGCCTCACCCGCTGGGTTTCTCCAGCATTTTTGCCTACCTTTGATTTTTCCAGCATCTGTAGTTAGTTCTTTCTTAAACATGCCAAAATTCAAGCGTCACCTCGCCAAATTCCGTAGCAGATTTGAGGGGTTATTTCCCAACTGGTAAATGTTCCCGTGGAAGAATAACCATGTTTTAAAATAACCATATAACCATATAACAATTACAGCACGGAAACAGGCCATCTCGGCCCTTCAAGTCCGTGCCGAACAACTTTTTTCCCTTAGTCCCACCTGCCTGCACTCATACCATAACCCTCCATACCCTTCTCATCCATATGCCTATCCAATTTATTTTTAAATGATACCAACGAGCCTGCCGCCACCACTTCCACTGGAAGCTCATTCCACACCGCTACCACTCTCTGAGTAAAGAAGTTCCCCCTCATGTTACCCCTAAACCTCTGTCCCTTAATTCTAAAGTCATGTCCTCTTGTTTGAATCTTCCCTATTCTCAAAGGGAAAAGCTTGTCCACATTAACTCTGTCTATCCCTCTCATCATTTTAAAGACCTCTATCAAGTCCCCCCTTAACCTTCTGCGCTCCAGAGAATAAAGACCTAACTTATTCAACCTATCTCTGTAACTTAGCTGTTGAAACCCAGGCAACATTCTAGTAAATCTCCTCTGTACCCTCTCTATTTTGTTGACATCCTTCCTATAATTGGGCGACCAAAATTGTACACCATACTCCAGATTTGGTCTCACCAACGCCTTGTACAATTTTAACATTACATCCCAGCTTCTATACTCAATGCTCTGATTTATAAAGGCTAGCATACCAAAAGCTTTCTTTACCACCCTATCTATATGAGATTCTACCTTCAAGGAACTATGCACGGTTATTCCCAGATCCCTCTGTTCAACTGTATTCTTCAATTCCCTACCGTTTACCATGTACGTCCTATTTTGATTTGTCCTGCCAAGGTGTAGCACCTCACATTTATCAGCATTAAACTCCATCTGCCATCTTTCAGCCCATTTTTCCAACTGGCCTAAATCACTCTGTAGACTTTGGAAATCCTCTTCATTATCCACAACACCCCCTATCTTGGTATCATCTGCATACTTACTAATCCAATTTACCACCCCTTCATCCAGATCATTGATGTACATGACAAACAACAAAGGACCCAACACAGATCCCTGAGGCACCCCACTAGTCACCTGCCTCCAACCCGACAAACAGCCATCCACCATTACCCTCTGGCTTCTCCCATTCAGCCACTGTTGAATCCATCTTGCTATTCCTGCATTTATACCCAACAGTTGAACCTTCTTAACCAACCTTCCATGAGGAACCTTGTCAAAGGCCTTACTGAAGTCCATATAGACAACATCCACTGCTTTACCCTCGTCAATTTCCCTAGTAACCTCTTCAAAAAATTCAAGAAGATTAGTCAAACATGACCTTCCAGGCATAAATCCATGTTGACTGTTCCTAATTAGACCCTCTTTATCCAGATACTTATATATATTATCTCTAAGTATCTTTTCCATTAATTTGCCCACCACTGAAGTCAAACTAACCGGTCTATAATTGCTAGGTTTACTTTTAGAACCCTTTTTAAACAATGGAACAACATGCGCAGTACGCCAATCCTCGGGGACTATTCCAGTTTCTAATGACATTTGAAATATTTCTGTCATAGCCCCGGCTATTTCTACACTAACTTCCCTCAATGTCCTAGGGAATATCCTGTCGGGACCTGGAGACTTATCCACTTTTATATTTTTCAAAAGTGCCAGTACTTCTTTTACTTTGAAACTCATAGTATCCATAGCTACTCTACTAGTTTCCCTTACCTCACATAATTCAATATCCTTCTCCTTGGTGAATACCGAAGAAAAGAAATTGTTCAATATCTCCCCCATCTCTTTTGGCTCTGCAGATAGCTGTCCACTCGGTCTCTCCAATGGACCAATTTTATCCCTTGTTATCCTTTTGCTATTAACATAGCTGTAGAAACCCTTTGGATTTACTTTCACCTTACTTGCCAAAGCAACCTCATATCTTCTTTTAGCTTTTCTAATTTCTTTCTTTAGATTCTTTTTACATTCCTTATACTCCTCAAGCACCTCATTTACTTCATGCTGCCTATAATTATTGTAGATCTCCCTCTTTTTCCGAACAAGATGTCCAATTTCCCTTGAAAACCAGGGCTCTTTCCAATTTTTACTGGTTCCTTTCAACCGAACAGGAACATAAAGATTCTGTACTCTTAAAATTTCCCCTTTAAATGTCCTCCATTTCTCCTCTACATCTTTCCCATAAAACAAAATGTCCCAGTTCACTCCTTTTAAATCATCTCGCATCTCGTTAAAGTTAGCCTTTCTCCAATCAAAAATCTCAACCCTAGGCCCAGTTCTGTCCTTCTCCATAATTATATTGAAACTAATGGTATTGTGATCACTGGACCCGAAGTGCTCCCCTACGCATACCTCCGCCACCTGTCCCGTCTCATTTCCTAACAGGAGGTCCAGCACTGCCCCTCCTCTAGTAGGCACCTCTATGTATTGCTGCAAAAAACTATCCTGCACACATTTTACAAACTCCAAACCATCCAGCCCATTTACAGAATGTGTTTCCCAGTCTATGTGTGGAAAGTTGAAATCTCCCACAATCACTACCTTGTGCTTACTACTAATATCTGCTATCTCTTTACATATTTGCTCTTCCAATTCTCGTTCCCCATTTGGCGGTCTATAATATACCCCTATAAGTGTTGCTACACCTTTCCCACTTCTACGTTCCACCCAAATAGCCTCCCTAGATGAGACTGTAAAATGTAGACATTAATATATTTTGAACTTTTTTTCAGAAAAGTTTAGGAAAATCTTGGATGGTGTGGAATTTGCCAAACTGTTGCCAGATTTTGATAAGGTTGGAGAAAGCCTGGATCATCTGAAAAGTCTCCTAACACCAGGTTTGTATATGGGTTGTGATATGTCAGCTGCATGTATTGAAGGTAGTGGTGTTTGATGTGATACATTACTGGGATTTGTGCCTCGGACCCACTTGTGTGGAGATTTGTTTGAAAATGCTGACTGGTTCTTCGGTCGTTAGCTTGCTGGCCACTCTTGACATTTATATACTTTCCCATGCTAGGACTTCAATCATTTTCCTTGCTGTTCATTGAAGCTTACCGAATAGTGAAGGCCCTGGATAGAGTGAATGTGGGGAGGGTGTTTCCACTAGTGGGAGTGTCCAGGACCAGAGGGCACAGCCTCAGAATAAAAGGACGTACCTTTAGGAAGAAGATGGGGAGGAATTTCTTTAGTCAGAGGGTGGCGAATCTGTGGAATTCATTGCCAACGAAAGGCTGTGGAGGCCAAGTCAATGGATATTTTTAAGGCGGACATTGACAGATTCTTGATTAGTAAGGGTGTCAGAGGTTATGGGGAGAAGGCAGGGGATTGGGGTTGAGAGGGAAAGATAGACCAGCCATGATTGAATGGCGGAGTAGACCTGAAGTGCCAAATGGCCTAATTCTGCTCCTAGAACCTTTGCTTCACTGATTTCACATTTTTCTCAAATTTAATCAACTCTACTTCTAATGTTTTGATTGATTCTTTAAAGATTATGCCCAAAGCACTACAAGGCATATTTTATACTTCAGACATTAGAGGTACAGCGTGGAAACAGGCCCTTCAGCCCATCGAGTCCACACCGACCAGCGATCACCCCGTACACTAACACTATCCTACACGCCAGGGACAATTTACAATGTACAGAAGCCATTAACCTACAAACCTGTGTGAGAGGAAACCAGAGCACCCAGAGAAAACCCACAGGGTCACCGGGAGAAAGTACAAGCTCCATACAGACAATTGTTAAATTGCTTTTCATACTTTGGGCTTCGCTAATTCTGACTGCAAGTCCCAGCAGCATGTTTCTATTGCATTTCTGTGCCCTATTAGTTGTTTTTCAGTCATAAAGACCGTGGCTATATTTTTACCAACTGTATGCCAGCAATGGACGGTTCCAGCTGCTATGGTCAGGCAAGCTCCTCCGCTGCCACGCTGTGAAAACAGAGAGGATGAGACGGAGTTTCTTCCCACAGGCCATCAGGACTGTACACTCTGATCTCACCAGGGACTCATTTACTGTTGTGTTGTGCCTTTTTTAACAATTTTTTTCTAAAATAGAAATCCTGGTTCTGTTCTATTCTGTTCTGTTGTTTTGCACAATCTGCAGGCATTGTCACTTTCATTTCACTGCACATCTTGTACATGCATGAGATTATGATGTCAATGCCTTACTTGTCGGCGAGACATTCTCCCATTCCCAATCTGACCTTTCTGTCCTGGGCCTCCTCCATTGCCAGAGTGGGACCCAGTGCAAATTGGAGGAACAGCACCTCATATTTCACTTGGGCAGCTTACACCCCAGCGGTATGATCATTGATTTCTCTAATTTAAATAAAACCTTGCTTTCCCTCTGTCTCCATCCCCTCCCACTTCCCACTTCTCCCACCAATCTTACTGTCTCTGACTACATTCTATCTCTGCACTGCCCACTCCCCTGACATCAGTCTGAAGAAGGGTCTCGACCAGAAACGTCGCCCATTCCTTCTCTCCAGAGATGGTGCCTGTCCCGCTGAGTTACTCCAGCTTTTTGTGTCGACCTTCAATGCCTTACTTACTGGACTGAGACACTTCATCCCATTTCAGATCTCTTGAGTGTTAGTTAAATGAACTTTTTGGTTCTGATTTCTTTTTTTTTCTTCTTCCCGCCCCTCCAGCCCCACATCAGTCTGAAGAAGGGTCTTGACCCAAATTGTCACCCATTCCTTCGCTCCATAGATGCTGCCTCACCCGCTGATATTTCTCCAGCTTTATGTCCACCTTCTTTTCTTCGCAAAGTATGTATCAGTGGCACCTGGTCGTCATTATTTAGGCTCATACGGTCAAGTGATATGAGCAGAATTAGGCCATTCGGCCCATCAAGTCTACTTCACCTTTCAATTATGGTTGATCTATCTCTCCCTCCTCACCCCATTCTCCTGCCTTCTGCCCGTAACCCCTGACACCCGCACTAATCAAGAATCTATCTTTCTCTGCCTTGAAAATATCCATTGACTTGGCCTCCACTGCCTTCTGTGGCAAAGAATGCCACCTTTAATGATAGAGTTTGCAAAACCAATTGGAATTGGTGATTACACAGTATCATGTTACTGTCTGGTAAATCTGATTCTACTGAAGGCATCGAACGTTACACTGTAATACATTCCCCCGGTTGCAGCGCACATTTGCCAAGTTACATAATGCCCCTGCCCCACTTAGGAAACCTGAGCGGAAACCTCTGGAGACTTTGCCAAGGTTTTTGTGTGATTCCTGGTGGTTCCCGGAGGTTTTTGTCCTCCAGCAACCACCTTCAACTAGCATTGCAACCGGCTTCGACTAAAAAATTACCGATTTTTAAAACGGAAACCACTTTCGACCATTAGGGAGACTGACAATAACCTCCGTGAACCGCATGGAAATCTTTGGGTGGGGCGCAAAGTCTCCACAGGTTTTCGTTCAGGTTTCCTAAGTGGGACAGGGGCATTACTGAAACACTTCCTGTACAATAACTTGTAACTATTTGTCAGTCTGCTGCTTGACCATTCTCAAACATCAAATTCCTCTGCCTATCAATGGCGTAAAATGAGTGGTAAATAATACCTGAAGATGTTTTGGGTCGAGACTCTTCATCAGTCTTCAGTCTGAAGAAGGATCTCGACCAGAAACATCACCATTCCTTCTCTCCCAAGATGCTGCCTGACCCGCTGAGTTACTCCACCATTTTGTGTCTATCTTCAGTGTAAACCAGCATCTGTAGTTCCTTCCTACAAGTACCTTAAGATGTAGCAGTTAAGAGTTTGATGATTAAGTTGTATTATTATAAAATCTTGGAACAGAGCTTTTAATTGTGTTTTTTGTCACGGTGTGTGTTGGGGCAAAGTTAAACGTTTGATTTGTGTTTGTTTACATTCTGCTGACTTTTTACAGGTGAAAGTTTGTATAATGAAGTCAAAGGAGTCTCTGATCTGCTTCTATTGTTAGGTGTGTAAATTGCTTTTGTTGTCTTTTAACCCATTTACTTACAGCTTGAAAAGTAACCCTGATGCTGTTTGTCTTCAGGGCCTGTCCCACTTATGTGATTTTGTCGGCGACTTGCCGGCACCCATCATCGTCGCAGCAAGTCGCCGAAAACGTTCAAAATGTTGAAAATCCAGCGGCGACCAGATCAAGGTACGGCTCTTTGGGCGACTACTCACGACCATACTGGCGACATGTCGCGGGGTGACGCCTGTATGGTCGTGAGTAGTCGCCCAAAGAGCCGCTGGATTTTTCAACATGTTGAACATTTTCGGCGACCTGCCGCGACTATGACGGGTGCCGGCAGCCGCCGAAAAAAATCACGCAAGTGGGACAGGCCCTTTACTTGCAGTATCGAGAATTGAAGACTTTTTTTGTTTAACTGATTACTAAAAATTCTATTTTGTTAATACCAGCACTGTTTTTGTACGTCATGGTTTGAGTATCAATTAGAAATCACTTGTGGAGCTTTGCACATCGACGTGAAATGAAACCTGCTTTCTCTCCACATTGTACCGATAGTGGAAAAATCAGAAACATCAAAGTTCTATTCATTAATTAGTTGTTGTACTGAACAACAGATTCTATCAGTCTTTCCTTCCAGTAAAGGATGTGCCTTACAGATAGAAAATCAAACTCTCTTTTAAACCTCAACTTAAAATATTAATGAACAAGCTGCAAGGTTAAAGACTGACTGCAGTTTACCTCCTTTGACTTCAATGATATTTTAGTGGAATGGTGTGTGTAACATTAACTTTGTGATTTATTCATATTAAGGTCATGTGTGATCTATATCTTATCTACTTTTCCTGTGTGAAAATATTATCACCTAGACTTAGTGCAAGCATGTGAATTACTTGCAAAAAGATACATTAGACCAAAAAAGCTTTAGCCAAGTGAATTTGAGTATTGCCAAGTAGGAAATGGTATGGACACCAAATTATTAGCCCAAATGCAGACAATTGCAGTGTGCATGCAACAGTAATATTGGTTATTGCAACAACTAACCTGGAATTGCATTTTGCTGCAAGTGCCCCGTTAACCTAGTTTTCAATCAGTAAGTTGATGGGAAGAGCCAAGGGTTTTTCATTCAAATGCACGTTCATAAGTGATAGGAGTAGAATTAGGCCATTCAGCCCATCAAGTCTGCACCGCCATTCAAGCATGGCTGATCTATCTCTCCCTCCTAACCCCATTCTCCTGCCCTCTCCATATAATGTCTGACACCCGTACTAATCACTAATCTACCTATCTCTGCCGTAAAAATATCCACTGACTTGTGGCCTCCGCAGCCTCTGTGCTAATGAAATCTACAGATTCACCACCCTCTGGCTAAAGATATTCCTCTAAAACATGAAAAGAAATGTGATCAGCCATGATCACATTGAATGATGGTGCTGGCTCGAAGGGCCGAATGGCCTACTCCTGCACCTATTGTCTATTGAAAACAACCAGCAACCATTGCACCATTTTGTGTTTCATTCATCCAATTATACCTTTACAGCTTGGGTCCAATCATAGACAAAGAAAAGGGCAGATTCCAGAAGATAGACTGTGGAATCAAGGGGTCCAGGAAGATTGTAATCATTTGGGAATCGGGTGAAACTAGCTGTTCTAGCTCAGTGTGGGATAATTATAGTTGTGCCAGGCCCAGTTGCTACATTGATGACCTTTCCTTCATCACAAGGCCAGGTGTTTGAAATACTCTGTACTATTTACAAATCTCCAGCAGTAAGGGCATGTGTGCCAACAAGACATGCACAAGCTTCAGTGGTAACTGGCATGCAATAGCCACGCCACTTAAACAGTCATTCGCTCCGCTCGATCATATATCCATCTCCCGTTGGGAGATTGGGTAGTTTACTTCGCTTGGGTAGTTTACACCCCAGCGTTATGAACATTGACTTCACCAATTTCAGGTAGTCCCTGCTTTCTCCCTCCTTCCCCTCCCCTCCCCAGCTCTCCCACAGCCCACTGTCTCCGCCTCATCCTTACTTCTTCCAGCCCCTCCCCCCCCACCGCCACATCAGTCTGAAGAAGGATCTCGACCTGAAAAGTCACCTATTCCTTTGCTCCATAGATGCTGCCTCACCCGCTGAGTTTCTCCAGCATTTTTGTCTACCTTTGATTTTTCCAGCATCTGCAATTCTTCCTTAAGCATCTCCCGTTTGCATTCTTTGGCGATATCATTACCAAATACCCCATCACCCAGCTGATCAGTCACGTTCACCCCGTCCACGCGTGGGTTTTCTCCGGGTGCTCCGGTTTTCTCCCACACTCCAAAGACGTGCAGGTTTGTAGGTTAATTGGCTGGTATAAGTGTAAATTGTCCCTAGTGTGTGTAGGATAGTGTTAGTGTGCAGGGATCGCTGGTCGGTGTGGACTCGGTGGGCCGAAGGGCCTGTTTCCGCGCTGCATCTCTAAACTAAACTAATCAGCAGCGGCCTGTGATCAGCCAGTCCAGTACTGTGCAACAAGAGTCAGTCAGCGGCTGTGTAGTCGTTAGCACGTGGCTCTTCTAACTCACATTGAATGGCAGTGCTGGCTCGAATGGCTGAATGGCCTACTCCTGCACCTATTGTCTATTGTCTATTGTCTATTGCCGAGGGAAATGGAGATAAGAGAACAGCAAACCTCGCAACTCCCCGCCAAGCCACAGGTCCCCAGATTTGGAGACAATTTGTTAAACTTGGGCTTCACTTCACGTGAAGAAGTGTGTTAAACATTCAGAATTCCATCTAGTTTACTTGAAACTAAACATGGGTTGCCTTTGTTTCGGTTGTTGCAGACTCGACAGAAAACTCGGCTGCCATGAAAGCCTCTGACTCCCAGGCCTTTGACATTAATGGGAAGCAGCATAAGAAGGTAAGTGTGCAATAAGTTACTCCTCACCTCAATGTAGACCATCAAAGCTTGTGTTTGGATTATCTTAAATGACATCAGAATGATTGAAGAACATTGAAACCCTGCGGCTCCAAATGCCAAATTAAAAATGTTGAAGCACAGTGTAATGTATAGGTTATCAAGTGATAAAACACTTATACAACTCGCCTTAACTATTTTGCTGATCTGTGTACAGTAAATGTGGCGATCTACAGGATGGAGAAGAATCTCTCACCCACTTAGCACGCAGCCTGAAGGCATTTCACAAATTATTTATCACCATTTACAGATGTATCTCTTAACAATCTAGCTTGCACAATGAAGTCTGCCCTATTTTCAAGAATAAATTGTTAACAATGTTGGTATTTGTCTATTATTGTCAGGTGTAGCGAGATACAATAAAAACTGCTTTTGCATGCTCTCCATCATATTATACCCTAGTGCAATGAAGCCATGCACAAGTCTAACAGGTAGTGCAAAGAGAAAGATACTAGGGTGCTGAATGTAGTGTACAGTGTTGTGGTGTTCCAGGCATAGAGAATGCATTGCTACAGTCTAATGCCCACAGTGGGATAGGTTGGCAGATCAGGAATTCACCTCCAGTTTAAATTCCGTTTTGGAGGACCAAGAATCAAGAATCCTTGGCTTACGAGCAGTCCGTTCAGCAGTCTGATAACAGCAGGGAAGCAGATGTTCCTGATTATGTGTGTGATTTTGTACCTATGAGAAAGGGGACAAAAGGGAATGCCCAGGGAATGTGAGTGAGTGAGTGGTCGTCGATTCTGTTGGCCGCTTTCCCGAGGCAGTGCAAAGTGTGGATGGAGTCGACGTGGGGAGTCTGCTCTGTGATCCACAGCTCTCTGCAATGTCTGAGAAAGAACTGCAGATGCTGGATAAAATCGAAGGTGGACACAAAACCCTGGAGCAACTCAGCGGGTGAGGCAGCATCTATGGAGAGAAGGAATGGGTGACGCTTCTGGTCGAGACCCCTCAAGGGGTCACCCATTCCTTCTCTCCATAGATGCTGCCTCACCCGCTTAGTTGCCCCAGCGTTTTGTGTCTACCCTCTCTCCAATGTCTTATGGTGTTGGGCAGAGCTGTTTCCTAACCACACTGCGATGCATCCTGATGGATGCTTTCTACAGTGCTCCAGCAGAAGTTGGTAAGAGGCTCTGAGGACATGTAGGACTTCCTTACTCTTCTGAGAAAGTAGAGGCGTTGGTGAGCTTTCTTGGCTGTGCCTTAAGCATGCTTGGCCCTGGACAAATTGCTGGTGATATTAATGCCTTCAGCCATCTCCACTTCAGCACCATTGCTGCTAACCGGGGCATGTACACCACCTCGATTCCCGAAGTCAGTTTCTAGCTCCTTCGTCTTGCTGGCATTGAGGGGGCTGGTTTTGTCTTCGCACCGTGTTATTAACCTTTGTATCTCTTCCTGTACTCTTGTCTCATCGTCGTTCATCCCATTATTCACCCAGCCCATTACAATTTGGCCGGACAGTTGCGTGAGTGTGCAGGGGGTGGGGTAAACAACTCAGAATGCCTCCTTACGGGACACAGGTGTTGGGAGTTATCATGGGGGTCACTTTCATCATATTTCTTCTGTAGTCTCAGTGTCATTCATCCATTAGTGGTACGTAAGGCAGATGGTGAGGTTGGGTCATTGATTATAGGTCAGGAATCGTGATGTTGCTCTATAGGACTTTGGTTACGTGGCATTTGGAGTATTGTGTGGAGTTCTGGTCACCCCATTGCAGGAAAGATGTGGATGCTTTGGAGAGGGTGCAGAGGTTTACCAGAATAATGCCTGGATTAGAGGGGTTCAGATAACCTAGATTAGAGAGTTTCAGCTACTGGTTGAGGAGGAAATGATGAGAGGCGTAGATCAGGGAGACAAATGTCACAAATGTCCAACATTAGATATACAGTGCATTCAGAAAGTATTCGGACCCCTTCACTTTATCCACATTTTGTTAACGTTACAGCCTTATTCTAAAATGGATTAAATTCATTATTTTTTTTATCATCTATCTACACACAATATCCCATAATAAAAAAGCACGAACAGGTGTTTAGAAATTGTTGCCCAAGTAATTAAAAATAAATAACTGAAATATCACATTATGGGGTATTGTGTGTAGAATGATGATTTAAAAAAAAAAGAATTTAATCCATTTTGGAATAAGGGTGTAACGTAACAAAATGTGGAAAAAGTGAAGGAGTGTGAATGCTTTCTGAATGCACTGTACGTATAAGGTGAGAGAGGGAGTAGCTAGTGGAGATGTGCGGGGCAGGTGTTTTACACAGAGGGTGGTGGGTGCCTGGAACGCGCTGCCAGGGGTGGCGGCAGATACGATCGCGGTGTTTAACAGGTTTTTTGACAGGCACGTGGATATGCAGGGATTGGAGGGATATGCATCACGTGCAGGCAGAGGGGATTAGTGTAACCTGGCGTGAGGTCCAGCACAACCATTGTGGACCGAAGGGGCGGGTCCTGCGATGTACTGTGTTATAATTTCCAATTATGTCATTGTTCAGCTGTGTTATAAGTGGAGTATGTATTATAGTGATTTAATTGAAGCATGATTTGAAGAGTAATTTGGATGATAGAGCATCCAGCCTGCGTTGTTTGAACGTATGTGGCCCTACGTTACAGCCAGGTTTTGCGGAGCATTGCCCCTCACTAATGGGCGCCAGTTGCCGCACTCCGAGTCGCTGTACATTAAGCTCTGACTACCTTCCTCCCACGTGTTCATTTTGTCTTTTACCTTTGTGTTTTATTTTTATTTTTTTCCTGTATGTTCCTCCCTAATTCCTACCTTTTGCCCATTGACAACTGGTGGCAGAGTGTGCTTGGGGAACTGGTTCTAATCCAGCAACAAATTCAGGAGCATGAAGAAACAACGCGCAGGGCCGCCGATCAGTTAAACTCTGGCTCTTCCCAACACAAGCCAAAGGTGATCCATTCAACTGTCCTTTAAAATAATCCAAACTCGGCCACGGGCCACTCGCTTGCCCCAAGGTGTTGTGCATATATGAATTGCTCATTACATTGCACATCAAAGCAAACACTATTTGAAAGTTCATTGAGAAATAGCCATCTGAGATTGACTGCTTATTGGAAGCTTTGTATCCAGCAGAAATGAGCTATAAACATATGCAAACAATTCTAACTATTTGAACATTCTTGGATTGCACGCATGAATTTTATAATGTTTCTCACAAGTTATCTGTACTCAATTCTTCTTTCTTTTTTGATTAGCTTTTTATACGTGATATCAAATGCGTGGATACAGTTTAAACTTGTATCCACCAGCTTTGAAATGGCCCAGAAGTTGCAAATGATACCAAAAGTGACACTTCAGTCTGAAGAAGGGTCTGGACCAGAAACGTCACCCATTCCTTCGCTCCATAGATGCTGCCTCACCCGCTGAGTTTCTCCAGCATTTTGGCTACCTTTAAGTAATGCTTGAAGATTTTATATTGTAATGCCAAATAATCTTTGAGTTTGGTTTAGTGTAACCAGCCAGCAGAAAGACAATACATAGTTACAATCGACCCATTCACAGTGTACGCATACGTGATGAGGGGAATAATGTTTAGGGTAAGATGAAGCCAGTGAATCCGTTCAAAGATACTCTGAGGGTCTCCAATGAAGTAGATGGTTCAGTACTGCCCTCTAGTTGTGGTTCGATGGTTCAGTTACAAACATAGAAAAATAGATACAGGAATAGGCCATTCCAACCTTCGAGCCAGCACCGCCATTCAATATGATCATGACTGATCGTCGAAATTCCTGCTTTCCTGCTTTTTCCCCACATCCCTTGATTCCTTTAGCCCCAGGAGCTAAACCTAGCTAAATTGCCTGATAACAGCTAACAATCTTTTATGCAGAAGCTCTTTTTCTTTCAGGCATTGTTGGGAGAATCTATTATTACAATAGTTTAGGGTAGACACAAATGCTGGAGAAACTCGGCGGGTGAGGCAGCATCTACGGAGAGAAGGAATGGGCGACATTTCGGGTTCTTCAGACTGATGTGTGTGTGGGGGAGGGGGGGGGGTGTAGTCTGCGGTTGGTTTGTAGGAGGGTGAAATAATTCCTGGCAGAGTGGGAATCTTTCAAGGTGTATTGCTCTGGTCAGTTCCATCTTGCACACACATTAATAACGATTCTGGCCCTATCCATCTAACCGACAGCTTCAGTGAGCACGGATGTAAAAGTGCACATGCTGTGCCAACAATATATCAACAATTGCAAACAAGCTTTTGCACTTCTGACAATTTCAACCATTTTTATTATTTTCAATTTTGTAACCGTTTTCTAACATCATGTAATAAAAGATAATGCCTGTGTTAATACTATTTAAGATTCATAGTCTTTAAAGACATGTTTTAGTTTGACCCCTGCCCTCCGGTAGTGCAGAGAATAAAGCCAATCAGATTCCTGTAATGAAAACGTTCCTCGTCTTTATTAGCATCAAAATCAATCCGTGAACACCAGGCGGGTTTCTGTCCACAACAACTAGCTTATGCCCCAATGGCAGCTTGAATTATTACCATGTTTATTATTTTACAACTAATGATATACTAATAATGAAGTATTTGTTGTAACGTTGAAATGCCTGAGTAACTTTCTATGGCACACAAACTTCATTATAACCAGCCTGAAGTGCGTCATGTCCTCAGTATTCCCCTTCGAGCAGAGGGAGGAACGGATTACAGCTGAAATCCCAGATATGTTATTGTGTTGACATCCCCAAATTCGTCCACAATAAAAAGGTTTATTGAAGGATTTTCACAACATAAATAAATGAGATGATCATATGTGGCGGTTGTGATGAAGTTTGGCAGTAATTATGGTGTCCTCGAGGTGGAATTGCACTCAGATGCGATGTAATTGAACCTGAATCTACAATGGCATGACAATGAGCAATATTGCGTCAGCATTAAAGTGTTATCTTCTGAGCAGACAGACAGCGTGGCCAGCCCTCGTTTAGCCTCTTTCAGTATCTGACTTCCTTTGCTTCTTGTTCAGGTATCGGACAAGGACAAAGCTGAACATCTGCAAGAGGAGCTTTTGCGTACACAGGTAAGGAACTGGGTGCTTGACAGACAGGTGCCACCTGTGTCGCGAGTCTTTAGGGCCTGTCCCACTTGGCGATTTGTTTCGGCGACTGCCGGCGTCACTGACTGACGTATAACGGGTCGCACAAAGATTTTGAACGTTTCAAAATCCAGCGGCGACAAAAAAAATGTAGCGGCACTTGAGGAAACACCGCGCGTCAATACGCCGTCACGACTTTTTCAGTGACCTGATACATCAGTCAACGATGCCGACAGTCGCCGAAACAAATCGGCAAGTGAGACAGGCCCTTTTGGGTTTGGACACCCAATAATGCATATTTTGCCTGACTTGGTACAAATGACTTGCCTCCAATTGTCAGGCAGCATTGTTTTGCATTTCACTCCTGTTCCTCTTAAGATTCCACCATCCGCACCTTCTGTCTTCTCCACTTCTCACCTTCAGCCTTGGTCACTGTCTCCACCCATCAAGATGAAGCTTGCAGGAGCAGTGCTGTTCTCTGAAGTGTCTGCCTGCCTGCCTGCCTTGATATTTAATGGCATTCCCTCTCCTCCTCCACACCTTCAGAATCTCAGGGCCAGGCACATTAACATGGTCTACACATGTAGGCACAAAAAGATTCCAATGCACGCCCTCCCTGTCTATGAGGAGTACTGAAGTGACTTGTTCTGTGAAGGTGCTATTGATTTTTGTTTTACCAATTTGCAAATGGATACACACCTGTTGCGTTCATCATGTAACAGTGAAAGCAACAGGGGTCCTAAACTTCCTGAGGCGCAACTTCCATCATTGTTCAGCTTCTGTCAAGGAGAAGCTGTATTTCACCCTCGTTAGACCTCATCTGGACTACGTAGTTGCAGCTTGGGACCCATACACAGATAAAAACATTTCATCCATCGAACGTGTCCAAAGACAGGCCGCTAGATTTGTTACTAACACCTACGAGAGAGAAGCCAGTGTCACCAAACTTCTGAATTCTCTGGGCGGGGTGGAACCCTTTCCAAGACAGACGTGAAGCTCACCGTTTGACCTGTTTTTACAAAATGTTAAATGGTCAGCTAGACATAGATCACAAGACCTACACCAACCCCAAACCAATTAGGAGCAGACGAGGGCATCCGATCCAATTTGTGGTCCCAGCCTCAAAGACAGATGTGTACAGCAATTCGTTCTTTCCACGCACTATTAAAGCATGGAATAATCTCCACCAAGCCACGGTTGCCCAGCCAGATGCAACTACATTTAAAGTGGCACTTTCTTCCCAATAACCCTCTCTGGCTAAACCCCTCCCTTCACCACCTCCAGTTTAAATTCCAGTTGGAATATTTTGGAGGACCAAGTAACCAAGAACCAACAACCAGTGTTCCTTTTGGACTGCACAGGTGTAATTGGAAGCATAAACTCTTAAGGGCTCTTAAAGATAGCGGAGTCAGGGGATATGGGGAGAAGGCAGGAACGGGGTACTGATTGGGGATGATCAGCCATGGTCACATTGAATGGCGGTGCTGGCTCGAAGGGCCGAATGGCCTACTCCTGCACCTATTGTCTAATGTCTATTGTCTAAACTGTAATGTGCATGTTCTATGCCTTAATTCATTAATTTACAATTGCACTGTTACAAAAGATGAACTGCTTTGAAATGAAATCTGACTTTATAAAGGAAAGCAATTGATTTTTCTCTTGCCCTTCCCGTTCTCGTAGCTAAAATACCAACGTATCCTCGAACGTCTAGAGAAAGAAAATAAAGAGCTACGGAAACAGGTTCTTCAGAGAGATGATAAAGGCATTCACCAGCGGAAAATGAAGGTGACTATACCATATAGCCACCAACTTCTGAGTGAAAACATTGGCCCTCTTTTGATTAGTACGGGTATCCGGGGTTATGGGGAGAAGGCAGGAGAATGGGGTTAGGAGGGAGACATAGATCAGCCGTGATTGAATGGCGGAGTAGATATGATGGGCTGAATGGCCTAATTCTGTACCTATCACTTATGACCTTTTAAAATATTTCCCCTCTCACCTTAAAACGATGCTCTCTAGTTTTTGATTGCCTGACCCTGGAAAAAGCATTCACCCTATCCCAGGCTTGAGTTGCTGCTCTTTATATTGCAAATCACAATTCCAGAGTTAACATCAAAATACACAATGAGCAAAATCAACGTGCTGGAGGAGCTCAGCAGGTCAGGTAGTACCTGTTCAGGGAAATAGACAGATAACTTTTCAAGTTGAGACACTTCTTTAGACTCCTTCAACAGAGCAGCTGAGTGCCTCCAGCAGTTTGATTTTGCTCAAGTTTCCAGCATGTGTCTTCATAAGATCAAGTGATAGGAGTAGAATTAGGCCGTTCAGCCCATCAAGTCTACTCCGCCATTCAATCATGGCTGATCTATCTCTCCCTCCTAACCCCATTCTCCTGCCTTCTCCCCATAACCTCTGACTCCCGTCTTCAAAATAACTAACCTACGATACCTACCGATAAGCCTCTCTCTCAGAAGACTGTCCAATAGATCTGACCAGTTCTTTAACCTGACGCTGGGCTGCGGTAAGTGTAAAGATACATCATGCTCAGTAGAAAGACGAAACAATACCAGATACCCAAAGGTTTCATTCTCAACATTTTACTACTTCTATCAAAATGTAGAAAGCCCTCTAGACTTTTTCACATTTTTTTTAATACATTAGCCAAATTCTTCTCATCCATGGTATTAGACCAGTAGGTTTAAGTTAATGAATGGCTGAATTCAGATGAAAACATCTATTCATTGTACGGTAATTGCCTATTGTGGGCGACTGCGGAGGGCTGAAAGGGCCCGACCAAGGGAGAACAATGAGGAAGATGACTGAACTTTATTGCCTTCCCCCACAGTGGCAACGTTGAGTCCGCTGTGTGGGGGATGTTTATGTTAAACTCTATCATGTGTTGTGTTCTTTTTTTAATTTGTATGGTTATATGTAGGTATGTTACAAAACTTACCTTGAGCAGCGCTGCAGTTCTACCGCTCCCCGTGTGCGTGACTTTGGCGCCTTTCAGAGGGGGGCGGGCTTAAAGTGCCGTTTTTCTACAGACTGGGCAAATCGATCCATGTCGGGCGATTTCGTTGCGGAAGAAAAATCGCTTGGACATTTCATTAATGAAGGTATTTTTAAATTACACTAGATTATTTATTATCTAGAGTAATTTAAAAATCATCTTCAAAAGACGTGAGCGCCGACAACGGGAAGGATTTTGCGTAGGGGAGAAAAAAAGGTACACAGTTTATTTTTATATTAGAAGTTGGTTTTTATGGAGGCTTTAATCATATTTTCATGTTGCGAAATGGGGTCCAAAAAAAATGTATGAACCAACAGTATTTTTTATACCGACTTCACAGCAAACCGCAACGTTCCAATCCACCGCATTCCACTAAAACCCACTCGCTAGTTGATTTAAATGGCCATTAATTTACAGGCATTAAACATTAAATTCCTTCCATTTGGCCCAGAAATTAATGAAAATGAGATTTAAAAATTATGTTATATTGTGGATTATTGTGTGAATGTTATTTGGACACTTAGGCAATTAAAAAAAGTTTATCTTTTCTTAAGAAATGGATAGATGTTTAGATCTACTCATTGAATTTTGTAATTAGCTACAATTAGATAACTAACTAATTATATGCTTTAATTTCAGGTCATCCAAGTAAGATTGTTTCATATTTGTTTCAGAATGCTTCAATCTATAATAACTGAAAATTTCATTGAGTTCTCTTAATTTTTTAAGAAAGTTATGGGCTTTTAACGGTTCTAGATCACAGCTTTTGAGTTAAGTCAATTGAAAGGCAATGGGGAACAAGATGCTAATTTCCGAGTATGAAAATGGTCATAGCTTTCTTAATACTGAAGATATGAAAGTGAATTAGGTGTCAAATTTTTACAGGTAAATTACAGGTAACTGTAATTTCCAATATGTGCAATAACCCATACTGGATATAGGAATCCTATTATCCATTCTATTTATCCATTGTCTTTTTATCGATATGTATATAGCGCTGCAGAAACTGTGCACCTTATCCCCCCCCCCCCCCCCCTTTTTGTTTTGTTTTGCACTGAGTAGGAGAAGCTTTTAATCATATTGTACATGTGTATAGTGACAATAAAAGGCATTCTGATTCTGATTCTGAAATTAAACTTCTTTTTATGCTTTATCTGACGGGATAAATTGCAGACTTGATTTTTAAAATCTCAAAATTTTGTAACATTGCTATTATATGGCAACTCAAATCTCACTGTACTAAGTAGTGCATGCGATATTAAATGGAACTTGAACTATTGTCAAGGAGTTAAGTGCTTTTGGAAATACTGGGTTCATAGATTATTCAGCTACCTCACTTGAATTCTGTAAAAGGGCCTGTCCCTCTTGGCCATTTTTTCGGTGACTGCCGGCGTCATTGACTGACGTATCAGGTCACTGAAAAAGCCGCGGCGTCACGGCGTATTGACGCGCGGTGTTTCCTCAAGCATCGTCTTTTTGACACCGCTGGATTTTGAAATGTTCAAAATCTTTCAGGAACACTGATACGTCAGTCAATGACACCGGTAATCGCCGGAAAAAATCGCCAAGTGGGACAGGTCCTTTACACTGATATACCCAATCATTATCTAGCTTAATACAATAATTCTCTTTCTAGAAGTCTTTGATCGATTTGTATTCTGAAGTATTGGACATTCTATCGGACTATGATTCCAACTACAACACCCAGGATCATCTGCCGAGGGTGAGCAGTGGATTGTCTTTGTGTTGCCGTACAAAACATGCACTGGATACGTTTATAATCTTTCTGATACTGAGCCAAGTTTACAGATGATTTTCATGTCTGCCAACATTGGCTGCGCAGCGGTAGAGTTGCTGGCACACTGCGCCAGAGGCCCGGGTTCGATCCTGACTACAGGTGCTGTCTGTACGTTCTCCCCGTGACCGCATGGACTTTCCTCTTGATTAGCCGGTTTCCCCCACATCCCGATGACGTGGGAGTTTGGGGATTAATTGGCTTCTGTGAATTGCTCTTGGTATCTAGGGTAGGGTACGGGTGATTGTTGGTTGGCATGGACTTGTAGGGCCGAAGGGCCTGCTTCCACATTGTACATGGTAAATGGTAGGGAATTGAGGAATGCTGTGGAACAGAGGGATCTAGGAATAACTGTGCATAGTTCCCTGAAGGTGGAATCGCATGTAGATAGGGTGGTAAAGAAAGCTTTTGGTGTGCTGGCCTTTATAAATCAGAGCAATGAACATAGGAGTAGGGAAGTAATGTTAAAATTGTACAAGGCATTGGTAAGACCAATTCTGGAGTATGGTGTACAATTTTGGTCGCCTAATTATAGGAAGGATGTCAGCAAAATAGAGAGAGTACAGAGGAGATTTACTAGAATGTTGCCTGGGTTCCAGCAACTAAGTTACAGAGAAAGGTTGAACAAGTTAGGTCTTTATTCTTTGGAGCACAGAAGGTTAAGGGGGGACTTGATTGAGGTCTTTAAAATGATTAACGGGATAGACGGAGTTGACGTGGATAAGCTTTTCCCATTGAGGGTAGGGAAGATTCAAACAAGAGGGCATGACATGAGAATTAAGGGACAGAAGTTTAGGGGTAACATGAGGGGGAACTTCTTTACTCAGAGAGTGGTGGCTGTGTGGAATGATCTTCCTGCAGAAGTGGTGGAGGCTGGATCGATTTTAACATTTTAAAGTAAAGTGGATAGGTATATGGACGGGAAGGGAATGGAGGGGTATAGTCTGAGTGCAGGTAGATGGGACTAGGGGAAAATGAATGGTTGGCATGGACTGGAAGGGCCTGTTTCCGTGCTGTAATTGTTATATGGTTATATGGTTATATCTGTAAACTGAACTAAAACTAAACAGTGCTTTACTTTTAACGAATAAATGTCCTTTACCTGTAGGTAGTTGTAGTTGGAGACCAGAGTGCTGGCAAGACCAGTGTGCTGGAAATGATTGCACAAGCCAGGATATTTCCTCGTGGCTCTGGTGAAATGATGACCCGTGCACCTGTCAAGGTGAGCCTTCTACATTTCAGAGAGAGTTGTACTCAAGCACTCAAGATGCCAGGACGTAATCATTGACAAATATCACCTGTGTTTGTCAATTAGTTATGTTTGTTTGCATGTTCATTCACGGAGATTTAATTCAAATTACTCGATATTGATCTGTATCACAATATTGCTTTGAGAAAAGTACTATGCACAAAATGTTTTGAATTATAGCGATGTGACGCTTATGAAAGGGCCCGTCCCACTTTCACGACCTAATTCACAACCTCTGCCGAGTTTGCCCTCGACTCATACTCGCAGCATGGTCGTCACGAGGTTGTGGGAGGTCGTAGGTAGGCCGTGATGCTAGTCGTAGGTACTCGTGGTATCAACTAGGTTGGGTTTTTTTTCTAGCATGATGAAAAATGTCCTCGAGTGAAAAAGGTTGTGAATTAGATCGTGAAAGCGGGACAGGCCCTTAACTTAGAACTTACGAAAATGCTCAAAATAGGCAATAATGGTGTGTAGGAAGGAACTACAGATGCTGGTTTAAACCGAAGATAGACACAAGAAGGGTCTCGACGAGAAACGTCATCCATTCCTTCTCTCCAGAGTTGCTGCCTGTCCCGCTGAGCTACTCCAGCATTTTCTGCCTGTCTACAGACAATAATAGAATTTATCCGGTTTGTTAATGAGCAACACCACATTTACAGTTTTCAAATGTATTTGAATGAATGAATAAGTTTATTGGCCAAGTATTCACATACAAGGAATTTGCCCTGGCGCTCCGCCCACAAGTGACAACATGACATACGGTGACAGTTAGGGATGACACATAAAACATTAAACATTAATAATGAAACATTATCGATTAAACATGTGAATGAAATAAAATACCAGATCAAAAGGAGGCTACAGATTTTTGATTATTGAGTAGAGCTACTACTCGTGGAGAAAAGCTGTTTTTATGTCTGGCTGTGGCAGCTTTGACAGTCCGGAGTCGCCTTCCAGCGGGAAGTGATTCAAAGAGTTTGTGGCCAGTTATATATTCTGAATACAGCAGCAAACAAACACAACAATAACAGTGCACAAATAAAAAGGCATTGGTGTATGTGTATTAATTTAATCTCTTTTGATGAAGGTTTGTAGACAGTGGCCTTGCTCAAACCACTTCTTGTGTAACCTGTGTATTTGATTTGATTCAGGTAACACTGAGTGAAGGGCCTCACCACGTGGCTATGTTTAAAGACAGCTCGCGGGAGTTTGACCTGACCAAGGAGGATGATGTGAGTTCCCATCGGGGTCTTTGGGCTTGATCACCATTCTTTAGGGTGTAAAAATGTTTTGCGATCCACATTAAATCTCAGTGCTGAATTTGCCCAGCAAAATTATTGTCCTGCAATATGTATCGCATAGTTTAGACAACAGGTGCAGGAGTAGGCCATCCGGCCCTTCATGGCAGCACCACCATTCAATGTGATCAGGGCTGACCATCCACAATCAGTACCCCGTTCCTCCCTTCTCCCCAGATCCCCTGACTCCGCTATCTTTAAGAGCCTTACCTAGCTCTTGAAAGTATCCACCGCCCTCTGAGGCAGAGAATTCCACAGACTCACAACTCTCTGTGTGAAAAAGTGTTTCCTCGTCTCTGTTCTAAATGGCTTACCCCTTAGTCTTGAACTGTGGCCCCTGTTTCTGGACTCCCAAAACATCGGTAACATGTTTCCTGCCTCTCCCGTGTCCAAACCCTTAATAATCTTATATGTTTCAACGAGATCTCCTCTCATTCTTCTAAACTCCAGAGTGTACAAGCCCAGCCGCTCCATTCTCTCAGCATATGACAGTCCCGCCATTCCGGGAATTAACCTTGTAAACCTACGCTGCACTCCCTCAATAGCAAGAAGCCATTGGACAAGTACATGGATAGGACAGGTTTAGGGAGATATGGGTCAAACGCAGGCAGGTGGGACAATTGTAGATGGGACATGTTGGCCGGTGTGGGCAAGTTGGGCTGAAGGGCCTGTTTCCACCCGGTATCACTCCACGTACCACAAGGTTTTGTGATCGTTGGTTAAATTAATGTCAGACTATTTTGTTTATATTGCTTTTTATGTGTAACAAGGCTGTTTAAAGACTTTTAGCTTAAATTGCTTAGAATTGATCTATACCTTTATGCTCAGTGAAAAAAAACAAATGTGTTGGTTAGAGATGTCTAGGAGGGACATTACCTGGATGAGGTTCACAAACTCCAGATGTTGCAGCACTTTCATCCTCAACACACAGCTGTTCTTGAATGGGAAGTATTCCATTGGATTTGGCAAACCAAACTTTTCTCTCAAGTTCACAACTAGAGTCACAGAGTGATACAGTGTGGAAACAAGCCCTTCAGCCCAACTTGCCCACACTGGCCAACATGTCCCAGCTACGCTAGTCCCACCTGCCGGCGCTTGGTCCATATCCCTCCAATCCTGTCCTATCCATGTACCTGTCTAACTGTTTCTTAAACGTTGGGATAGTCCCAGGCTCAACTAACTCCTCTGGCTGCTTGTTCCAAACACCACCACCCTCTGTGTGAAAAAGTTACCCCTATTAAATCTTTTCCCCTTCACCTTGAGCCTGTGTCCTCTGGTCCTCGATTCCTCTACTCAGGGCAAGAGACTGTGTGCATCTACCCAATCTATACCTCTCATGATTTTATATAAATGCTACTGTTGAAAGTTGGTTGTAAGTGGTCGGGTGGCAAGTTGCTTTTGTCCAGCTAGCACTTGAGACAGTGAAGTTTAGTCAAACAAGTGACTTTTCAAAGTGAATGTTATATCGTCAATGCCGTATCAGAGACTCGCACAGCACAGAAATGGGCTCTTCAGCCCAACTAGTCCATGCCGACCAAGATGCCACATCTATGCTTGTCCCGTTATCCTGCATTTCACCCCCATCCCTCGAAAACATTTATTACCCATTCAAATGTAGAAACAAGGAACTGCAAATACTGGCCTACAAAAAAAAGACACAAAGTGCTGGAGTAACTCTGGGTCAGGCAGCATCTCAGGAGAACATGGATAGGTGACGTTATGGGTCAGGGTTCTTCTTCGGACCGACCCAAAACACCACCTATCCACGTTCTCCACAGATGCTGCCTGACCCGCTGAGTTACTCCAGCACTCTGTGAAACGTCACCTATCCATGTTCTCCACAGATGCTGCCTGACCCGCTGAGTTACTCCAGCACTCTGTGAAACGTCACCTATCCATGTTCTCCACAGATGCTGCCTGACCCGCTGAGTTACTCCAGCACTCTGTGTCTTGTTTTCCTATTCATCCAAACCTTTGCCATCCGTGAATGATTTATTTCTCTGTCTCTGCAGCTGGCAGCATTGCGCAATGAAATAGAAATCAGAATGAGGAGCAGCGTGAAGGAAGGGCAAACCGTGAGTCCTGAGGTAAGGCCACCTGATGTCTGCCAGAGAACCCGTGCACTCGTCATCTGAGGAGTTGGCCTAGCTTTTGTACCATTCAGAGTTTATTTTTGTGAACACTAATTAGAAACATAGAAATTACGTGCAGGAGTCGGCCATTCGGCCCTTCGAGCCTGCACAGCATTCAATGTGATCATGGCTGATCATCCAACTCAGTATCCCGTACCTGCCTTCTCTCCATACCCTCTGATCCCCTTAGCCACAAGGGCCACATCTAAATCCCTCTTAAATATAGCCAATGAACTGGCCTCAACTACCCTCTGTGGCAGAGAGTTCCAGAGACCCACCACTCTCTGTGTGAAAAAAGTCCTTCTCATCTCGGTCCTAAAGGATTTCCCCTTATCCTTAAGCTGTGACCCCTTGTCCTGGACCTCCCCAACATCGGGAACAATCTTCCTGCATCTAGCCTGTCCAACCCCTTAAGAATTTTGTACGTTTCTATAAGATCCCCTCTCAATCTCCTAAATTCTAGAGAGTATAAACCGAGTCTATGCAGTCTTTGTTCATAAGACAGTCCTGACATCCCAGGAATCAGTCTGGTGAACCTTCTCTGCACTCCCTCTATGGCAAGAATGTCCTTCCTCAGATTGTTGATGCTGTTGATGTTTAATTTTCATCTTTGCTCAGATCATGCCAACTTTAAAAACAAAATGAGCTTATCAAACATGAAACAGTACATTATTAACAGAGGAATATTTTAATATATAATTGACCGAAATCAAGTTCAAGTTACATTTATTGTCACAAACACCAATTGGTGCAGTGAAATTTGAGTTACCATGCAGCCACATAAATAATCTTGTGTAAAAATCTGAATGTATTTTCAACTCTCAAAAGTTGTTTTACACAAATTGAAGCTTACAAAATGGGAGAGTGAATTGTACATTAGATTTTATTAAAAAATACTTGGCTTCATAAAAAAAAAGCTCAATTGACAATCAACTAAATGTTATATAGTGTAATTTTGAAATTCAATTCAATTCAACTTTAATGTCATTGCACAGATACAAGTATGGGTACAACGAAATGCAGTTTAGCGTCAGTTTGTAGTGATAGCAATATAGAAATAAATACAGAACGCAGACAATGTGGACGGAGAGACTGGAGAAATCTATCGGCTGGACTCCGAGTTCAGCAGTGTGATGGTGTTATTGTAGAAGCTGTTCCTCATCCTACTAGTGCAGGACCTGAGGCTCCTGTACCGCCTCCCTGATGGTAGGAGGGCAAACAGTCCATGGTTAGGGTGGGAGGGGTCTTTGATGATCTTCCCGGCCCGTCTCGGACACCGTTTTCGGTGGAGGGCATCCATGGCAGGGAGCGGGGCACCAATGATGTACTGGGCAGTTTTCACCACCCGTTGTAGTGCCTTCCTGTCTGCCACGGTGCAACTGCTGTACCATACCGTAAAGCAGGTGGTCAGGATGCTTTCGATGGTACAGCGGTAAAAGTTGGTCAGGATCTGGGGGGACAGGTGGGCTTTTTTGAGCCTCCTCAGGAAGTAAAGGCACTGCTGCGCCTTTTTGATCAGCTTGGAGGTGTTGAGGGACCAGGACAGATCCTCCGAGATGTGTACCCCGAGGAATTTGTAGCTGTCGCCCAGAGATATATCTTGCATTTAAGTGTGTTGCGATGTAACCTGATGGTTGTGTAATCCGTAGACCATCTCACTCAGTGTGAAGGGGCCGGGACTACAGAGAATGGTACTCGTGGATCTTCCTGGTGTTATCAGTGTAAGTATCGCCAAGTATTCTTCTGCAAAAGTCAAAGCAAACTCAACCATCTGTTCCTTTTGCACTTCCTCAAACCAACGTTAATCAATGAAAAGTCAGATTAACAGAACGGTGTAAACAAGATTATAATTTTAGACCAACACTTAATTCCACATGAACAGACAAATACATACACAGAGTTACCTTTCCCTGCTGTTGTGAATGTGTTAATGGGCCTGTCCCACTTTGACGACAACAGGCCACTGCTGCGAAATCTTCAACATGTTGAAAATGTTTCTGGGACAGTGGCAACAATTTTTCCTGTCGTAGGTGAATCCCATTAAAACTAGTTCCTGCCTAAAGAGTCACCTGAGTGGGACAGGCCCTTTACTAAGCACTTAACTACCACAATGAAGGCTACTCAAATAATGTGGCGGATTGGGATAATAAATGATCGAGCGTTTGTTTTCTGGCATTGGACATCAGCCTTTGAGCTGGTGATTTGGACGGTGTGATTGTTTGCAAGTGGTGCCCAGAATCATTGGAAACATTTGGATAACTTGTCAGTCTCATATTTCTGTTGCAATTGTTTTTCCATACTTTTAATTAATATAACAGTAGACAAAAGGTGTAGGAGGAGGCCATTCGGCCCTTCGAGCCAGCACCGCCATTCACTGTGATCATCCACAATCAGTACCCCGTTCCTGCCTTCTCTCCATATCCCCTGACTCCGCTATCTTTAAGAGCCCTATCTAGCTCTCTCTTGAAAGTATCCAGAGAACCGGCCTCCACTGCCCTCTGAGGCAGAGAATCCCACAGACTCACAACTGTGCGTGAAAAAATGTTTCCTCATCTCCGTTCTAAATCCCCTCATTCGTAAACTGTGGCCTCCCCCAACATCGGGAACATGTTTCCTGCCTCTAGTGTGTCCAAACCCTGAATAATCGTATATGTTTCAATAAGATCCCCTCTCAACCTTCTAAACTCCAGTGTACAAGCCCAGCTGCTCCGTTCTCTTAGCAAATGACAGTCCCGCCATCTCGGCAATTAACCTGGTGAACCTTGTGAAGCTTCAAGTGCACGCAAGGATTATGAATTGCATTGTTAATCTATCATTTTGATCTTATATTTGAAAACATAATGGACTGTAAACGGTGTTAGTAATCAGATCGTTAATGTTATGCTGAGCTTGAACTTTCCTTTTCATGCTGTTGGCGGAAATGTGTTGTGTTACCTGACTGAATTTTGTGACATTTCTTCCAATTTTGAAGACGGTGACTTCAGGAATGGCTGCTGGCACCAAGGATATCATTTTTAGCATAAGCAAGGCTTACATGCAGAACCCTAACGCCATCATCCTTTGTATCCAAGGTAAGGAATCCAATATAGAGTCATTGAGTGATACAGCGTGGAAACGGGCCCTTCAGCCCACCTGCCTGCGTTTTGTCCATATCCCTCCAAACCTGTCCTATTCATGTACCTGTCTAACTGTTTCCTAAACGTTGGGATAGTCCCAGCCTCAACTATCTCCTCTGGCAGTTTGGTCCATACACCCACCACCCTCTGTGTGAAAAAGTTACCCCTCAGATTCCTATTAAATCTTGTTCCCTTCACCTTGAACCTAACCATAACTCTCTGGTCCTCGATTCATCTAACGTGGTCGCTTGAGCCGTCCGGCGTCGCGGGGCCAGTCCCACTTCGATCGCCTGAGCCGTGCGGAATTGTGCGGAGTTCGTCCCGACATCGAGCAGGGCTCCGAAAAACTGACCATGTTCAAAAATCCCGCGCGGCAATGGCTTGTCGGCTCGCAGTCGCCTCAACGCATAACGCACCACCTCGACGTCGTGCCTCCGTGATCTGTCGGTGCCTCCGTGACCCTCTCTGTGTGTGGATCCGTGGCCCTCTGTGTGTGTGCCTCTGTGCCCCTCTCTGTGTGCCCCTCTCTGTCCTGGCGAACTTACCTTTAAGACTTTGCTCCAAGTTCGCCTCACTTTGCGCCGCGTTGTGCCACTCACCCGACCTCCGCGCGGCCCCCGCTTCTAGTTTGATCGTGCTCACCGCATGGAATCGCATGCTGGTGGGACAGGCCCTTTACTTATACCAACTGTGGCCTGAAATAAAGTTCCACAATATTTCTTGATGAAACAAAATATGATACCAAATCTATAGTTTGAAACTTAATTTGCAAGACATGGGTGATAGAAATCATCGGTTTGGTTGAGTGATGAGTTTAAAAGATGTAAACGTTTTACTGAAGGATACAGAGGCACTCTTGAAGTGGATGCGACATGACATTTGCTCTTGAAGAACTGATCATTGATTAAGTGTAAGGTATTGGAGTGTGGATGTATATTGTAAGAGGCTGTAACTCTAGACGTCTTGCTCTGTCTTACAGACGGGTCTGTGGATGCTGAGCGCAGCATTGTGACTGACCTGGTCAGCCAGATGGACCCACAGGGCCGTCGCACCATCTTTGTGTTGACCAAAGTGGACCTGGCGGAGAAGAACCTCGCCAGTCCCAGTCGAGTAAGTGTCCTTTCATGTCTCATCGTCTACAGAAATGTTGGAATTATATATGTTTAGGAAGGAAATACAAATGCTGGAAAAATCGAAGGTAGACAAAAAATGCTGGATGAACTCAGCGGGTGAGGCAGCATCTATGTAGAGAAGGAATAGGCGACGTTTCGGGTCTAGACCTACATAGATGCTGCCTCACCCGCTGAGTTCCTCCAGCATTTTCTGTCTACCTTTGAATTATATATATGTACTTCGAAAATTAATCTCTGAGTTTATTTTAACGTGTTGCAGGTAAATTTGTTCATAAGTGATCGGAACAGAATGAGGCCATTCGGCCCATCCAGTCATGACTGATCTATCTCACCCTCCTAACCCCATTCTCCTGCCTCCTCCCCATGACCTCTGACACCCCTGATTTGTGATGGTCCGCGAATAGGCATTCGTTCGTTCATTCAGACATTGTGAAGTATTTATGGGCACCGTCAAGCACACAGATTAATTTGATTATTTGTTTAGACCTTAGTACAGTTTCTTTTTACGTTAGGTGCAGGAGTAGGCCATTCGGCCCTTCGAGCCAGCACCGCCATTCAATATGATCATGGCTGATCATCCCCAATCAGTACCCCGTTCCGGCCTTCTCCCCATATCCCCTGACTCCGCTATCTTTAAGAGCCCTATCTTGCTCTCTCTTGAAAGTATCCAGAGAACCAGCCTCCACCGCCCTCTGAGGCAGAGAATTCCACAGACTCACAACCCTCTGTGAGGAAAAGTGTTTCCTCATCTCCGTTCTAAATGGCTTACCCCCTATTTTTCAACTGTGGCCCCTAGTTCTGGAACTACCCCAACATCAGGAACATGTTGCCTGCCTCTAGCGTGTCCAAACCCTTAATAATCTTATATGTTTCAATAAGATCCCCTCTCATCCTTCTAATTTCCTGAGTATACAAACCCAGCCAGTCCATTCTCTCAGAATATGACAGTCCCGCTATCCCGGGAATTAACCTTGTAAAGCTACGCTGCACTCCCTCGATAGCAAGAATGTCCTTCCTCAAATTAGGGGACCAAAACTGCACACAATACTCCAGGTGTGGTCTCACTAAGGCTCTGCATAACTGCAGAAGGACCTCTTTGCTCCTATATTCGATTCCAGCATGGTTTATTTTCACACCGTGTATCTTGCGTTGTGTATTTTTGTGATTGTGTACATTATGCATCTGCAGATTCAACAGATTGTGGAAGGCAAGCTGTTCCCAATGAAAGCTTTGGGTTACTTTGCAGTTGTTACCGGCAGAGGTAAGACTCTAGTGCACATTGCTTAAAGATCTTAATTGTTCCACAATATTAGCTTCACTGCCAAAGGAGTCTTCCCAGAAACATGTACTGTCTCAAGGCGTATTGAAATTGTAATGCTCTAATGCTGTAATACCATGCTCGACATGCTAGTATTGTCACGAGTCAGCCATTCAATCATGGCTGATCTATCTCTCCATCCTAACCCCATTCTCCTGCCTTCTCCCCACAACCCCTGACATCCGCATTAATCAAGAATTTATCTATCTGTGCCTTAAAAATATCAATTGTCGGTCTCCACAGCCGTTTGTGGCAATGAATTCCTCAGATTCACCACATCACAGAGTAAAGAAATTCTCAGATTCATCACAGAGTAAAGGAATTCCTCCTCATCTCTTTCCTAAAAGAACATCCTTTAATTCTGAGGCTATGACCTCTGGTCCTAGACTCTCCCACTAGTGGAAACATCCTTTCCGCAGCCACTCTATCCAAGCCTTTCACTATTTGGTAAGTTTCAATGAGGTCCCCCCTCATCCTTCTACTCCAGCGAGTACAGGCCCAATGTCAACAAACGCTCATCATATGTTAACCCACTCAGTCCTGGGATCACTCTTGGAGACCTCCTTTCCAGAACCAGCACATCCTTCCTTCGATATGGGGTCCAAAATTGCTCACAATACATCCAATTGTGGTCTGACCTGCGTCTCATAGAGCCTCAGCATTACATCCCTGTTTATGTATTCTAGCCCTCTTGAAATAAATGCTAGCATCGGGTTTCCCTCTTTACTACCAATTTGACTTGCCGATTAACTCAATGTATAGTATGACGTGGTTTAATTGGAGAGCAGGCAATCAAAAGCTTTTCACTGTATCTCACTACGCCTGACAATAAATGTTTCCAAAAATATTATTACATTATTTTCTGCACTGTATTTTCAGTGTTTTAAATGCTTGTTAAATTACACACATTTCACCGTTGCGATCGGGAAGAAGGTACAGGAGCCTGAAATCTGTAACATCCAGGTTCAGGAACAGCTTCTTCCCCACATCCATCAGGTTATTAAACATGACAACTAATAAGCTCTGAACTGCGACTATTATTATTATTGCACTATATCTGTTTATTTAATTGACATTAGACAATAGGTGCAGGAGTAGGCCATTCGGCCCTTCTAGCCAGCACCGCCATTCAATGTGATCATGGCTGATCATCCCCAATCAGTACCCCGTTCCTGCCTTCTCCCCATATCCCCTGACTCCGCTATCTTTAAGAGCCCTATCTAGCTCTCTCTTGAAAGTAATTGTGTATATATGGTCTGTGGTCTATAGACACACTGAACTTTTATCTTCCGTTTTGTATTACATATTGTGTTGTGCTGCAGCAAGCAAGAATTTCATTGTCCTATCTGGGACACAGGATAATAAACACTCTTGACTTGACATGTTGTGTTTTTTAATGAAACAGGCAACACCAATGAAGGCATTGATGCCATCAAGGATTATGAAGGAGAATTCTTTCAGAATTCAAAGTTGTTGAAGTAAGACTTTAAATTCTTTGCACTTTTTGTGTACATTTGGGTTGGCAGAGGGTGAAAGAACGAATATGGCAGGCAAAACATTTGCTGTTTCCAAGCTCTTGAGTTGGGCAGATCAAGTCTCGTGTTCCCCATCCGTCTGTATCTGGGAGCTAACGTAGACAACCGTTATCAGGCAGAGAGCCAGTAATAAATCTAAACACCACGTCTAGTCACAGAGTGATACAGTGTGGAAACAGGCCCTTCAGCCCAACTTGCCCACACCGGTACAACATGTCCCACTTGTACACTTGTCCCACCTGCCTGCATTTGACCCAAATCCCTTTAAACCTGCCCTATCTATTTACCTAAATATTTCTTAAATTGAGTCATAGAGTGATACAGTGCAGAAACAGGCCCTTCGGCTCAACTTGCCCACACTGTCCAACATGTCCCATCTACACTAGTCCTACCTGCCCACGTTTGGACCATATCCCTCCAAACCTGTCCTATCCATGTACCTGTCTAACTGTTTCTTAAACCCACTAGTCCCAGCCTCAACCACCTCCTGTGGCAGCTTGTTCCATACACCCACCACCCTTTGTGTGAAAAAGTTACTCCTCAGATTCCTATTAAAGGGCCTGTCCCACTTGGCGATTTTTTTCGCGACTGCCGGCGTCATATCAGTGTCGCCAAAAGATTTTGAACATTTCAAAATCCAGCAGCGACAAAAAAAATTGTGGGGACACTTGGAAAAACACCGCGCGTCATCACATCGCATCAAGCCGCGTATTTTTCTGTGACCTGATACGTCAGTCAATGATGCCGGCATCGCCGAAAAAATGGCCGAGTGGGACAAGCCCTTAAATCTTTTCCTCTTCACCTTGAACCTATGTTGCGATAGTGGTTTCTAGTTCTGCCTCTGGAATCTCTGCTGGGCTGTGATGGGTGATAATAAGTCTGTGAATGCAGAGCCGCTGCCTTCTCTCAAACCTTGTCTGGTATTCAGAAACATTAACAAATATTAAGCTTCTTATAAATAAATTTAAAAATTCGCAATAAAACTAACAGTAAAATACAAAAAACTTATTACACTAGTCTTGATGAGTGAAAGCACCAGAACAAATTAAATAGTTAAAGATTATAACGTGCCTTAACTCGTCTGATCTCCAGGTTGGGAATATCATTGGAGCTATGGTTTAGTGGTTGGTTGATGGGAACTGCCCCGACTGGTTGGCTGCTGGTTAGCCCAGTTACTATCATAAGGTCATGTATTAGGAGTAGAATTAGTCCACTCAGCCCATCATGTCCACTACGCGGTACTGGCTTGAAGGGCCGAATGGCCTGCTCCTCCACCTATAGTCTATTGTCTCCGCCATTCAATCTTGGCTGATCTATCTCTCCCTCCTAACCCCATACTCCTGCCTTCTCCCCATAACCTCTGACACCCGCACTAATCAAGAATCTATCTATCTCTGCCTTAAAAATATCCACTGACTTGGCCTCCACAGCCGTCTGTGGCACAGAATTCCACAGATTCACCACCCTCTGACTAAAGCGGCTATAGCGGCTCTGAACCGGCCCTGCTGAGTGCCCCCCACCCCCATGGACTGTCTCCCTAGCATGGTCACGTCGCACAGACACATCTGTTTTGACGTTTACTGGTCCAATGTTCGTTTTACAAACCTTGTTCTCGGGGTGTCTAAACCTAAATTGCACTAGTCGTTGAAGTTCTGACGTCGGATGGACGTTGCAAACCCAACCTCATTGCACTTATGCGTAATGACAATAAAATATATGATTATTATTAAAGAAATTCCTCCTCATCGCCTTCCTAAAAGAACGCCCTTTAATTCTGAGGCTGTGACCTCTGGTCCTAGACTCTCCCACTGGTGGAAACATCCTCTCCACATCCACTCTATCCAGGCCTTTTACTATCCTGTAAGTTTCAATGAGGTCCCCCCCTCATTCTTCTAAACTCCAGCGAGTACAGGCCCAGTGCCAATAAACGCTGATCATAGGTTAACCCACTCATTCCTGGGATCATTCTTGTAAACCTCCTCTGCACCCTCTCCAGAGCCAGTACATCCTTCCTCAAATACGGTGGCCAAAATTGCTCACAATATTCCAAATGCAGCTTGATCAGCTCTTTATAGAACCTCAGCATTACATCCCAGTTTTTGTATAAAGGCCCTATCGAAATAAATGCTCGCATTGAGTTTGCTTTCTTTGCTACCGATTTGACTTGCAGATTAACTTTTTGGGAATCCTACACCGGCACTCCCAAGTCCCTTTGCGCCTCCGATTTCGGGATTCTCACCCCATTTAGAGAATCGTCTACGCCTTTATTCCTACTACCAAAATGCACGACCACACTGTGCGACACTATATTCCATCTGCCACTTCTCTGCCCACTCTCCCAACCTGTCCAAATCCAGCTGCAGACTCCCTGCTTTCCCTACACTAACTGCCTCTCCACCTATTTTCGTATCATCCGCAAACTTGGCCACAAAGCCTTCAATCCCCTCGCCCAAATCTAAGTTCATTATCTAACTGAACACAACTAGGAAAACAACACCGCAGAACTAAATAGCAAGGTATACGGCATAGAAACAGGTCCTTTGGCCCACCGAGTCCACACTGACCATTGATCACCTGTTGTCATGACCACGATAGATGGATGGGAAAGAACTGCAGATGCTGGTTTAAATCAAAGGTAGACACAAAATGCTGGAGTAACTCAGCAGGACAGGCTGCAGCTCTGGAGAGAAGGAATGAGTGACGTTTCAGGTCGAGACCCTTCTTCAAACTGATGTCAGGAGAGTGGGCGGGACAGAGATAGAATGTAGTTGGGGACAGTAAGACTGGTGGGAGAACTGGGAAGGGGGAGGGGATGGAGAGAGAGGGAAAGCAAGGGCTACTTGAAGTTAGAGAAGTCAATGTTCACACCACTGGGCTGTAAGCTGCCCAAGCCAAATATGAGGTGGAATTTGCGCTGGGCCGCACTCTGACAATGGAGGAGGCCCAGGACAGAAAGGTCAGTGTGGGAATGGGAGGGGGAGCTAAAGTGCTGAGCCACCGGGAGATCAGATGGGTTCGGGCAAACTAGGATAGATCCACAGTACATAAAACATTGGCCAGTGCCAAAAAAAGCGTTTGCAATGTTCCAGTAAGACTTTGTTATAATGTCCACTTCTACTGCGTGCCAGTATACGAGAGAGAGCTTGTTTTGAGTCTTTTCCCATTGTAGGACAGGGATGCTGAAAGCACACCAAGTGACAACCAAGAACCTAAGCCTCGCTGTGTCTGATTGTTTCTGGAAAATGGTGCGAGAGTCTGTGGAACAGCAAGCTGATGCATTCAAAGGTAAATATACAGTAGCTCCAACTAATGCATTTATTGCCAGATTGATGAATGTAACTAGATTACAGTGTGATCATGAACTGGACACATAGTGGAGAACTACTGCCTGACAGCGCTGGTGACCTGGGCTAGTTCCTGACTATGATTGCTGTCTGTACAAAGTTTGCACGTTCTCCCCCCGACTACGTGGGTTTTCTCCGAGATCTTCGGTTTCCTCCCACTCTCCAAAGATGTACAGGCTTGTAGGTTAATTAGCTTTAAGAAAGAACTGCAAATGCTGGAAAAATTGAAGGTTGACAAAAAGCTGGAGAAACTCAGCAGGTGAGGCAGCATCTATGGAGCGAAGGAATAGGCAATTATTCGGGTTGCGATCCTTCGATATTAATATAATAAATGAAAATGTAAATGGTGACAGCAGGAAGATGCAAAAGATTCCAATGTTGCTCGTGAAAGTTTCAGTACACCTGGTGGGACTATTTGGGCCAAATTATTGTAGTTCAGACTGATAGACATATCAAAGGCAACTATCAGTCTTGTGCAATGAAAAACAAATAGATAAATCTAGTGTAGTTTAGAGATACAGCGCGGAAACAGGCCCTTCGGCCCACCGAGTCCGTGCCGACCAGCGATCCCTGCAAATTAACACTATCCCTACACACACTAGGGACAATTTACAATGAAACCAAGCCAATTAACCTACATAACCTGTACATCTTTGGAGTGTGGGAGGAAACTGGAAGATCCCAGATAAAACCCACACGGTCACGGGGAGAACGTACAAACTCCGTGCAGACAGCACCCGTAGTCAGGATGGAAGCCGGGTCCCTGGCCCTGTGAGGCAGCTACTCTACCGCTGCGCCACCGTGCCACCCTCTCGACTTGCACCTTTTGGCAGTGTGGCGTGTTTACTGAGCGTTAGGGTTTTCGTGTCATGACGGAACTTTGGCCAACTTCCGCGGGGTGCTTGAGCTTAAAGATAATTACACACTGCAGAATGATAAATGGAACCGTTTTTCCCAATTCAATCACTTTTGATCTAACTGATCCCAGTGAGAGTTGTGTTACTGTGGTCAATACATGTTGTGCTGGGGTGATGCTTTGCAGCAACTTCAGGAAGACTGTTCCAGTAAAATAAACAAGCAAACAAGCTCAATTAGGTGGTGGGCCGGCTGTCAGTGGCAGATCACCCTGCTTCAGTTGTTTATATATGGGCTTTATCAAATAGTTGTTGGCAAATCATTCTGAGATCAAAGTAAAAGTTAGAATGTTAAATGTTGAAGAAGTAACATTCAAAGCATTTGATTTTTAGTTTAGTTTAGAGATCTTCTTGCGAATGAAACTTAAACCAAAGGAATAGTTAGATCTCAAGCCGGGTGTTGAGCAGCAAGGTTGTTGTCTCTGTTGGCGTCAACGTCTGCCAGGCCCTGACGGAGCTCCATTTGGTGGGTGGTAGAGCGGGCGCCCGGAGATGACATGGTTGGCTGTGTGTTGTTCTATTCCGCTGGACTCTGGCGGAGGGAGGGAGCCCCCATCTACACACGCTGGCATTGAAATGCCCAACTCCAGTACCAAGTCTGTTGGGCTTCACCCATGCTCCTCTCAGGGATACGGGGTGGAAACAGGCTCTTTGGCCGAGCCAACCAATGATCACCCCGTACACTAAAACGATCCGAGCCATGAATACGACCAATTAACCTACATACCTGTACGCCTTTGGAGTGTGCGAGGAAGGTTTAGCGTGCAGAGAAACCCACGTGGTCACAGGGAGAACGTACAAACTCCGTACACACAGCGCCCACAGTCAGGATGGAACCCGGGTCTCTGACGCTGTGAGGCAGCAACTCTACCCCTGCGCCACCGTGCCACCCGTATTAGAAACGTTCTCGTGGTGGTTTATGATTGAGTACATTGGAAAAGATTCCAAGCAAAACGCAATGTGCTGGAGGAGCTCAGCAGGCCCTTCAGCATCTGTGGAGGCAATGGACAGATGACACTTTGGGTCGGGACCCTTCTTCAGGAAGAGATTCTACGATTAAGTTCAAATATTGTGGAATCATTTTCCTAAGACTAGAAATGTAAAATGGATCATATGTAAATATTGTTGAATGAAATCAACTTGCCAGACACGACTTGTTGCTATTTCAGTATGTGCGGGGAAGTTTGCCCAATGTGGCCATGAAACGTCACCCATTCCTTCTCTCCAGCGATGCTGCCTGTCCCGCAGAGTTACTCCAGCATTTTGTGTCTGTCCAGAGTTAGCCGGCGGATTGTGAAAATGCCCAATTGATTAGTTGTACCGTCTGTCAATAAGCGTCACCACGGTGGCGCAGCGGTAGAGTTGTTGCCTCACAGCGCTTGCAGCGCCGGAGACCCGGGTTTGATCCCGACTACGGGTGCTGTCTACGGAGTTTGCACGTTCTCCCCGTGACCTTGTGGGTTTTCTCCGACATCTTCGGTTTCCTCCCACATTCCAAACACGTGCAGGTTTGGAGGTTAATTGGCTTGGCGTAAGTGTAAAAATTGTCCCTAGTGTTTGTAGGATAGTGCTGGTGTGCGGGGAACGCTGGTAGGTGCAAACTCGGTCGGGCCGAATGGCCTGTTTCCGCGCTGTACCTCTAAACTAAACTAAATGTCAGTGAGGTAGACACAAAATGCTGGAGTAACTCAGCGGGTGAGGCAGCACCTATGGAGAGAAGGAATGGGTGACGTTTCGGGTCGAGACCCTTCTCTCCATAGATGCTGCCTCACCCGCTGAGTTACTCCAGCATTTTGTGTCTACCTTAAATGTCAGTGAGTGCAGCTTTGGGTACAGAAATGCTGCAATGTTTTACACCGGAACTTTGTATAGAGGTCCTTTCAAGATAATTCCAACTTTTCACTGAATTAACCACAATGCATTTTCTTTCACTATCTTAGCTACTCGATTCAACCTTGAGACCGAATGGAAGAACAACTACCCTCAGTTGAGGGAATTAGATCGGGTAACGTTTAATTCTTGTTTCATTGTTTTGCTGTGTGTCATTTGTTCTCATCTGTAGTTCTTTCTAACTTTATATTTTCTTTTATTAGAATGAGCTGTATGAAAAAGCCAAAAATGAGATTCTGGATGAGGTGATCAGTTTAAGCCAGGTTACTCCGAAACACTGGTAATGCCTAATTTATATTGGAGCAACTAACTGGTTTGTGCCTAGTAATTAATAAAATAGAATCTATCTGTCCATCCCAACTTTGAACGTAGACACAAAATGCTGGAGTAACTCAGCGGGTGAGGCAGCATCTCTGGAGAGAAGGAATAGGCGATGTTTCGGGTCGAGACCCTTGTGGGGGGGGGGGGGGGGGATGAACAAAGGAAGAGGCAGTGACAGTGGGCTGTGGGAGAGCCGGGAAGGGGAGGGGAAGGAGGGAGAAAGCAGGGACTACCTGAAATTTGAGAAGTCAATGTTCATACCGCTGTTTTTCCATATTCATTCCTTCAACTTTGAACATATTCTCTCTCAGTTTTGCATGTTATTGTTATTTTATTGTATTTTTATAAAGGGTAGTGTTTTAGTCTATATTCATTAGTGCACTTGAAGTGCTTTGATAATTACTTTTGTAGAGTGTCAGAATATAACAATACTTTCTTATATTAAAAGCCAACCTCTCAGTATAAATCAATTAGGATCCCAACCCGAAACGTCACCTATCCATGTTCTCCACAGATGCTGCCTGACCCGCTGAGTTACTCCAGCACTCTGTGAAACGTCACCTATCCATGTTCTCCACAGATGCTGCCTGACCCGCTGAGTTACTCCAGCACTCTGTGAAACGTCACCTATCCATGTTCTCCACAGATGCTGCCTGACCCGCTGAGTTACTCCAGCACTCTGTGAAACGTCACCTATCCATGTTCTCCACAGTTGCTGCCTGACCCGCTGAGTTACTCCAGCACTCTGTGAAACGTCACCTATCCATGTTCTCCACAGATGCTGCCTGACCCGCTGAGTTACTCCAGCATTTTGTGTCTTTTTTTGGAATATGTCGATGTCATTTGTTCAATGATGTAAATGTTATATTTATGCTGGTTTAAAAAGCCAAATCTATGATGTGAGCCATAACCCCAATAATGGATCAAAAGAGAGTTAGATAGAGCTGTTAGAGCTCGTGGAATCAAGGGATATGGGGAGAAGGTAGGAACGGGGTACTGATTGTGGACGATCAGCCATGATCACATTGAATGGTCGAAGGGCCGAATGACCTCCTCCTGCACCTATTGTCTATGTTTCTATGTATCGAACTGCTCTGAAATACACTGAAAAAACATGTCCTGCACGGTTTCGAGTTCGGACAGAATACAAAGGATGGTTATTTATTTATTTATTTATTTATTTATCCAGAGCTTCTTCTCTTATGCTGTGAAAGATTGCTCCATGTGATTGCTACTGTGTCAATATTCCCTATTTGCATTCCCTTTCTTAACTTTGCAATATTCAGATCAATTGATGAGGAGATCTGACATTTTATTACCTCTGCTATCATTTTCGGCACACCCTTCTGCCAGCAAAAGCAACGCAGTTCATCTTTATTTCTGTAAACATAGCCTAGGATACAATGATAAAACAATATCATTAAGAGTTGAAGGGTTAAAGACCAGTTTAAATCCTAATAGTGTTATTGATTAGCAGTAGAGGGTGAAATATTTTAGTTAGCTAGTAATGTGTTCCCCAAAGGAAGTCTGTGGCTGTTTTGGGAATCCGTGACAGATTAATAACTTTCAGAAACTGAGAAGGAAATAGATCAAATTTACTGAATCAATTTGATGATGAATTGGGTAGTGTTTTCCATTGTGTTTGCTCTCTTATTAGTATAAACACTAAGTGGCCACAGTTTCTGAACCAGTTAGTGTTGGTATCAATTGAACACAATGCTATTTTACTTACAGGCCCTTCAGCCCACCGAGCCCATGCCGACCAGCGATCACCCCGTACACTAGCACTATCCTACACACTAGGGACAATTTACAATCTTTACCGAGGCCAATTAATCTGCAAACCCGCACGTCTTTGGAGTGTGGGATGAAACCGAAGCACCCGGAGAAAACCCACGCGGTTACAGGGCAAACGCACAAACCCCGTACAGACAGCACCCGTAGTTGGGATCGAACCCGGTCTCTGGTGCTGTGAGGCAGCAACTCTACCGCTGCGCCACTATTGATCAGAAAGTATGAAACAAAACGTGGGTGTCAGTACAGCAGTTGTTGGCAATCAGTTGTTGCTACTTGCGGATAGTTTAGGCAAGGGAAAATTAACTGCACCCCACGACATAATATGCAATGATGAAAGGGAAATGCTGCAATGAATTGGGAAGAGATCTTTTTCAAGGAAACTATGCATTAATGTTCCAAATTAATATAAGGCTTCAGGGTACTTTGATTAATAGGTGACTGACCCATTCATAGAGTGATATAACGTACAAACAGGCCATTCGGCCCAACGCGTCCGTGCCGATCAAGATGGCCCATCTTCACCAGTCCCACCTGCCCATGTTTGACACGCGTCCCTCTCAACCACTCTTATCCATTTACCCACGCAAATGCCTTTTCAACGGCGTTCCTGTAAACTGCCTCAACTACCTCATCTGACAGCTCGTCCCACATATGAAAAAGGTGCCCCTCAGGTTCCTGTCAAATCTTTCCCCTCTTACCTTAAACCTGTGTCCTGTGGTTCTTGATTCCCCTCACTATGTGCGTTCACACTATCTATTCTCCACCTCTGGTGAAGAAAATGCTCTCTACTTGATCCTAGTTTCTGGATGGCTTGGGATAATCAATCCTCAGTGTTGCCCAGTTAGAGCACACAATTCAACAGAGCACAGGTTATCCATTGTCACAAGGTAGAAACATAGAAACATAGAAAAAAAGGTGCAGGAGTAGGCCATTCGGCCCTTCGAGCATGCACGGCCATTCAATGTGATCATGGCTGATCATCCAACTCAGTATCCCGTACCTGCCTTCTCTCCATACCCACTGATCCCTTTAGCCACAAGTGCCACATCTAACGCCCTCGTTAATAGTTAATAGTCTACCCTCATGTTTTTGCCACCAAAGTGGATAACCTCACATTTATTATAATGCATCTGCCATGCATTTGCCCATTCACTCAGCCTATCCAAATCACCCTGCACCCTCCAAGCATCCTCCTCACACCTAACAATACCCCCCAGCTTGGTGTCATCTGCAAATTTGGAGATGTTGCATTGAATTCCCTCATCCAAATCATTAATATATATTGTAAATAGGTGGGGTCCTAGCACTGAGCCTTGCGGTACCCCACTAGTCACTGCCTGCCATTCTGAAAAGGACCCGTTTACTCCTACCCTTTGCTTCCTGTCTGCTAGCCAGTTCTCCATCCACATCAATACTGAACCCCCAATACCGTGTGCTTTAAGTTTGTATGCTAATCTCTTATGAGGGACCTTGTCGAAAGCGTTCTGAAAGTCTAGATATAACACATCCACTGGTTCTCCCTTATCCACTCTACTAGTTACATCCTCGAAAAGTTCTATCAGATTTGTCAGACATGATTTACCTTTCGTAAATCCATGCTGACTTTGTCCAATGATTTCACCACTTTCCAAATGCGCTGCTATCCCATCTTTAATAACTGACTCTAGCAGTTTCCCCACTACCGATGTTAGACTAACTGGTCTGTAATTCCCCGCTTTCTCGCTCCCTCCTTTTTTAAAAAGTGGGATTACATTAGTTACCCTCCAATCCTCAGGAACTATTCCAGAATCTAAGGAATTTTGAAAAATGATCACTAATGCATCCACTATTTCTGTGGCTACCTCCTTGGGTACTCGGGGATACAGACTATCTGGCCCTGGGGATTTATCCGCCTTCAATCCGTTCAATTTACCCAACACCACTTCCCGGCTAACCAGGATTTCACTCAGTTCCTCCATCTTATTTGACCCCCGTTCCACTGCTATTTCCGGCAGATTATTTATGTCTTCCTTAGTGAAGACAGAACCAAAGTAGTTATTCAATTGGTTTGCCATGTCCTTGTTCCCCATGATCAATTCACCTGTTTCTGACTGCAAGGGACCAACATGAGTCATGAGTGATTTTGGCCATTCGGCCCATCAAGTCTACTCCGCCATTCAATCATGGCTGATCTACCTCTCCCTCTTAACCCCCTTCTCCTGCCTTCTCCCCATAACCCTTGACACCTGTACTAATCAACAATCTATCTTAGAGAAAATTATATATATCCACTGACAGCCTCCACAGCCACCTGTGGCAAAGAATTCCACAGATTCACCACCCTCTGACTAAATAAGTCATCTATTTTCCATAATAAACCTCCTCCACACCAGGGTCTCGACCCGAAACATCACCTATTCCTTCGCTCCATAGATGCTGCCTCACCCGTTGAGTTTCTCCAGCATTTTTGTCTACCTCCTCCACACCTTTGTTTGTTGGCTGCCTTTCTTGCAGAACCTTGTGTTAGTCAGAGTCTCATAGTAGACATGGAAATAGCCTGTTTGACTTGAAATGGGCTTGTATTTCAGTACAAATTCTGGGTGAAGAATCTTCCCATTCAAATATAGAGCCGTGAATCACTGGAAGATGCATCTTGCTCAGTGATCCCAGAGACACATCCCGTGTTCCCTCAGGGTGAAAGTTACAGTTGCCGTTTTCTTTTTCTAAGTCCTGTTATTTTAATTTGATGTTGGATGTGATGCACATCGAACTGGTTGCTGAGTTGTGTGCATATTGATTTTTGAGAACCTGGTAATCAACTTTGAGAATTTACAGGTAAAAGTAAGACTTCCTTGATGGTCATAAGCAGGTTCCATCTCTCTGCGTCCCTCCCCCACCATGGTCATCCTCCTAGTTTCACTGTTCGCATCCTTTCGTTATCATCTCCTCCACAGCCAACAATGGACCATTGTGGGCTCTTTGGCCATCGGTGTCGGCACTGATTTGTTCTGTACCTTTTCATACCTCTGGTTTCCCTCTCCCCCTTGACTCTCAGTCTCAAGGCAAGGCAAGGCAAGGCAAGTTTATTTATATAACACCATTCATACAAGCTGCAATTCATAGTGCTTTACAAAAGAAACAAGAGAATAAAATAGTTTAAAAACATTGCAGAACCACAATACAACACAGGACAACAAAATAGCCAATAAGCCAATTGCATGAATAGTAAAGCAAAATCACTAAAATATTAAGGCGATTTTAAAAGCACATAAAAAGGTTAAAACAAGAGGATTAAAATTACCCGCATGTAGGGTCATGAAAAAGCTACATCAAACAATAGTGTCTTTAGGCCTGACTTAAATGTGGTTACGGACTGTGCACACCTCAGGTGTTCAGGGAGCCTGTTCCACAGGTGTGGAGCATAGAAACTGAATGCTGCTTCAGCCCTTTTTGTTCTCACCCTGGGAACATGGAGTAGACCTGTCCCCGAAGACCTGAGGAGTCTAGGTGCCTCGTAAACAACAAGAAGGTCAGAGATGTATTTTGGACCCAGACCATTCAGAGCCTTGTATGCCAGTAGCAAAATTTTAAAATCTATCCTTTTACACACAGGGAGCCAGTGCAGAGATTTAAGGACAGGTGTAATGTGGTCCATTTTCTTGGTGTTGGTTAAGACTCTGGCAGCGGCATTCTGGATAAGCTGCAGTTGTTTAATTGATTTTTTACTGAGACCTGCAAAGATGCCATTACAATAATCTAACCTACTAAAGATATATGCATGAACAAGTTTTTCAGTGTCTTCTTTGGACAGAAATCCCTTGATTCTTGCAATGTTTTTTAGATGGTAGTCGGCAGATTTGGTAATGGTCTTTATATGGCTGTTAAAATTCAAATCCGAGTCTATAACTACACCAAGGTTTCTGGCTTTGTCTGTGGTTTTCATTGCAATTGAGTCAAGTTGAGCACTTATCTCTAGCCTTATATTTTTGGGGCCAAGGACAATAATTTCTGTCTTATTTGCATTGAGCTGGAGGAAATTCTGGTTCATCCACTCATTAATTCGTTTGACACACTGACTCAGTGAGTGTAGGGGACTATGGTCATGCGGTGACACTGCGATATAAAGTTGTGTGCCATCGGCATAAGTATGGTAGGATATGTTAAAATACTCTATGATCTGAGCTAGGGGGAGCATGTAAATATTGAACACGATGGGTCCAAGAATGGAGCCCTGGGGAACCCCGCATGTGAGTTTTGTACGTTCTGATTCATAATTACCAAGGGAAACAAAATCATCCCGATCTTTCAAGTAGGATTTGAACCAGTCCAGCACAGAGCCAGAGAGTCCTACCCACTCCTCCAGTCTGTCAAGTAATATGTTATGGTCCACCGTATCAAAAGCAGCACTGAGATCTAGAAGTACCAAAACTGAAGCTTTTGATGCATCACTGTTTAGATGTAGGGTTACACAAAAAGCTGGAGAAACTCAGCGGGTGCAGCAGCATCTAAGGGGCGAAGGAGATAGGCGACGTTTTGGGTCGAGGCTGCTGCACCCGCTGAGTTTCTCCAGCTTTTTGTGTAACCCTCGATTCTCCAGCATCTGCAGTTCCTTCTTTAACACTATTTAGATGTATGTCGTTTAGGACCTTAGTAAGTGCAGTCTCAGTGCTGTGATGTGGCCGAAATCCCGACTGGAAAACATTAAAAATATTGTTTTGGATCATAAAGCTATAAATTTGTTTATAAACTACCCTTTCAATGATTTTTGCCAGAAATGCTAAATTAGATATGGGCCTGTAGCTGCTCAAAGCTGAGGCATCCAGATTAGGCTTCTTCAATAGGGGCTTGATCACTGCAGTTTTTAAGGCTTTGGGAAAATGCCCCAATCGAAGGGAAGAGTTTACTATGTTCAGCACTTCTGGTGCAACACTATTAAAAATATTTTTAAAAAAGCTTGTGGGCATCAGATCAAGACAGCAGGTAGTGGACTTTAGCTGTTGAACAATTTCAGTCAGGGATGCACAGTCTAAGAGTTCAAAATGTTGAAGATTCATTAGTGAATCTGGAGGCGTAAGTGACAAAGCCATGTTCCCTGGGGTGGTGCTACACATTGTTTGTCTTATCTTCAGAATTTTATCAGTGAAGAAATCTGCAAAGTCATTGCACGACTTGCTGGACAGGAGCTCAGGAGGGAGTGATGACGAGGGGTTTGTCAGTCTATCGACAACGGCAAATAATGTGCGGGAATTATTATTTTTGTTGATAACCTCTGAGAAAAAGGACTGCCTTGCCCCTTTCAATTCCTGATTATAGATACGGAGACTGTCCTTGTAGATGTCGTAGTGGACCTGTAGTTTGGTTTTTCGCCACCTACGTTCGGCCTGTCTACACTTTGTTCTTTGGGATCTCACTGCTGTGGCATTTCTCCATGGTGACTATTTCCTTCCAGATAAAACCTTGGTCTTTAGCGGTGCAATAGCATCAATAAGAGTCGTAACATTGGAGCTGAAACCATCCACAAGGTCATCGACAGAGGCCGAGGGCAGAGTTGGTGATGGTGTAAAGGCCTGAGTGAACAATGCGCCGGTGTTTTCATTGATACAGCGCCTTCTGATCACCTCTGGTTCCTTTCTGATACTGCTAGCACAGGTTGTCGTTTTAAAAAATACACAGTGGTGATCAGAAAGAGCAACATCAGTCACCATAACATCGGAAATGTCGAGACCCTTTGATATAATCAGATCCAATATATGCACCCTATTGTGAGTCGGCTCTGTTACGTGCTGATACAATCCAAAATTGTCCAGAATGTTCAGGAGCTCTTTTGCACCTCCATCCTCAGCATTATCTATGTGAATATTGAAATCACCCGTTAAGACCACACAATCAAAATCAATGCATACGATGGACAGTAATTTGGCAATCTCATCAAAAAACTGTGCATCATATTTTGGTGGCCTGTAAATAGTTAAAAGTATTGTTCGCTGGGGAGAACTCAGCTGAACAGCGACATATTCAAAGGAGTTGAAATTTCCACAAGACATTTTCTTGCATTGAAGAAGGGTCTCGACCCGAAACGTCACCTATTCCTTCTCTCCAGAGATGCTGCCTGACTCCAGCGTCTTGCGTCTATCTTCAATCTTACTGTAATTACTTTCCATCTTTCGAGGGTTGTTAAAAATATGACATTGTGGCGGAACCTGGTGGCAAGCCACGGGCAGAGCGAACCCTCAGCTCTGGAGGGGGAAGTTAAGTGTCTCGGTGTGGGAGGCACAGGTCACGGGGTTTATCCTTGGGGGGTATTTAAGGTCGGGCCCAGAGAAGAGTAGGGAGCAGCACTGTCCTGTCTAATCCTTGGCTGGACCCCTGCCAGACCCCGCGACAACTTCCATTTTGAATAGCATTATTAGGTTTCACGTGGGTGAGATTTGTGTGAATCATAAGTGAATTCCTCAGCCCAGCTGATTATTTATATTCTAATGCAAGATACCAAGTTTGGAGCAAGACCAGAACTTGCTCCATGGGGTGGTCAGCGCCTCCAACAATATTCTATCAATTGATAGAACTTTCTTTGATTATCTGTTGATGAGGCGTTGGTGCAACAGGGTGCAAGAATAATGCACAATGATTGCATGAATAAATAAATATATTATTTGCATTCAAACTGCCTTATCCTTAAAACTAATCCTAAAATCCTCCCCTCTCCCATCAAGCAAAAAGGTATAGAAATGTGAAAACGCACACCTCCAGATTCAGGGACAGTTTCTTCCTGGCTCTTATCAGGCAACTGAATCATCCTACCATTACCAGAGAGCAGTGCTGAACTACTATCTACCTCTTTTGTGACTCGGACTATATTTGATCGGACTTTGCTGACTTTACCTTGCACTAAACGTTATTCCCTTATCATGTATCTATATACTGTAATTGGTCGATTGTAATCATGTATTGTCTTTCCGCTGACTGGTTAGCGCGCCACAAAAGCTTTTCACTGCACCTCAGTACACGTGACAATAAACTGATCTCGTATCATACTTGGGACGAATTAAACCTTGTTGGTTTTGTGACAAAACACTTCTAGTTCACCATGTTTACCGTATAAGCTGTAGGTCCTGTTTTCACAATGAATGAATGACTGAATGTGCATCCTCAGTGTGAACTAAACTAAACTAAACTCAAGGGCCTGTCCAACTTACACAATTTTTTTCGGCGACTTGCCGGCACCCGTCGTCGTCACAGCAGGTCTTCGAAAATGTCCAACATGTTGAAAATCCAGCGGTGACCAGAACAAGGTACGTCTCTTTGGACGACCATACAGGCGACATGTTGCGGGGTGACGCTTGTATGGTCGTGAGTAGTCGCCCAAAGAGTCGTACCTTCTTCTGGTCGCCGCTGGATTTTCAACATGTTGAAAACTTTGCGGAGACCTGCTGGCAGTCGCCGAAAAGAAATTACCTAAGTGGGACAGGCCCTTAATGTGCCAAAATGTAAAGTAGCAAGAAGTCTGCCTCACTGGAGTTGTGCGTGTGTTTCTAGGGAGGAGATTCTGAAGCGGAAGCTGTGGGAGAGAGTGTCTAACCACGTGATGGAGAACATCTACCTTCCAGCGGCCCAGTCGGTGAACTCGGGCACGTTCAACACCACCGTGGACATCAAGCTCAAGCAGTGGACTGACAAACAGCTGCCGCACAAAGCCGTGGAGGTGGGAACCAGCGGGCATGTTTGCTCTCGCTCTTAGCTCAGTTGCGGACAAGTTACATTGAGTGAGGGAGTGAGTGTTTAGCTTGTGTTTTATCCCCCCCACCCCCGGACTAGACGGTATGAAGAGAGAGCTGAAAGGAATACATTTATAAAAGAATCGCTTTCACTTGCGGCAGACAAAGATGCTGGAGAAACTCAGCGGGTGAGGCAACATCTATGGAGCGAAGGAATAGGTGACGTTTCGGGTCGAGACCCGTAAGGGTCTCGTCCCGAAACGTTACCTATTCCTTCGCTCCATAGATGCTTCTGGGTCTAGACCCGAAACGTCACCTATTCCTTCACTCCATAGATGCATCTGGGTCTAGACCCGAAACGTCACCTATTCCTTCGCTCCATAGATGCTTCTGGGTCTAGACCCGAAACGTCACCTATTCCTTCACTCCATAGATGCATCTGGGTCTAGACCCGAAACGTCACCTATTCCTTCGCTCCATAGATGCTGCCTCACCCGCTGAGTTTCTCCAGCATTTTTGTCTACCTTCGATTTTTCCAGCATTTCTTAGGATAAGGGGGAATTCCTTTAGGACCGGGATGAGGAAAACATTTTTCACACAGAGAGTGGTGAGTTTCTGGAACTATCTGCCACAGAAGGTAGTTGAGGCCAGTTCATTGGCTATATTTAAGAGGGAGCTAGATGCGGCCCTTGTGGCTAAAGGGATCAGGGGGTATGGAGAGAAGGCAGGTACAGGATACCGAGTTGGATGATCAGCCATGATCATATTGAATGGCGGTGCAGGCTCAAAGGGCCGAAAGGCCTACTCCTGCACCTATTTTCTATGTTTCTATCTGCAGTTCCTTCTTAAACACTTTCACTTGCATAACCTGCCTTTTAAACCGTCACTTGTCATAGAGCTAGTTGTACAGCACGGAAACAGGCCTTTCGGCCCACCTTGTCCATGCCGACCAAGTTGGCATTCTAGGCTGGTCCCCATTTGACCCACAGCCCATTTAACCCTTCCTATCCATATATCTGCTTCAATTCCTTTTAAAAATCATAATAGTATCTGTTCCAAAACTTCCCCGGCAGCTCCCTGCTGTCCCTGAGGTGCCTCTGCAAACTCTCGCCTCTCAACTCAAGTCTGTGCCCTCTAGTTTTAGAATCCTCTACCCTTGGATAACTTATATTGGTTTAAATGTTATCACCACAAAAAAAAAATTCAAAGCATGTTCACTTATCTCCGTGGACTAATTTAATCTTTCCTGCTTGTTCTGTATTCTCCTGTCTACATTCTTTCTTGCTTTGCATTATTTTACCTGTGCTACTTTCTCATTTCCACGAGCCCTCCTTTCCCTGCCAAGCCTGATACTGAATCAAGGGGTTGGGAAATTAGGCCCTAAATTCTGACGAATTAATCAACTTTCATATGAGATTTGATGTCAGTCTCAGCCAGGCACCACCCTGCCCCCCACCATTGCCCATGTGTGTGTTTTAGAGAGTAGGAGCCTGTGCTCTAAGACTCCTCAGAGGCACACGGCTTGAAAACGGGACCCTTCGGACGCTCTGGTCTGCCCGAGCTTTGTTGACCCCCCAGCGGTGTGAGATGTCCGTCGGGGAATGTTGCCGACTGGCCCGCTGCAGACTGCAGGAGTACGTGATGAGGGACGCACTGAAGCTCGGTGCAGCCAACGCCAAGGCTCGGTGGGGGAGGGCCACAGTTTAGGGCCATTCTGCTGCTGGACATGGGGGGGCACGGTGTGGTGGAGATGCCCCTCAAAATAAGGGAAGGGATTCCACGCCAGTGGGACACATGAGTAGCACGGGTGGGGGAGAGATTTGTGTAAACAGTATTGAATGTTTGTGTAGCCTCCGAAAATGTCGGATTAATTTTTTGCACAGTTCCTATATTGTATATATTTATTACTTGAATAAAATCTATTTTTAAATGTGCCCTCAGATTACTCTGAGTCGTCAGCGTGGAAACAGGGCCCTTCGGCCCAACTTGCCCACGCCGACCAACGTGCTAAATTAGATCACACAGTACGATGTGTTTTTCAATTATAGCTTTCACATTGATTCCAAAAATGCACCGTTTTGCCAACATCTGAGCAAGTCAGGATACGGCCATTTGAGACTACTTAAGGGCAGCACAGCAGCAGAACTGCTGCCTTACAGCACCACAGACCCAGGTTCATTCATGACTAGGGGTGCTGTCTGTACAGAGTTTGTACGATCTGGGATTTCTCCGGGGGCTCCGGTTTCTTCCCGCACTCCAAAGACGTACAGGTGTGTAGGTTAATTTGGCATTGGTAAAAACTAGAAATGATCCCCAGTGTGTAGGGTAGTGCTAGTGTGGGAGCTCAGTGGGCCGGATGGCCTGTTTCCGCACTGTATCTCTAAAATCTCAAGTAAGAGCCTCATTAGAAGCAGCGTAAATCAGTGCTGCAACACAGTCTGCAAGACCATTTAAATATATTAGCAGCATTGTAGTTACAGCGTACCTGATTATCTTATTGTATTGTTGATTATTGCATATTTATTGCTTGTTAGTGTTTTAATGGGCCTGTTCATTTGTAACGAGTATAATTAATTGTTCCATTGTCACTTGCGGGAGGAGCACCAAGGCAAATTCCTTGTATGTGAATACTTGGCCAATAAACTTAGAAATTCATTCATTCATTGTCATTGGTAGATGTGACACCTGGTTTATTTAAAAGGTGTACTAAAAATGAATGTTTCTCTTACTGAAGAATTTATTGAATTCTATCATTATCTTTTAAAGCGATAGACAAGTTTGATATTAGAGTACGTAAGCGATGCTCGCGAGAGGAAACATAAATTACTCCATCATGGTCTAGTTTGGCTCAGCCACCAAGCACGACACCCGGAGGCTGCAGTGAATCGTCCGATCAGCAGAGAAGGTTATTGGCTGCAACCTTCCCTCCATTGATGAACTGTACACTGCAAGGGGCCAGGAAGCGAGCGGGCAAGATCATCTCTGACCCCTCTCACCCTGGCCACAAACTCTTTGAATCACTTCCCTCTGGAAGGCGACTCCGGACTGTCAAAGCTGCCACAGCCAGACATAAAAACAGTTTTTATCCACGAGTAGTTGCTCTACTCAACAGCCAAAAACCTGTAGCCTCCCTTTGATCTGGTATTTTGTTGGTTCACGTGCTTGATCAATGGTGTTTTATCATTAATGTTTTATTATTATTAATGTTTAGTGTTTTCTGAGTCATTCGTAACTGTCACTGTGTGTCATGTTGTTACTTGTGGGCGGAGCACCAAGGCAAATTCCTTGTATGTGAATACTTGGCCAATAAACGTACTTACTTACTTAAGGTTGATGTAGTAATTATTCCTAGTTAAATGTTTAGGACAAACATTTCCAATTGTATTTATTTATTTACATGCGTATGTTCTTGTTCTCAGGTGGCGTGGGAAACGCTGGAGGACGAGTTTGCTCGCTTTATGTCTGAGCCAAAAGGGAAGGACCACGATAATATATTTGACAAACTGAAACAAGCCGTCAAAGATGAGAGTATCAAACGTCACAAGTGGAACGAGCAAGCTGAAGACAGTCTGGTATGAAATCCGCTGATCGGTGTAAACGGGTGTGAATTAAATTGGTCAAGCAGTTGCCAACGTTGGAGTTAGTTGCTGGTTAGGTGTGTGTGTGTGGGTGTGTGTGTGTGTGTGGTTGTTACACAAGTGGCGCTCTCTTCGCAGCGACTGAGGAATGCCTGAGAGTGGACAGCGAGAGGGGATGACCATCTCTTCTGGATGGTCAGGCGTATGAGAGGTGGAGTGAAAGGGTCCTCTGCTGAACACATCTATGGCTTGTAGACAAAAATCGCTGGAGTAACTCAGCGGGTGAGGCGGCCTCGACCTGAAACGTCGCCTACTCCTTTTCTCCATAGATGCCGCCTCACCCTCCGAGTCTCCCCAACATTTTTATCTTTCTTTCTTTTTAAATCTTTTCATTCGTTTTATTTAAAAAACCAAAAACAAGACAACAAAAAAATAATGATAAATATAACAATGATATTGATCAGGGTTAGATTAATAACAGGTGTAACCTAAATATGAGTCCAGTGTCAAAATACACATTGAGTATAGACCTCCCGGTCTCTATGTAAATATAGTTAAGTGTTTAAAAGAGAACTTGTATGTATAGAAACAAAAGGAAAAAAAGGAAAAAAAAGAGAAAAGAGAAAAAACAAAACCCCCCTAAACTTAAAAATAAAAAGCGTAACAGAATCTGGGCTGCAAAGAATTTCAACAATTTAAGTCCCTGTTTGTCGTCAGGTCCGTTCCATCGTATAAAGGTAAAATAATTATTATAACAGTTGGAGAGGGGACAATTGATGTCGTATGAAAATGTTGAATAAATCTTTCCCAAGTCCTATCAAATTTAACCTGGGGTTCAACAATGTCACTCCAAACATTTTATCTACCTACGATTTTCCCAGCATCTGCAGTTCCTTCTTGGTTCTTGGTTACTTGGTCCTCCAAAATATTCCAACTGGAATTTAAACTGGAGGTGGTGAAGGGAGGGGTTTACCAGAGAGGGTTATTGGGAAGAAAATGCCACTTTAAATGTAGTTGCATCTGGCTGGGCAACCGTGGCTTGGTGGAGATTATTCCATGCTTTAATAGTGCGTAGGAAGAACAAATTGCTGTACACATCTGTCTTTGAGGCTGGGACCACAAATTGGATCGGATGCCCTCGTCTGCTCCTAATTGGTTTGGGGTTGGTGTAGGTGTTGTTCTTAAACATCACTGGCTTGGGTGTGGAGATGGATTGTAATAGATTTAAGTTTGATTATGATATAAAGCTAGTGAAGAAATAAATCATAAAAAAGATTGTAGGCTCCAAGCAGATGTAAATTGGCTATGGGATTGAACATTATAGCGGGTAAAGCTGCAGCCTCACAACCCCCGAGTTGGCTCGTTCTCCCGGTGACCACATGGGTTTCCTCCGGGTGCTCCGGTTTCCTCCCACGTCCCAAAGACATGTGGGTTTGCAGGTTAATTGGCCTCTGTAACAGTAAAAGCCCCTACTGTGCAGGGAGTGGATGAGAGAGAGTGAATACATAGAACTAGTGTGAACAGGTGATCGATGGTTGGCATGGACTCGCTGGGCCGAATGGCTTGTTTCCATGCGCTATCTCTAAACTACGCTAAATAGAGAATAAACAATAGGTGCAGGAGGAGGCCATTCGGCCCTTCGAGCCAGCACCGCCATTCAGTGTGATCATGGCTGATCATCCCCAATCAGTACCCCGTTCCTGCCTTCTCCCCATATCCCCTGACTCCCGCTATCTTTAAGAGCCCTATCTAGCTCTCTCCTGAAAGTATCCAGAGAACCGGCCTCCACCGCCTTCTGAGGCAGAGAATTCCACAGACTCACAACTCTTTGTGAAAAAGTGTTTCCTCGTCTCCATTCTAAAAGGCTTACTCCTTATTCTTAAACTGTGGCCCCTGGTGTAAACTATCAAGGTGTTTGATGGAGTATATAAGAGATGCAGAAAAAGTGCATTAGGGTTAGGGTATTAAACACAAGTGTCTTGTGGCCGGAAATCACAATAGCGATGTTTGACTTCAAGGTGGCGGGACTGCAAGCTGCATGTACTGTCACACAGGCGGCACTGAGTGAGAGCAGTATCGCCAACTAGAACATAGTTGCAGTATGTACGGACAGCAAGAGAATGTTGGGGAAGAGAGAGAGGCTGCAGCTTGCAGAGGCTGGACGTGCAGTAATGTAACAATCTCCACTCACACTGGCACTGCTTATAATTCCTTGCTTCAATTAGTTGACATTCATTTAATTTGAAAATAATTGGATTTTCTGGCTGCAATGGAATATACTTTACATTATTATTTTGCTAAACATCGTAGAAAACCATATAACCATATAACAATTACAGCACGGAAACAGGCCTTCTCAGTCCTTCCAGTCCGTGCCGACCATTTATTTCCCCTAGTCCCATCTACCTGCACTCAGACCATACCCCTCCATTCCCTTCCCGTCCATATACCTATCCACTTTACTTTTAAATGTTAAAATCGGTCCTGCCTCCACCACTTCTGCTGGAAGATCATTCCACACAGCCACCACTCTCTGAGTAAAGAAGTTCCCCCTCATGTTACCCCTAAACTTCTGTCCCTTAATTCTCATGTCATGCCCTCTTGTTTGAATCTTCCCTACCCTCAATGGGAAAAGCTTATCCACGTCAACTCTGTCTATCCCTTTCATCATTTTAAAGACCTCAATCAAGTCCCCCCTTAACCTTCTGCGCTCCAAAGAATAAAGACCTAACTTGTTCAACCTTTCTCTGTAACTTAGTTGCTGGAACCCAGGCAACATTCTAGTAAATCTCCTCTGTACTCTCTCTATTTTGTTGACATCCTTCCCATAATTAGGCGACCAATAGATATATCAGAACTTAATGCCAATTCTTTGAATAGGGAAAAAAATCCATGATTATAAGGTGCAGGCGTGCTGAAAATGGATAAGATTTCATTTTGTTTTAATTAGTTATTCATATTTATAGACAATAGACCATAGGTGCAGGAGTCGGCCATTCGGCCCTTCGATTCAATGTGATCATGGCTGATCATCCCCAATCAGTACCCCGTTTCTGCCTTCTCCCATTATCCCCTGACTCCGCTATCTTCAAGAGCCCTATCTAGCTCTCTCTGGAAAGTATCCAGAGAACCGGCCTCCACCGCCCTCTGAGGCAAAGAATTCCACAGACTCACAACTCTCTGTGAGAAAAAGTCTTTCCTCGTCTCCGTTCGAAATGGCTTAACCTTTATTCTTAAACTGTGGCCCCTGGTTCTGGACTCCCCCAACATCGGGAACCTGCCTCTCGATTGTCCAAACCCTTAATAATGTTATATGTTTAAATAATATCCCCTCTCATACCTCTAAACGCCAGAGTGTACAAGCCCAGCCGCTCCATTCTCTCAGCGTATGACAGTGCCGCCATCCCGGGAATGAAGCTTGTGAACCTGGGTGTTGTGGGTGTAATCATTCTTCTGGGTGTTCCACAGCGGGTCATCCAGCACAACGCTCTGGAAGATCGTTCTATCTCTGACAAGCAGCAGTGGGATGCAGCAATCAATTTCCTGGAGGAAACTCTGCATTCCCGCATTCGAGACAGTAAGTTTACAAGCTTTTCATTCCCGTCCTAATTTCATAGGTGTAAAAGCCGGGTTAAGTTTCAAACCTTTTTAGTTTCGTTCACTTTAGTTTAGAGATGCAGTGCGGAAACAGGCCCTTCTGCCCAGCGAGTCCACCCCGACCAGCGATCCCCGCACACTAACACTATCCTCCACAAGCCAGGGACAATTACCCGTTTATGCCAATATCCCAACCTACAAACCTGCACATAGTTGGAGTGTGGACGGAAACCAGAGCACCCGGAGAAAGCCCACGCAGGTCAGTGGGAGCACGTACAAACTCCGTACAGACAGCACCCGTAGTTAGCATGGAACAAATTGGAGGATCAGTGCCTCATATTGTGCTTGTGTAGCTTGCAACCCAGCAGTATCAATGTTGAATTGTCCAATTTTGGGTAACGTCCACAAATACTCCCTCCCCCCATCCCACCCTCCTCCGCCACCAAGAGTCGGTTAACCAGTTCCACAGTTTACAACAAAGTACCCTGTTGGGATCACACCAGCCCTAGCCAACAATCAGCCTATCAGGGAACCTCCTAGCCTGAGATCATCTGTTGCTGGCCCCCATTTGTCGTGGTTTTTTCTTGCTTCCTGTCCACCCCACAATCAGTTTGAAGAAGGGTCCCGACCCGAGACGTCACCTGTCCGTTTTCTCCGCAGGTGCTGCCTGCACCTTGTGTTTTGCTGGGGAGCGATGATTTGGTACAACATATGAGACCACAATCGCTTACAAGAGAGAGTCCTACTCCAGGGACCACTATCACATACAATGTTGTCTACTCCAGGGACCACAATCACATACAAGAGAGTTGTCTACTCCAGGGACCTCAGCATTAAATCTACACTGACACACCAATGCATAACCGAGGGAGACTTGCATTATCAGAGGTGCTACACTCAAAACGGGATGTTAATCTTAAACACATTAAAGAGTAGCGGGGAACTTTCCCTGGTGACCTGGGTCATATTTATCCCACCGTTAATATCATAATTATACAGTCATAATTGCACTGCTGCTTTTGGCAATGGAGTGACAAACTCTCTCTTAACTTGACAGCGGATACGCATTGAAGTGCTCAGTTTTCTGTGAGGAGGGTTAGTTTAGTTTAAAGATAGACACAAAATGCTGGAGTAACTCAGCGGGACAGGCAGCAATCTCTGGAGAGAAGGGACGGGTGACGTTTCGGGTTGAGACCCTTCTTTAGCTTACTTTAGCGATACAGCACGGAAACGGGCCCTTCGGCCCACCGAGTCTATGCAGACCAGCGATCCCCGCACATTCACACTATCCTACACACACTGGGGACAATTTACATTGACACTAAGCCAATTAACTGACAAACTTGCACGCGTTTGGAGTGCAGGAAGAAACTGAAGATCTCGGAGAAAACCCATGCAGGTCACGGGGAGAACGTACAAACTGCGTACAGACAGCACCCGTAGTCAGGATTGAACCCGGGTCTCCGGCGCTGTGAAGCAGCAACTCTACCGCTGCGCCACTGTGCCGGGCAGGTTGTAAAGGGATTATGCACAGGCAAATCTTCCCCTCTTCACAAGACAGAATTCTGACTGGTGCCTTGTTATTTTTACAGCTGACTCTGCAATTCATGACATGGTGGGGCCAGACTGGCAAGAAAGATGGTTCTACTGGAAATCGCGGACCCCAGAGCAGGTGGGATATTGCCTTTTTATCCAGCTCTATCACTCCAACCTTTCCTTATAAGACAATTCCCCCAAACCTGGATTTATCCTATTGGGCGTTCACTGAAATGCCTCATAAAGGCAATGCTTCCTCCCGTAAATAAAGCAGCCAGAATGGTCCACACTTTTCCAGAGAGGTTGCCTCGCACTGTCTGGTGCAGTTGCAGTAGGACTTCACTGCTCTTATATTCAAAATAAAGGCCAGCATTCCATTAGGCGTCTCGATACCTGCCAGTTTTCTATGTGTGAGGACTGTGAGCTGCAGGATCATTTAACAGCCAGCACACTCCTCCCCTCAGTGGCCTATTGAATATTGAAGTCGTGAAATCGATTTTATTCATCACATACACGCATCAAGCCACCATATTAATCATTATATCTTTGTAACCCTGTGAAAGTTTGCCAGGGAATATGTTGATCCATTCTGTTTCCTGATATCACCAAGTTGGGAAGAACAGAAGCGACAAGTTTGCAGTAAAGAATGCCAATCCTTGACCCCCTACTGAGTGTGACTAGTTATGTTATTGCTCGACTGATTTGCCAGGCAAAGTCCCTGGAGCTACTCGGTGGTCTTGGAGGGGAGGGTGCTCCTCAAACTGTGGAGCATCCTGGACAATACAGCTCACCCCCTCCATGACACACTGGTCAACCTGAAGAGCACCTTCAGCAACAGACTGGTTCCACCAAGATGCAGCACAGAACGCCACAGGAGATCCTTCTTCCCTGTGGCTATCAAACTGTACAACTCCTCCCCCTGCTGTCGTGGGGTAGACTGAGACGGACCCCCCCCCCCCTCCCCCCCAATCTTTGCACTTCCCCAATCCTTTCCACTTGTCACTTTACTTTCATGTATCTTGTGTTTTATGACTGTTGGCAGATCAATTTCCCTCCTGGGATAGACAATGGACAATAGGTGCAGGAGTAGGCCATTCGGCCCTTCGAGCCAACACTGCCATTTGATGTGATCATGGCTGATCATCCCTAATCAGCACCCCGTTCCTGCCTTCTCCCCATATCCCCTGACTCCGCTATCTTTAAGAGCCCTATCTAGCTCTCTCTTGAAAGCATCCAGAGAACCGGCCTCCACCGCCCTCTGAGGCAGAGAATTCCACACTCAAAACTCTCTGTGTGAAAAAGTGTTTCCTCGTCTCCGTTCTAAATGGCTTACCCCTTATTTTTAAACTGTGGCCCCTGGTTCTGGACTCCCCCAACATCGGGAATATGTCTGAAGAAGGGTCTCGACCCGAAACATTGCCTATTTCCTTCACTGTACAGATGCTGCCTCACCCATTGAGTTTCTCCAGCATTTTTGTCTACCTTTGATTTTCCAGCATCTGCAGTTCCTTCTTAAACATTCGGAACATGTTTCCAGTCTCTAGTGTGTCCAAACTCTTAACAATCGTATATGTTTCAATAAGATAAATAAAGTTCTATTGTATCGTATGTGCTAGTTAGCTTTAGTTAAGAATCTTTGAGAGCCTTTTTAGTATTTGGTACAAAATTTATTTGTTAAAGATGATAAAATGCAAAATAAATGTAACATTTTATATTATGTTAAAAATAGTAATTAAAACTAGCATTGTATAATATGCTGAAACTTAAAATGTCTTCTTGCATAGATCAATGAAGACAATAATCTATTTCAAGCACAAATTGCTGACGAGCATTTTCACGTTGCTGTACTTCAGTGTTACATGTTTGACCCTAAAGAGAAGGTGTCTGTCATTCTAGCACGTTCACAATGAAACCAAAGCAGAACTGGAGCGGTTAATAAAGATCAATGAGGAGCATACCGCTTATCTTGCCAATGACGAGGTTACAACAGTCCGTAAAAACCTGGAGGCCAAAAGTGTAAATGTAGACACTATTCTGGTGAGTGCGGTTCGCCACATTATATCTCATTTTATTCCCAAATCCAGCAAAGTTTTGTGTATAATTGTGTGTATATATATAAGACCATAAGACACAGAAGCGGACCATTTGACCCATCTCGTCTACTCCACTACTCAATCATGACGGATCTATTTATTCCTCTCAAACCCATTCTCTTGCCTTCTCCCCGTAACCTTTGAATCAGAATCAGAATGCCTTTTATTGTCACTATACACATGTACAATGAGATTAAAAGCTGCTCCTACTCAGTGCAAAACAAAACAAAAAGTGGGGGGGGAATAAGGTGCACAGTTTCTGCAGCGCTATATACATATCTATAAAAAGACAATGGATAAATAGAATGGATAAATAGGATTCCTATATCCAGTATGGGTTATTGCACATATTGGAAATTACAGTTACAGTACAAATTACAGTAGGTGGATAGATGGAAGTCCGGGGGTTAGGCTGTGAAGTCAGTGCATGTGTGAGTTCAGGGAGATAATGGATTTTGGAAAGAAACTGTTCTGGAGTCTATTTGTCCTTGTGCTGATGCACCTATAGCGCCTCCCTGAGGGTAGCAGGTTGAACAGGCCAAATGCAGGATGGGAGCTGTCCTTGATAATGTTCTTCGCCCTGCTGAGGCAGCGGGAGGTGTAAATGTCCATCAGAGAGGGGAGTGGGCAGCCGATGATCTTCTCTCTGAAGCCTAACTACCTCTGAAGCCTCTCCCTGTCTGCCATGGACCAGCTGCCGTACCATGCTGTAATGCAGTATGTCAACAGGCTCTCAATGGACGAGCGGTAGAAGGTGAGCAGCAGGTTGGAGTCCAGGTTGTGCTTCCTGAGGACCCTCCTGAAGCCCTTACTGATCAAGAATTTGTCAATCTCCGCTTTCAAAATACCCAATGACTTTGCCTCCAATGAAATCCACAGATTCACCTCTGGCTATAGAACTTACGCCATTCTAAAGGTACATCCTCGTTGTTCTGTGGCCGTGCCCTCTGGTTCTAGACTCTCCCATTGCTGTAAATATCCTCTCCATGTCCACTCTATCCAGGTCTTTCATTATCCGGTCGGTTTCAACAAGATGCCCCCTAATCCTAAAACATGAGACGCCATCCAAAACATTGTCTGTCCTTTCCCTCCACAGATGCTGCCTGGCCTGCTGAGTTCCTCCAGCACTTTGATATGTTTTTATATTTGTAGCTGTTACTTACTTGTAGGTATCTTTTATGAATTGAATTTGACAGTTGAAAAAAATGCAAACCTGGATCTTGTTACTTGTGAATAAATCTATTGCCATGCAGAACAATGACATTGAGAGCAATTTCTGCTAACCTCTTAAAACCCTCGATCCCTGAGTGACTGAGATTGTTATGCATTTATTTCATCGAGTGTCCAAGTTCACATGCACCAATTGGTACAGTGAAATTTATGTTTCCTGCCTCCAGATTAAAGATACTTGGCATCAAATTTACCGAAGGCACTTCTTGAAGAAGTCACTGAACCACTGTAATCTCTGCAGAAGAGGCTTCCACTATTATCAAAGGCACTTCATAGATTCTGAGGTATGGTAACAGTAGCAGAAGGACATGCCGAATGCGGTTCAGAAGCCTGCTTCACACGTGTTTTAGTCAAGTGTTTAGTTTCGCAGCCCGCAGTTGCACGTTGCCCTTCATCTGGGATGTGTCAAATAGCTGGTGACAGATCTCACAAACAGCGCTGCAAAAGCAGTACTTACAGTCCTGGCCCCAGCTAACAAATGGGTTCTGGACGTTTTTAAGGACCTGTCCCACTTGGCGATTTTTTTCGGCGACTGCCGGCATCATTGACGTATCAGGTCACCAAATACATTTGCGGCGTGACGTGGCGTGATGACGTATTTGCGCGCGGTGTTTTTCTCAAGTGTCGCAACAATTTTTTTTTTTCACCGCTGGATTTTGAAATGTCCAAAATCCTTTTGGCAACACTGATATTGCCAAAATAAATCGGCAAGTGGGACAGGCCCTTTACTGATGTCAATGTTAATCTTATCCACAAGTGGAAATGTGGGGGAGCACAATAGAAAGTATCCCAGCCTGGTTTGGCCCCTGTTGTGCTCCTGACTGCCTGAACCTGCACGGAGCGGTGGACACAGCCCAGTCCACCATGGGCTCGGCACTCCCTGCCGTCCACTGCATCCTCATGGTGCATCAGGAAGACTGGGAGTATCGTCAAGGATGCCCGCTACCCTGGCCATTCCCTCCTCTCTCTCTTCTACCTCTGGGGGAAGGTACAGGAGCTTGAAGCTCGGTCATCTGGATTTGAGGACAGTTTCTTCCCCGCTGCTATCTGACCTGAATCAATCAATAGACAATAGACAATAGGCGCAGGAGTAGGCCATTCGGCCCTTCGAGCCAGCACCGCCATTCAATGTGATCATGGCTGATCATCCCCAATCAGTGCCCAGTTCCTGCCTTTTTCCTCACCCTCCTTCCCAGAGCTACTCCCACGTACTCTACTTTTAACAACCTCTTTAGGTGATTCTGTTTTTGCACTTTAGATTTTTTTATATACATGTAGAATGCACTTCAATCTTTGCACCGTTGTTGCGGTTTTTGCTTTTGTTGTTGTATTTATTGCGTGCCTGTGTTTATGGTTTACTCTGAATTTTATGCGCTCTAGTATATTGCACCCACGACAATAAAATCTTCTCGATCTGAATGGCAGTCACAGAAAATTTAGTTTAGAGCTACAACGGGGAAACGGGCCCTTATGCCCGCCCAGTCTGCGCCGATCCCACGCACACTAGAGACAATTTACATTTATGCCAAGCCAATTAACCCACAAACCTGCACGTCTTTGGAGTGTGGGAGGAAACCGGAGCACCCGGAGAAAACCCACGCAGGTCATGGGGAGAATGTGCAAACTCCGTACAGACAGCACCCAGGATTGAACCCGGGTCTCTGGCGCTGTGAGGCAGCAACTCTACCGCCCTAAATAGTATGACGGTTCAGCACTCAGATCTCGACCTGTGATCTCTCTAACCCCAATCAGAAACGCTTGTATTACATTTCTCTCAATATTTTCTCTCTCTCCTTGCCCTCTGTCACCCCAACAGCTGGATTGTAATAATGTTATACTGTTCTGGCGTATTCAGCGGATGCTGATGATCACAGCAAACACACTCCGACAGCAGCTAACTAATACAGAAGGTAGGTCAACGTCCACCTGCTGTTGAAGCTTCTCATGTGATGTATTTTACAAAGGCCTGCCATGGCAAACATTGATGTCAAACGCAATGATATTTACTGTAGAATGCTTGGAGCTGGCAATGAGAGATTACCTGTCAATATTTTAATCTGGAAGACCTATCTTTTAAAATATAAAGAGCAATCTCAAATACATACATTTTGAGGCTTTGCATTTAAAAACCAGATCTAGCACGAGATATGTGTAAGAAAGAACTGCAGATGCTGGAAGATTGTTCCCGATGTTGGGGGAGTCCAGAACATGGGGTCACAGTCTAAGGATAAGGGGGAATTCCTTTAGGACCGAGATGAGGAAAACATTCTTTACACAGAGAGTGGTGGGTCTCTGGAATTCTCTGCCACAGAAGGTAGTTGAGGCCAGTTCATTGGCTATATTTAAGAGGGCGTTAGATGTGGCTCTTGTGGCTAAAGGGATCAGGGGGTATGGAGAGAAGGCTGGTACGGGATACTGAGTTGGATGATCAGCCATGATCACATTGAATGGCGGTGCAGGCTCGAAGGGCCGAATGGCCTACTCCTGCACCTATTTTTCTATGTTTCTATGTTTCTAAATTGAAGATAGACACAAAATGCTGGAGCAACTCAGCTGGTGAGGCAGCATCTCTGGAGAGAAGGAATGGGCGATGTTTTGGGTCGAGACCCTTCTTCGGACTGAAGAAGGGCTCAAAGTGAAACGTCGCACGTTCCTTCTCTCCAGAGATGCTGCCGCACCCGCTGAGTTACTCCAGCATTTTGTGTCTACCAAGAGATAGTTGGACTAACCAATAACAACCGTTCCCTTATCACCGTCCCCTTCATCTACAATCCTTCCCCAGACTTCACATTTTGTGCCTCTTCTTATCACCCAATCTCACAGCCTTTTGTCTTCTCCCCATCACTGGCCCCTGTCCACACTTCTGCCATGCCCTTCACCTGTATCCACCTATCACTAGCCAGGCTTTGTACGAATAAGTTTAGTTCAGAGATACAGCGCGGAAACAGGCCCTTCGGCCCACCGAGTCCACACTGGCCAGCGATCCCCACACACTAACACTATCCTACTCACACTAGGAACATTTATCAAACCTAATTAGCCTAATTCTGCTCCTTTCACTTATGGACCTAGGTGAAAGGAGCAGAATGAGGCCATTCGGCCCATCAAGTCTACTGCACTATTCAACCATGGCTGATCTATCTCTCCCTCTCAACCCCATTCTCCTGTCTTCTCCCCATAACCCCTGACACCCCTTGTCCCAGCCCCGTCTCTATTCCAGCTGCCCCCCCCCCCCCCCCCCCCCCCGGCTGCTTCTGTTGATGGAGTCTAAAGAAGGATCCCAACCCAAAACATTGCCTGTCTATTCCCTCCATAAATGCTGCCTGGCCCACTGAGATACTCCACTACTTTGTGTCTTTGTGAAGTTATATTGAGCATGTTCACAAAGTATGGTTGGAAAACATTTAGCGTACTTTATTATAAGAAGTGTTCAGGAATTAAGAAGTAATCTCCGTGACCTGCGTGGGTTTTCTCCAGGTGCTCCGGTTTCCTCCCACACTCCAAAGACGTGCAGGTTTGTAGGCTAATTAGGTTTGATAAAAATTGTAAATTGTCCCTAGTGTGTGTAGGATAGTGTGAGTATGCGGGGATCACTGGCCAGTGCGGACTCGGTGGGCCGAAGGGCCTGTTTCTGCGCTGTATCTCTGAACTAAACAAAACTAAACTGATTCGTCAGACAAGACATCAGGCTTTAAAAGTGGATGATTTTTCATCAGTTAAAGAAAATTCCTTTAAACTTTTTGCAAACTTTCAAAGTTAATACTTTAAAATCTAGGTTTAATGTGGGAAATCTAAAATTCCATGCATTGACTTTCCAGAGTGTCTTAACACTATGCAGAGAAAGCGAGGTGAAAGGAATGAAAGGGTTTGTGTTCACTTTTTGTCAAGTGTATAATAGACATGCCGTAAACTAACCCTGCAATAAAATGTAAGAGATCAGTGGGGTTTGTGTGGTAATTACTAGTTATTATTTCACTTACTACATAGGTCAGCTTGTTCCAAAGATGACTCAAAGTAATCCCACTGCAGTATTAGCACAATGTAACGTCACCTTGTAGTTTTGGCTTTCACAGTACAGCACGGAAACAGGCCCTCCGTCCCACCGAGTCCGCGCCGACCAGCGATCCCCGCGCACTCACACTATCCTGCACACACCAGGGACAATTTACAATTTTAGCAAGCCATTTAACCTACAAACCTACCGTCATTGGAGTGTGGGAGCAAACCGGAGCACCCGGAGACAACCCACGCAGGTCACGGGGAGAACGTGTAAACTCCGAACAACAGGACGCGGGTCTCTGGCTCCGTGAGGCAGGAAGTCTACCGCTGCGCCACCGTGCCGTGGATTTGAACCTGGGTTACATGTCTATATCTTTTGATTGTCAATTAAAGGAAAAATTGTTCCCTTGGTCTAAATGGCTGTTTTCTGTCAATATCAGTGAGACGCCTGGAAAAGAACGTGAAGGAGGTGCTGGAGGACTTTGCAGAAGACAGCGGGAAGAAGGTGCAGCTACTGACAGGAAGGAGGGTACAGCTAGCAGAGGACCTCAGTGAGTGAATCTTCTCTTCTATATCGCTGCGCTGGATTAACGCTCCTCATTCTCTTATTTGAAGTACCTTCACTAATCTGCCTTGAGTCTTTTAGGAGCGTCTCGACCCGAAACGTCACCCATTCCTTCTTTCCAGAGATGTTGCCTGTCCCGCTGAGTTAATCCAGCTTTTTGTGTCTGTCTTCGATGTAAACCAGCATCTGCAGTTCCTCCCGACATAGACTTCCTACACAGACTTCCTATCAGTCTGAAGAAGGGTTTCAGCCCGAAACGTTGCCTATTTCCTTCGCACCATAGATGCTGCCGCACCGGCTGAGATTCTCCAGCACTTTTGTCTACCTTCGATTTTCCAGCATCTGCAGCTCCTTCTTGAACGTTCGTTCCTTCCTACATATTGAGTCTAGTTAATGTGGCTAGACACAGGCAGCATCTGTGGAGAACATGGATAGGTGATGTTTCACAGAGTGCTGGAGTAACTCAACGGGTCAGGCAGCATCTGTGGAGAACATGGATCAGTGACGTTTCACAGAGTGCTGGAGTAACTCAGCGGGTCAGGCAGCATCTGTGGAGAACATGGATAGATGACGTTTCACAGAGTGCTGGAGTAACTCAGCGGGTCAGGCAGCATCTGTGGAGAACATGGATAGGTGACGTTTCACAGAGTGCTGGAGTAACTCAGCGGGTCAGGCAGCATCTCTGGAGAACATGGATAGGTGACGTTTCACAGAGTGCTGGAGTAACTCAGCGGGTCAGGCAGCATCTGTGGAGGGAATGGACAGGTGATATCTTTGGTCGAGACTCTTCTCCATGAGAAAGAGGTTTATGTAATCATGCTTCACTAATGGATGAAGTCAGTGAATGTGCAGGAAGGAACTGCAGATGCTGGTTTCCACCGAAGATAGACACAAAGCGCTGGAGTAACTCAGCGGGACAGGCAGCATCTCTGGAGGGAAGGAATGGGCGACGTTTCAGTAAGTGAATGAATGAGAATGTCTATGCATTTGTAGAGTTCAGTTATATTACGTTAAAGTATCCTCAACATTGGGTTAATTGATGGAAATTAGTAGTCGAGCGAGGAACTGCAGATGATGGTTTGCACCGAAGATAGACACAAAATGCTGGAGTAACTCAGCGGGTCAGGCAGCATCTGTGGAGAACATGGATAGGTGACGTTTCACAGAGTGCTGGAGTAACTCAGCGGGTCAGGCAGCATCTGTGGAGAACATGGATAGAAACATAGAAAATAGGTGCAGGAGTAGGCCATTCGGCCCTTCGAGCCTGCACCGCCATTCAATGTGATCATGGCTGATCATCCAACTCAGTATCCCGTACCTGCCTTCTCTCCATACCCCCTGATCCCTTTAGCCACAAGTGCCACATCTAACGCCCTCTTAAATACAGCCAATGAACTGACCTCAACTACCTTCTGTGGCAGAGAATTCCAGAGACTCACCACTCTCTGTAAAGAATGTTTTCCTCATTTCGGTCCTAAAGGAATTCCCCCTTATCCTTAGACTGTGACCCCTTGTTCTGGACTCCCCCAACATCGGGAACAATCTTCCAGCATCTAGCTTGTCCAACCCCTTAAGAATAGGTGACGTTTCACAGAGTGCTGGAATAACTCAGCGGGTCAGGCAGCATCTGTGGAGAACGTGGATAGGTGACGTTTCACAGAGTGCTGGAGTAACTCAGCGGGTCAGGCAGCATCTGTGGAGAACATGGATAGGTGACGTTTCACAGAGTGCTGGAGTAACTCAGCGGGTCAGGCAGCATCTGTGGAGAACATGGATAGGTGACGTTTCACAGAGTGCTGGAGTAACTCAACGGGTCAGGCAGCATCTCTGGAGGGAAGGTATAGGTTTTCATGTAAGGAGGAACTGCAGATGCTGTTTTTTTTCTTCATTGATGCTACCTGTCTATAGCTTTTACAAGATACAAAGTGCAGGAGAAACTCAGCGGGTCAGGCAGCTTCTGTAGAGGGAATGGACAAATTATGTCTTCAGTTGCAATCCTTCTTCACACCCAAACACCTCCAGGCTTTGGGGATACAAGGAACTGCAGTTGCTGTGGTTTACAAGAAAAAATGCACAAGTTCTGGAGTAACTCGTGTTAAAGAAGGAACTGAAGATGCTGGAGAATCGAGGGTTACACAAAAAGCTGGAGAAACTCAGCGGGTGCAGCAGCATCTAAGGAGCGAAGGAGATAGGCGAAACGTCGCCTATCTCCTTCGCTCCTTAGATGCTGCTGCACCCGCTGAGTTTCTCCAGCTTTTTGTGTAACCTTCTGGAGTAACTCAGTGGGTCAAGATTGAAGGAAGGACACTCTTGCTAATGAGGGAGTGCAGTGAAGGTTCACCAGGTTAATTGGGACTGACATATGATGAAAGAATGGATAGGTTCCTGTGCTGGACTGTTCGATGTTCTCATGGGGGAAGAAAATAATGTGCAGTTCTGACTCTGACCAGTAAGTGGCAGCATTTACTACACATGACTCACTCACTCATCCTGTTACGAGGCATGTAATGAATGATGCTTTAGTCGTGTTAATAACACATTCGTTGATTCCCACTTGGGTATAACTGAAGGCCATAAAATCAGGTCTGCTTAATATGTCTAGTTATTGGTATTGAAATAACTGAATTTTGTTTTGTACAAGGAATAATTTGTGCTATTTAGATCATTTCCCAGTGTTATGATGGATTGTTTCTGCCAGGTAGAACATCCGTAATGTAGAGAGTAACATGCTGTGGGTCAGACATCAACTCTGGAGAAGAAAAGGAATGGGTGACGTTTTGGGTTGAGACCCTTCTTCAGACTGCGAGTCGGGGGAGAGGGGTCAGTAATGTGGGCTGTCTGTGGGCTGTCATTGTAATCCCCTGGGCATTAATCTCCATGCCATTTCATTTTAGAGATACAGCGCAGAACCAGACCCTTCGACCCACCGAGCTGGCACTGAGCAGCGATCACCCCATACGCCAGCACTATCCTACACACACACACACACACACACACTGGGGACAATTTACTGAAGCCAATTAACCTACAAACCTGTACATCGGTGGAGTGTGGGAGGAAACCGGGGCACCCGGAGAAATCCCACGCGGTCCCAGGGAGAACGTACAAACTCCGTACAGACAGCACCCGTAGTCGGGGTTGAGCCTGCGGCCCTGGCGCTGTGAGGCAGCAACTCTACCGCTGCACCACCGCGACGGTCCACAAACCATTCCTCCGTGGATTAAATCTCATCAGCAACCGATGCATTAATTGATTTTATTACCAACAGCCATCATTAAAATAGAAAGAGAGCATGGTTGATTTAAGAACAGAATCTGCCTGTCAATATACAATAGATGCAGGAGGAGGCCATTTGGCCCTTCGAGCCAGCACTGCCATTCAATGTGATCATGGCTGATCATCCACAATCAGTACCCCGTTCCTGCCTTCTCCCCATATCCCCTTACTCCGCTATTTTTAAGAGCCCTATCTAGCTCTCCCTTGAAAGCATCCAGAGAGCCTGCCTCCAACGCCCTCCAACGAGGCAGAGAATTCCACAGACTCACAACTGTGAGAAAAAGTGTTTCCTCGTCGCCGTTCTAAATGGCTTACCCCTTATTCTTAAACTGTGGCCCATGGTTCTGGACTCCCCCAACATCGGGAACATTGCCTGCAAGACACAAGTCTGGCGGGTTTGATATTCGTCTTGGAGGGGAGGATGCTCCTCAAACTGCGGAGCATCCTGGACAATACAGCTCACCCCCTCCGTGACACACTGGTCAACCTGAGGAGCACCTTCAGCAACAGACTGGTTCCACCAAGATGCAGCACAGAACGCCACAGGAGATCCTTCTTCCCTCGTGGGGTAGACTGACTCCCCTCCCCCTCCTCTCCCCAATCTTTGCACACCCCCAATCCTTTCCACTGGTCACTTTAATTTCATGTTTCATGTATCTTGTGTTTTATGACTGCTGGCAGATCAATTTCCCTCCTGGGCTAGACAAAGTTCTATCGTGTGGTATATTATCCTGTGACTGTGTAGAATGTAGATGCGACAGGAACTGCCAACAATTCTCAACAATGGTATAACACCTTTATTTGTTTGCCCACCTACAACAGTCGCTAATTTCATGAAGGTAATATTTCCTGTAAGTGATATGGATAATTAGAGTGGAGTTTTAAGAGAACAGAGATGAGAAAACACTTTTCGTCAGAGAGTTGTGAGCCTGTGGAATTCTCTGCCTCAGAGGGCGGTGGGGGTCGGTTCCCTGGATACTTTCAAGAGAGAGCTGGATAGGGCTCTTAAAGATAGCGGAGTCAGGGGATATGGGGAGAAGGCAGGAACAGGGTACAGATTGGGGATGATCAGCCATGATTACATTGAATGGTGGTGCTGGTTTGAAGGGCCGAATAGTCTACTCCTGCACCTATTGTCTATTGTCTATAACATGCAAAGGATTATTGTCATTGTCCACTACTTTAATTTATCCTCAAAATCTTTCATAGTTATCCCATTGAGGCTTATTGTACAGTAATCTGCAGCCCAGGAGTACAGCATGTGGCTTTATAACCTATTTGTTTATGTACTCATGAAGATAATTAATTGTGAGCATTTATGGGCAGATATGGGTAGAAGGGTTTCCAGGGATGTGGGATAGAACTAGTGTATGGGTGATTGCTGGTCAAGTGTGGACTCGGTGGGCATGGCTTTAGTTGTCATAGAGTGATACAGTGTGGAAACAGGCCCTTCGGCCCAATTCGCCCACACTGGCCAATAATGTCCCAGCTACATCAGTCCCACCTGCCTGCTCTTGGTCCATATCCCTCCAAACCTGTCCTATCCATGTACCTGTCTTACTATTTCATAAACATTGGGATAGTCCCAGCCTCAACTACCTCCTCTGGCAACTCGTTCCATACACCCACCGAAGGCTACCTCGGATTCCTATTAAATCTTTTCCCCTTCACCTTGAACCTATGTCCTCTGGTCCTCGATTCTCCTACTCTGGGCAAGACACTCTGTGCATCTACCCGATCTATTCCTCTCATGATTTTGTATTGTTTTCCTCACCTCACCTTTACATTAATAAACATTATGGGCCTTTTTATATTTAGCTTAAAGATACAAGTCCTGTTCATGACATTCTATAGATGATATTTTGAGTCGGGTTTCTTCTTCAAAATGGATTGTGCAATAAAATATATTTATTCCAGAGCAGATTGCTTAGCAAGAAATAATTTCTGTTCACGTATTTACTGTACCAAACTACAGTGTGTAGAAAGGAACTGCAAATGCTGGAGTAACTCAGCGGGTCAGGCAGCATCTGTGGAGAACACGGATAGGTGACGTTTCACAGAGTGCTGGAGTAACTCAGCGGGTCAGGCAGCATCTGTGGAGAACATGGATAGGTGACGTTTCACAGAGTGCTGGAGTAACTCAGCGGGTCAGGCAGCATCTGTGGAGAACATGGATAGGTGACGTTTCACAGAGTGCTGGAGTAACTCAGTGGGTCAGGCAGCATCTGTGGAGAACATGGATAGGTGACGTTTCACAGAGTGCTGGAGTAACTCAGCGGGTCAGGCAGCATCTGTGGAGAACATGGATAGGTGACGTTTCACAGAGTGCTGGAGTAACTCAGTGGGTCAGGCAGCATCTATGGAGAACATGGATAGGTGACGTTTCACAGAGTGCTGGAGTAACTCAGCGGGTCAGGCAGCATCTGTGGAGAACATGGATAGGTGACGTTTCACAGAGTGCTGGAGTAACTCAGCGGGTCAGGCAGCATCTGTGGAGAACATGGATAGGTGACGTTTCACAGAGTGCTGGAGTAACTCAGCGGGTCAGGCAGCATCTGTGGAGAACATGGATAGGTGACGTTTCACAGAGTGCTGGAGTAACTCAGCGGGTCAGGCAGCATCTGTGGAGAACATGGATAGGTGACGTTTCACAGAGTGCTGGAGTAACTCAGCGGGTCAGGCAGCATCTGTGGAGAACATGGATAGGTGACGTTTCACAGAGTGCTGGAGTAACTCAACGGGTCAGGCAGCATCTGTGGAGAACATGGATAGGTGACGTTTCACAGAGTGCTGGAGTAACTCAGCGGGTCAGGCAGCATCTGTGGAGAACATGGATAGGTGACGTTTCACAGAGTGCTGGAGTAACTCAGCGGGTCAGGCAGCATCTGTGGAGAACATGGATAGGTGACGTTTCACAGAGTGCTGGAGTAACTCAACGGGTCAGGCAGCATCTGTGGAGAACATGGATAGGTGACGTTTCACAGAGTGCTGGAGTAACTCAGCGGGTCAGGCAGCATCTGTGGAGAACATGGATAGGTGACGTTTCACAGAGTGCTGGAGTAACTCAGCGGGTCAGGCAGCATCTGTGGAGAACATGGATAGGTGACGTTTCACAGAGTGCTGGAGTAACTCAGCGGGTCAGGAAGCATCTGTGGAGAACATGGATAGGTGACGTTTCACAGAGTGCTGGAGTAACTCAGCGGGTCAGGCAGCATCTGTGGAGAACATGGATAGGTGACGTTTCACAGAGTGCTGGAGTAACTCAGCGGGTCAGGCAGCATCTGTGGAGAACATGGATAGGTGACGTTTCACAGAGTGCTGGAGTAACTCAGCGGGTCAGGCAGCATCTGTGGAGAACATGGATAGGTGACGTTTCACAGAGTGCTGGAGTAACTCAACGGGTCAGGCAGCATCTGTGGAGAACATGGATAGGTGACGTTTCACAGAGTGCTGGAGTAACTCAGCGGGTCAGGCAGCATCTGTGGAGAACATGGATAGGTGACGTTTCACAGAGTGCTGGAGTAACTCAGCGGGTCAGGCAGCATCTGTGGAGAACATGGATAGGTGACGTTTCACAGAGTGCTGGAGTAACTCAGCGGGTCAGGCAGCATCTGTGGAGAACATGGATAGGTGACGTTTCACAGAGTGCTGGAGTAACTCAACGGGTCAGGCAGCATCTGTGGAGAACATGGATAGGTGACGTTTCACAGAGTGCTGGAGTAACTCAGCGGGTCAGGCAGCATCTGTGGAGAACATGGATAGGTGACGTTTCACAGAGTGCTGGAGTAACTCAGCGGGTCAGGCAGCATCTGTGGAGAACATGCATAGGTGACGTTTCACAGAGTGCTGGAGTAACTCAGCGGGTCAGGCAGCATCTCTGGAATAAAAAGATGGATGATGTTTTGTGTCCATCCTTTTTCACCAGAGATGCTGCCTGACCCGCTGAGTTACTCCAGCACTTTGTGTCTATCTTAGAAATGTGCAGCACAGGCACAGGCCCTTCAGCCCACAATGAAACTGTTGTATAGCAGAATGGATCTGTAAAAAGGATTGCCTGCTCTTTGGTGGGGGATGAGAAGTGAAGTCCAAGCGAAGATATAGGTGACGTTTTGGGTTGAGACCCGGAAGCATCTATGGAGCAAAGGAATAGGTGACGGGTCTCGACCAGAAACGTCACCCATTCCTTCGCTCCATAGATGCTGCCTCACTCGCTGAGTTTCTCCAGCATTTTTGTCTACCTTCGATTTTTTTCCAGCATCTGCAGTTCTTTCTTAAACATGTTTAACAGAAGATACTTTTTACTTCAATAAATGTTAACAAGCTTGCTTACATGCCTGTGCTTGTCCCTTTGTGTATGTGCAGTCCGGCACTGGTAACGTTACCGCATCCTAGCAACTTGGCTGCAGGAAGTCTTATTCACTGGGGCTGTAAAGAAATGCAAAGGGGAATAAATGAAGGGTTCCGTGTTGCTAATTGTGGTCTAGGTAATGGTTATGAAAAGGGAATGCAAACCACTTTTTCCCTAATGTCAGCTGTGTCTATTTTAATCTTATCAATGACTAACGTTTGCGGGGCATTGTGTGTGCCGTTGTGTGGACAATAGCTGTCTTTATTGCCTGTTGGTGGGGTTGGCATGTCTGGACTTGGTGATGGCTGAGGTTGCATAACTAGGCCCTGGTTGCCACCCACATTAAATATACACGCGCATCGCACCACAGAAGGGGAACAATGCGCTCGAGAGAGCATTTGCTGATGTGCTCCTGATAATGGAACCGGCGGCCAAGAGAGTGAGCCCTCCTTGAAATAAGTAATGTGACCACAATGTAATGTGACCACAATGTAATGTGACCACAATGTAATGTGACCACAAGCGTTGCTGCTTTACATGTAACAAAGTAAGAGTTTTCACTGGCACTTCATCGTTATTATTCGCGTTTCAACAAATAAAATCATGTCAAGTTTTAGGCATTAGCTGTTGTTAGATAAAGCTTCACATTATAAGGCAGCTGTCAGGACATGGAAAGTATTTTACAATCAATGAAGTGAATCCACAGTGTAGTCTTGTGGCAGTGTGTGTGTGTGTGTGTGTGTGTGCAGTGTAGTCAGTGTTGTTCAGTTGCTGGAATCAGACAAAATAAATACAACCTGTGTGTTGATTTGAGCTAGTGTCGTAAGGTGGGGTTTCATTCTAGACTCTTTGATTTGCAGTACGCTGTGGTACGGTTTGTTTTAATTTAATGAGTAAGGTAGTGACAGTATGGCTGTATTGTTGAGTTGTGTTGCTGTTGTAAGGGATTAGTGGATAGAGATTGCTGTCTGGAGGTGCGCACTCAGCGTTGCCTGTCCTTTAATCTCTGATAAGAGGGGTGGAGAAGACCTCCTGCCTGCCCGCCTGCCTGCCCGCCTGCCTGCCTGCCTGCCTTTGGTTACCGTCTGTTGCATTACCCCACACGTGCAGCCAATAATTGTTCCTCTGTCTGCTTTATGCTCCCTACCTTGGTTGCTAAAAGGACAAGTCCAAGCTTGTTCTTTCTCTCTCTGTTTGGCTTGCCTTTCCGCTATAAGTATTAGAAATGGTTAGATTTGCAAGGACTCCTGGCAACAGCTTGTGTTGACGTCTTTTAAGTGTATGTAGACGAAAATGCTGGAGAAACTCAGCGGGTGAGGCAGCATCTATGGAGCGAAGGAATAGATGGCGTTTCGGGTCGAGACCCTTCTTGAGACTTGCTTACGCCTCTTTATGAGCGACGGTTTGCGTCGTAAACCCCAGAATGTATGGTTGGAAGTAGTGGACTTGTGCTTGAAGCTTGCACACGTCACACTCACCCCCAGGAGCCTTCAACACAGTCAAAGCCCAACTAACTCTTCATTAAATGACTATGTCAGCATGCACATTTACAACAGGGTGACGCAGTGGTGGAGTTGCTACCTCACAGCACCAGAGACTCAGGTTCGATCCTGACTACGGGTGCTGTCTTTACGGAGTTTGTACGTTCTTCCCTTGACTGTGTGGGTTTTCGCCGGGTGCTTCAGTTTCCTCCCACACTCCAAAGATGTGCAGGTTTGTAGGTTGTTAAAGAAGGAACTGCAGATGCTGGAGAATCGAGGGTTACACAAAAAGCTGGAGAAACTCAGCGGGTGCAGCAGCATCTAAGGAGCGAAGGAGATAGGCGACGTTTCGGGTCGAGACCAGTCTGAAGAAGGGTCTCGATCCGAAACGTCGCCTATCTCCTTCGCTCCTTAGATGCTGCTGCACCCGCTGAGTTTCTCCAGCTTTTTGTGTAACCCCCAGGTTTGTAGGTTAATTGGCTGTGGTTAAAAGAATTGTAAATTGTCCCTACTGTGTGTCGGAGAGTGCGAGGTCATCGCTGGTCGGCACAGACTCGGTGGGCCAAAGGGCCTGTTTCCCCGCTAGTATCAGGTGAAGCCTATAAACTGTAGAGGGGCAGCTGAGCCATTTGATTAGATCTGGATGGAACCTCGAGTTTACATCCTCATCTCAGTATCTGCTACCAAAGCCTCAATAACACCCATGGACTGTGCTGCCATTGTCCTTTGAAGAAGAGTTGCAATCCTCTGAGAGCTCTCCCATCTCTCAGCACTCTGCAATCTTCCACTGTGAGATGTTTCACTGCTCACGGCAAAATGGGCAATTTCACCTTTTCCCGCCTTATTCTCCAGTTTTCTGAACCTTGTTGATGACTTCATGTTTTGCAGTCCACCTCACCATTTACTTTCCTTTATTTCTTTATAAATGCAACTATATCTAGGGAGCTTTCATTCCCCGTCATTTGCATAAAAACATAGGATACAGGTGCAGGGGTAGGCCATTCGGCCCTTCGAGCCAACACTGCCATTCAATATGATCACGGCTGATCATCCAGACTCAGTACCCCTTTCTCCCCCATATCCCTTGATTCCGTTAGCCCCAAGAGCTAAATCCAACTCTCTCTTGAAAACATCCAGTGAATTGGCCTCACAAGGTACTTGTGTCTACCTTCGATTTAAACCAGCATCTGCAGTTCTTTCCTACACAATGTATTGGCGTCCACTGCCTTCTGTGGCAAAGAATTCCACAGATTCACAACTCTCTGGGTGAAAAAGTTTTTCCTTGTCTCATGAATTCCACAACATGGCAGCCCCATCATCAATCTTTATGACATATTGTCCACCAGAAAAAAGAGCCCTTATGCAGCCTGTCTGTTCACTATCATGAGATAACACCTTTAAAACAGAACATTTATAATCTTCACATTTCTGATCAGGAGGAGCTCATAGGAACTATGAAAATCTGTGTGGAATCTCTGGCTAATCATTGATAAATTATATTAATGCGCTTTTGAATGATAGCCCCTGGTGGAGTTTAGGGAAAACATGGGTGATTGTGTTGCAGTTTGAGAAGAGGCAAAGTCTATAAAGGGAATCCTGTTTTCTGAAGTGCTGCAAGGGGGCTGGGCTCTTGCAAATACTCCGCTTGTCTGGCAGATAGTGGTTTACTCAGCTCCAGTCGGTGAAGATGAAGGATTTTGTGCCAGGGCTCGGAGATAATTGATGAGGAGTCTAACGAGGAAATTGCAGGCGAGGAGCAGAGCATACACAGCCAGGCTCAGTCTTTAGAGTCCAGTCACATCATTTAAAGTCACGGCTGGAGAGAAATGATGAATTGTTACACCACTAACAGCCTATTTACTAACCATTAATCTGAACCTGGATTGCTGGCTTGCAAAGCTTTGATGCTTTTTGGCACCAGGCAGCACTTGGAACTTTTTAAAAGATGCATTGGATTCCAGTGTGGAGTTCAAGTGACCTGACTTGATGTAAACTAACAAGCTGAATGTTGTGATGAAGCAGAATCTTTTAACTACGTTGGTGGATAAGTTTATTTTGGAATTCAGTTCAGTTTATTGTCACGTGTACCGAGGTACAGTGAAAAGCTTTTTGTTGCGTGCTAACCAGCCAGCGGAAAGACAACACATGTTTACAGTTGAGCCATTTACAGGGTACGGATACATGATAATGGGAATAACATTTAGTGCAAGGTAAAGCCAGCAAAGTCCAATCAAAACTAGTCCGAGGGTCACGGATGAGGCAGATAGTAGAACTGCAGAAAGGGAAAACGCAGGAACAGAGGGAAACCAGATGCAGTAAACACTATAAAGGAAGCACTTACATTCTGTAATATCTTCCCACATTAAACAAAGGTCACCGTACAGTTCCTTTGGGGAAGGCAGCAGCTCTTTCATTAACTATTTTGTAGCAGCTACTTTCTGCAGAAAGGAAAGGAATGAATAAGTAGTTGTGTTGCTCTTGGTATAAAACTAGACTAAGTTGGACCCGTTGGGTCCCAGTCGCACGGGAGGCCTGGTTCCCCAACGCAACCCGCAAGAACGGTGAGTGAGCTGGCACAAAATTGTAGCGCTATCGCATACCGTTTTTGCGCAAATAGAAAAACATGATCAGAGTTTTTAGTTATGTATAGATATATTAAAACGGATTCAGTGGCCCATCAGTAACCTCCAAAGAGTTTTGGCCAACATTTGTGATCATTTACTGTTTTGTTTTAAATTTATATTCAAAATGATATGGAGCCTGAAATATTTTGAAAAATATCTCTGATTTATCATTGGGCAATAATCGTAGGATTAAACGAGAACTTACCAGTTTGAAGTTTGATCTTTATTTTATGAGGAGTTGCGATGAGGGATTTCGTGAAGACCCCGCCAGCACGCATGCGCAACATTCTTCAAAGCAGAGGTGTGGAATCACAGAATTAAACAACAATGACTAAATATAGTAAGATTGAAGAGACTCTAATTACCAGTTGACTTTATAGTAGAGGGTTGGGAGCGGAAGGCACGAAATCCCTCATCGCAACTCCTCATAAAATAAAGATCAAACTTCAAACTGGTAAGTTCTCATTTAATCTTACTATTTCATTTCGGAGTCACGTGAGTGACTTTGTGAAGATTTCAAAGCTCTGTGATTACATGCCCTGGATCACGTCTATGCTCACACACTGCCGCAATTCTGATGGAAGGAGTACGTTAACGTATTTCTTGACAAGCGACTTGACAAGCTGAAAAATAATATAGTATTTATTCATACAATCAAAAAAACCCTCACTCGGGGATAAACGTTTCTTGGGGACCAGTACTTAACACTGTCTCCGCAAACGTAGTGGGAGGTTTATTATAAAACCGCTGGAACGTAGCTTCGCTGGCTTAGCCCGCTGTAGTGAGGATATGGTCCTTGGGAACCTCCATGGTCCTCGCAGCTGATGTGGATGCAACCCTGGTAGAATGGGCTTTAAAGATATTAGTATCAATACCTGCTGCATCCAATACCACCCTGAGCCACCTGGAGATCGTCTGCACCGTCACCCTGTGATGGGGTTTCTTATGGCTGATCAGCAGTCCTTTCTCCATTTTCCTGATGGTATGCGTCACTGTAATATAGTGACGTATGTAGATGGCTATGCAGAGCCTCACATCAATGGGGTATGCTGGGAATATTGATTGCAGCCCTGCAGTCCCAGGTCTGTGCTGCTTGAGTAACTCATCTATGAAGAAAGTTACTCTCTCAGGGGTTGAGACCATATGATCCAATTTGATCTTTTGTAAGGTTTGGGCCCGTTGAGCCAAGGTTAGCGCCATTAACATCACCATCTTCAGGGTGAGTTTATCCAGCGGTAGTCCAATCATTGGCGACCAACTCCTGAGTAGGGTCAATACTACCCCTATATCCCAGGTGATGTTGTATCATGGTCGAGGAGGCTTCAAATTGAAAATACCCCTCATCAATTTGGGCACGAGGTGGTGAGATCCTACTCCTATACAAAGGTAGGATGACAGTGCGCTCCTGGTACTGTTGATGGCGCTGTAGCTGAGACCCTCATCATGGTGCAGCCCCGCGAGGAATTCCAGCACATGGGGTATCGTGGCAGAGTCATACATGATGTTAATCCGTCTGCAGTAAGCCTCCCATTTCCTGATTTGGGTGAGGTAGTCGTCTAGTGGATTCTCTGCATATGATCCTTGGTGTTAGTCCATATTGCAGGAGTGGCCTCTTCAGAACCTGCAAGCCAACAGGTTCAGATGACCGTGGCACGGATGGTATTCCCCTGTAGTGGGGTTAGCCACCAAATCCGGGCATTTGTTAATAGGTGCCCATGGTTCTATAATCATCTCAAGGACCACCAGATACCATGGTTGTGTAGGCCAGTCGGGTATTATTAAGATGCCTTTTGCAGAATCTGATTTAATTTTCCGCAATACCCGACTGATGAGGCAAAATGGAGGAAATGCATAGAAAAACCATTTCCCCCAGTGCAGCTAGAAAGCGTCCATCGCTACTGCCCCAGGATCTGGTTCCCATGATACATATGTTGGTATCTGATGGTTCAATCTGGACGCAAAAAGGTCGATATCTGGTGTTCCAAATTTGGCGATAATTTTGGCAAATATTTGGGGATTTAACATCCACTCAATGTTATCATTGAATACACATGATCTGGTGTCCGCCACTGTATTAAGCTTACCTGGAAGGTAGGTAGCTGATATCCAAATATTTCTTGCTATGCACCAGAGCCAGATTGTGTTTGCCAATTCATCACAAGATATTGACTTGATACCGCCCATATGATTTGAATATGCCACCATCGTGATGTTGTCTATTTGAAGACGGGCATGCGCATGATGTAAATTCATGCAATAAGCTCGCAGCCCATGAAATGCTCCTAGCATCTCCAAATAGTTTATCCCTTTTGATAATAGAAGGGTAGATTCGTGTAAATCCCATCTAACCCCACAACTGTAAGTAGTGTCGGTAGCTCCCCAGCCTTGGGCGCTTGCGTCGGTTTGTACCACGACTGACGGGTTCGGTACAATGATGGGATTGAATGAGTCACGAATATTCTCAATCCACCATTGTAACTCAACTTTTGCCTTGATTGGCAGCTGCATAGGCCTATCAAAATGTCCAGCATTAGTTTTTAATGCTGAAATTTTTGTTCTTTGTAAATTTTGATAGTGTAAAGGGCCAAATCGTGCAGCTGGAAATGTAGCTACTAATTTACCAATTATCTTAGCAGCATGTCTGATTGTTGGTTTCCTGGCGCAAGCAAGGTTGTTACATGCTTCAATAACATCTATTGCCTTGTTATCTGGGATGGTAACAAACATTTGATTGGTGTTAATTGTGAATCCCAGATAATCCATGACCTGTGAAGGGTAGATCTTAGATTTGTCTGGATGGATGACAAACCCTAATTTTTGAAACAATGTTTTAGTAGCTGCTACTGCTAAATTTGTCGATTCCATGGTCTTTCCCACAATCAAGATGTCATCTAAATATGCCATGACAATATGGTTTTGTTTCCTCAGGGATGCCAATACTGGTTTCAAAATTTTTGTAAATAACCTAGGGGCTGTTTTAAGCCCATTAGGTAAGGCTCTATAGCTGATCCATCCAAACAAACTTTAAGAACTTTCGGTGATGTTTCCATATGATAACTGAATAGTATGCATCTTTTAAATCGATGCATGCCATGAAGCACCCTTTGGAAATCAGTGATTTAGCTGTTTCAAGCGTGTCCATTTTAAAATGGGTATATTTTACATAAGTATTCAAATGGGTTAAATCAATATTAATCCGACATCCACCATCTTTTTTAGTTTTGGTAAAAATGTTGGATACAAACTCAAGAGGTTCGTGTGTCGTTTTCTCTATTACCCCCTTGGCATGTAGCCTCAAACTTTCCTCATGTCCTTCCTCTATTTCCTTAGGGGAAAGTGCAAATTTCCGGTTTGGTACATGTTGAGGCGGGGGAAGTTGTTCATCTATGAATTCAATTTCATACCCCTGAATACTTTGTAATATAAATAAGTCTAAAGTTATAGAGCTCCATATATCCCAGAATAAATGTAATCTCCCACCAACTTGTGAGGTTAAACATGCAGCACTCGCATTAGAACCAGACCCCCTTATCTCCATGGTTACCGGCGGGCCCTGATGCTCTGGGTTTTGGCGCCCCATTGTGTTGCTGGATTGTGGGGTTGGCGCATCTTCCACACTGGTCGCTGTTGGCCCTGCCCTAAAAAAGGCCTTTGTTGTTGGGGTGCGGCCGGCGTGTAGGTCCTTGTTGTTCCTTCAGGTGGCCCCCGAGGTCTTGCATATGGTGTTTGTCTGCGGGTAGCTGGCCTGCTGGTGGAAGGTGGTTTCATTAACCCAACTGCCTTCGCCTCCTCGTCCAGGTCCTTGACCTGTTTGGGCAGGTCCTCGCCGAACAGCTGTCTCGGTGGCGGCGTCGCAGGTGCCTTACACAACCCCGCGAACTTGGGTTTGAGAGTAGGCTTGATGGAGATTTTTCGGAAAGCATTAATTTCGTATTGTGTGTTACACAATAATGCAAGAGCATCTTCCTGCTCCTCCGTCATCTCCGTGCCATTAATAGATCTGGCAAAGGCCGTGATTCCCAACGATTCCTAACGAATTAGTACCTGATCCTGCAGCTGGTGTGTAGTAAGGAAGTCAATACTTGTCGCTAGATTGGGCTGCAATGGCTGTCCTGAGTGCTTAGGTTCGGCACATCTGGAAACCACATCAAGAAGATCCTCTTGGGGTTTCTCAGCTGCTGCAGGTTCCTGCGCCAACCCTTCTTCTGCTGCTGTTGACCCCTGGCACTCCCCACCGACGATGGGGACATGCTGGGTGGCCCAGATGCATGTCTCCTGAAACTAGATGACATCCGGTCCTGCTGCTGGAGATTTTGCTCAAGGAGTCGCTCCATCATGCGCTCCATGCGACCGCCGCCGCTATCTGCGGTGAATAAGTCGACTTCCTCAGGTTCTCCTGAGCTACTGAGGCTTCTACCATCGGCCCGCACCTCGTCGAGGTGATGTCTACGGTGCCTAGGCAGGATATCGCTGCCTGCTGCTCCAGCGGGTCCATGGACAGCCGTGGTGGAGAGTCGGGTCCTGGTTGAGTAGGGCTTCCCGACTTCCGCGTCCTTTTCCCGGCCCGACGAGCGGGTGCTGCCATTGTAGCGGGCAGCTCCGGGGAATGCAGCCGCTGACTCCTGTCAGAAGTCTTGCAGCTGGAAGTGTATTTCAAACTCCTTTCCATCGTCCCTGTGAACAAAAAATTCAATCCACAGGAACTAACCAACTCAAGGTTAGTTCCTCTTACCTGAGCGGTCCTTTTTGAAGGGCTGGTGGAGGAGCGCACTCACTCGCCCAGCCGTCGACTGTAACTGCGAGCGACAATATGTCGCACATGCGTGCTGGCGGGGTCTTCACGAAGTCACTCACGTGACGCCGAAATGAAATTGATTCCAAATCTGCAAGGAAGTTTAAAACATATTGTCTATTTTTTAAAAAGTTGTATTCTTAAAGGGCCAGAACCACTGACGCAATTTTTTTCGGCGACTTGCCGGCACCCGTCATAGTCACAGCAAGTCGGCTAAATTTTTCAACATGTTGAAAATGCAGCGGCAACCAGAAAACGGTACGACTCTTAGGGTGACTACTAACGACCACACGTGGGGTGATGCATGTTTGGTGGTGAGGAGTCGTCCAAAGAGTCGTACCTTTTTCTGGTCGCCGCTGGATTTTGTTTTAATGGTGTGTTGTTGCCTTATATTTTATGGTTTGTCTTTACTGATCTGAGCTGTCATTTGTAACTCAAAACTTAGGCTAAATGTTGTCAGCTTTGGCATTTGCAAAATTATTCTTTATTCCAATGAAACCTCTGCACCATGTATTGGTTGTGTGACAATTAAAGAAGCTTATCTTTTTGAGGCAGCAGGGACTTGCCTATTATTTAATCGTGGCCAGTCACGGTGGCGCAGCGGTAGAGTTGCTGCCTTACACCGAATGCAGGGCCGGAGACCTGGGTTCGATCCTGACTACGGGATCCGTACGGAGTTTGTACGTCCTCCCCGTGACCTGCGTGGGTTTTCTCCGAGACCTTCGGCTTTCCTTCCACACTCCAAAGACGTGCAGGTTTGTAGGTGAATTGGCTTGGTAAATGTGAAATTGTCCCTGAAGGAGCTGCAGATGCTGGAAAATCGAAGGTAGACAAAAGTGCTGGAGAAACTCAGCGGGTGCGGCAGCATCTATGGAGCGAAGGAAATAGGCAACGTTTCGGGCCGAAACCCTTCTTCAGACTGATGTCTGAATAAAAATGGTCCCTATTGGGTGTAGGATAGTGTTAGTGTGCAGGGATCGCTGGTCGGCGTGGGCCGAAGGGCCTGTTTCCTCTCTGTATCTCTAAACTAAACTTAAAGAATTAAACTCCGCTCATGTCTTTATTTTAATTGGTTGCTTGTTGGTGATTCACTTTGCAGTCATTTTCCTGGAATTGCCTTGCTCCTCTCTCCTGCTTCCTCCCAGAGAGCTAGTTGTTGACGAGGCTGGGCAGAGTAAACAGTGGAACTGTGGAATGGTCCGGGATGTTCGACTTCAGCCTGATAAACAATGCCACACTTTGTTTGGCTCCTTCCAAAGAGTGGTTGTTCCGTTTGATTTATTATGGCCTGAGCAGCCCGATTCTTTGAGTTGCGTTTTGCAGTCAAGGATTTGACAAATGGAGATTTATGCCCGTTGACAGGAGGATGGGAACCACATTCTCTTTTGTAGCAGCCAAGAAGAAAAAGGGCTGGCCCAGCTTCCAGCAATGTGTTTGTAGTCTTGACCCCTTTCACATGCTGGCAATGTACAGCCAGCACATAAATAGCACCTCCCTTGTGTTTTGTTGACCTGCTGACTGTCCATTCACTTCCCATCTGTGTTTGCCGTCCACAGGAATGGGTTGATATAAATCTTTCTTCTCGGGAGATAGATGATGTTCTGGATCTAAGGGGGCAGCCAGCACATTGGGTGGTTTCTCTTATTAAAAGCTCGCTAGGTTTCCTCTGGGCCGCCCGCCCGCCCGCATCTACTTGAAAACTCTGCCTAGTGCAGTAGGTGTGAGGCGCGGGGGGGTGGGGGGAAGCACTCGGTCCCTCTGAGGTCGTGAACAGACGCTGCAGGAACTTTTACTTTTGGAATGGACCCGTTGTCAACAACAGTTAATCATCGTCTTGTGCACTTTGCGTTCAACCGCGACGTAGATTAAAGGGGGAAAATGGTGGCGTAAAGTAATACATTTATTTTTGGCAATCGTACCAGATTGTTTAAAATCTTCAAAACAATTTAACAGATTCCAAATAATATCAGCATAAAACATTCTGAAGAAGGGTCTCGACCCGAAACCTATTCACCTATTCCTTCGCTCCATAGACGCTGCCTCACCCGCTGAGTTTATCCAGCATTTTTGTCTACCATAAAACATTCAAAAGTGATTTAAAAAATTACTCTTCACAAAAACCTAACCAGCTATTTGATTCGTTCATTATAAATAAATCATTTTTGCAAGAAAAAAAATCATCTTGCATTCAAATAATATTAAATACGCTACAAACTCAAGGAAGAGTAGCCTGCTTTTGAAGATAGGCACAAAATGCTGGAGTCACTCAGTCGGACAGGCAGCATCTCTGGAGAAAAGGGATGTGTGACGTTTACGGGTCGAGATGCCAGCTATTCCTTGTCAGCCTGCATCTGCAGTTCCTTCCTACACATTTTACCTGCTTTTGATTTGTATTTGATATGCTGTCACATATTATCTAAGTGAAACTCTTTCAATAATTTAGATTTCAAAAGTTTATTTTCCACATTAGACTTACAGGCTTGGAGAAGGGAAGAACGGGGTACTGATTGGGGATAATCAGCCATGATCAGATTGAATGGCGGTGCTGGCTCGAAGGGCCGTATGGCCTACTCCTGCACCTACTTTTCTATGTTTCTATGTAACCATAATAGTGCAAAACCTAAGTCCAAAGTGAAACTTGTTCTAGTTTGCAATGGTCACAATCAACGTCTTAGATTCATTTAGAGGACTACCATTTCCAAGAGCTAATCATAATTGTAGCTGAAAGAACAGCAGGAGGTTTGTAAAATATTGGACAGTTGCAGGTAGACTGAAGGTTCAGTTTATCACCTCCTCAATGGCTGCACAGCACGATCGACTATTGTTCTCTCCGAGTTTACACTGTGTTCTCTAAGCCGCCTCTGCAAATGTTGGCACATCTGTAGTCTCTGCATTATTCTGCAGTAGTTTTAAATTAAATCGACGATTCGTAGTATCTGCAAATAAAGGTAGGTTGGCAGAGGTCAGCACTTGAGAATCACACTAATCTGCTGCTCCCAAAAAGCTAATGACATTTCCTGCTCATTTAAATTTTCCAGCGCACTCCCACTTCATCACAAAACCTTCCTCACCGTTCACTGTGTTTTCTGTGTAACGTAAGCAAAATCACAGCATTGTCAGAGAAATGTAACAACAGTTATTAATATTATACTAATTGTTATTTTTATCTCTCCTAATAATAGTTCTTAATTTGTTTTTAAAAAAGTGACATTTTTTTACTTTTGGAAAATGTTCACATTTAAACTTGACGTCTCCGTAATTCTTTGTCCACGTATACAAGTATATTTTGAAAGATAGTTGACCAAATGCTGGGAGTATTCAGACTTCAAGCCGTGGAATCTAAGGTTTAGATCTTCATACGCCATTTGTAACTTTAGTTAAAGCAAGCAGCATAAGAATGGAAATTCTCTAGCTCCTCCTGCGGTCAGAATGGGTACAAACAAACTATTCTTTTCTGAATAACACTCAGAATAAAATGTCGCACAGCTGTTTAGGGAGGGGAAGGAGGGAGAAAGCGAGGACATTAACCTCCAATTTCAGGTAGTCCCTGCTTTCTCCTTCGTTCCCCTCCCCTTCCCAGCTCTCCCACACTCCACTGTCTCCGCCTCTTCCTTTCTTCTTCCCGCCCCACCCCCACTCAGTCTGACCTATTCGGGTCTCGACCCGAAACGTCACCTATTCGGACTCAGAGACAGCTTCTACCCCATAGCCATACGTGAGCTTAACAATGCAAAATAAGGAATAACACTCACATTCAACTGAATTGTTTTTTTACATGTATATATTTTTACCCTTCCTTATATTTTTAAGATTGTTCTTGTGAATCGCACCGTTGGATTGACTTTTACATTTTGTTGCACCATGTGCAATGACAATAAAGAGATTCTTCTTCGTCTTCTATTTCCTTCTCCCCATAGATGCTGCCGCACCCGCTGAGTTCCTCCAGCATTTTTGTCTACCTTTGATTTTTCCAGCATCTGTAGTTCTTTCTTAAAGATGATTAGAGGTTGTTCAGCCGGGGCTGACCACACTCCCCGTCATCTGCAGACAATGGTGTGTGTCTTGTCGCTTTCTTGTGCGTGAAAGATTGGTGGAAACAGGGCCGCGATCGATGTGAACGCGCTTTCCTTGACCCCGTCTGGGCAGGTGGAGGGGAATAAGGGGAAGGAGGCGATGGTGCGGTAGACGGTTCAGTTACCTCAAGTACCGACCCAATGGAACAATGACATTCTTACTTTGCTGCCCGTGAATGCAATAACACACAAATAAACAGAGAATAATCAAAAAATAATCCCAACATCATCGTCTATATCTCTCCTTTCCCTTTCCCGTGACTTTCAGTCTGAAGAAGGGTCTTGACCCGAAACGTCACCCATCCCCTCTCTCCAGAGATGCTGCCGGTCCTGCTGAGTTACTCCAGCATTTTGTGTCCAGATAGAATAACCAACAACACAATAAATTAGTAGCTGGTGCTAGGTGACCATAACGGTGCAAAAACTAAAGTCCGTTGTGCAAAGACAGTCCATAGAACAGGGGTTCCCAACCTATTTCATCCCGTTTACCCCCTGGCAACTTTTCGAAAATAACTTTACCCCCCCCCCCCCCCCCCATCCTGTTTTGTTCAGCAATTTGAGTTGACACTTTTATCATAACAAAGGGAAAATGTTCAAAGTGTTAAAGAAGGAACTGCAGATGCTGGAAAATCAAGGGTACACAAAATGCTGGAGAAACTCAGTGGGTACAGCAGCATCTATGGAGCGAAGGAGATAGGTAACGTTTCGGGCCGAAACCCTTCTTCAAACTGATGCTGTTTTTAGCAAATCCAGAATCAACAAATATACCCCCTGGGTAGGTGAAATTTACCCCAGGTTGGCTACCCTTGCCATAGAAGATGGCATTGGCTGAGCTCAGTGTTATGCAGTGTTCAGGTCGCCCGGTGGTTGCTGGGAAGAAGCTGTTCTTGATCCTGGAGGTTGTCACTTTCACATTTGATGGGCTTTACTGTTTAAATGATGAAAGGTCTATAATTTAATACCTTGAAGCATGGTTATGTATAAAGATAAGTTTGTTTCCCTGCCTCACGTACTTCCCTTTAAGGACGGTATCAGTGTCTTTTATCTCTCCAGGTTTTTGTGCTGTGGTACGTTACAAGTGCACTGAACCTTGGAGCAGAAGCTTAGGGATGAGAGAGTGAGATGGCAGTGGCTTTGTGTTGGGGTCAGAACTGCACTGAAACTCTAACAATATTTGAAAGCATTCGCATTCACATAAGGTGCTTAAAAAACTTCCAGTATATTGGGTAAGGGATTATAAGAATATTCATGTCCAGATCAGAAAGGTAATGAATTAAGGCGTTCAATGGCTCATCTCTAAAGTAAACACTCTTCGAAAGACTGATGCAACAGCATTAAGGAAGTGTCAAAGGTTGGTTGAAGGCTTGTGTGGGTCACGGTTTAATGTTTGCACATGTGAAGGATGTTATGAACTTTTTAGTGCAGGGATTTTCCTCCAAGTTTGCTCTGATCAGTCTGAAGAAGGGTCTCGACCCGAAATGTCAGCCATTCCTTCTCACCAGAGATACTGCCTGTCCCGCTGAGTTACTCCAGCATTTTGTGTCTATCTTCAACCCTTTGACCTGTTCAGAACCTGTATTTCCAGCTACATTATTGAATCTAAGTTCACTATTAATGCGATACAGACACAGTTGTATTTTATGGTGAGGTGCGTACCAATATTTTTACATGTATGTGTATAGCTGGTGCTTTGTGACCGGAACATCTAACGTGACGCTGTGTTTATTGTGCTCTGCCAATGGATAGCGTGAATGGGTGAAAGAATGGATCGACTGGGCTTGCGTTCACTGGCATTTAGATGAGAGGGGATCTTATAGAAACATACAAGATTGGACAGGCACGATACAGGAAAAATGGTCCCCATGTCGGGGGAATCCGGAACCAGGGGCCACAGTTTAAGAAGAAGGGGTAGGCCATTTAGGACTGAGATGAGGAAAAACTTTTTCACCCAGAGAGTTGTGAATCTGTGGAATTCTCTGCCACAGAAGGCAGTGGAGGCCAATTCACTGGATGTATTGAAGAGAGAGTTCGATTTAGCTCTTAGGGCTAACGGAATCGAGGGATTATGAGGAGAAGGCAGGAACAGGGTATTGATTTTGAATGATCAGCCATGATCACAATGAATGGCGGTGCTGGCTCGAAGGGCCGAATGGCCTCCTCCTGCACCTATTGCCTATGTTTCTATGTCTTCCACAATTTATTCACGAACTTGCAGATGCTTTGACTATGTACTGTTTGTAATTCATATGTACTGGGACTGCTGTAATTATCAAAGTTTTCTCTATTCCAGAGAGAGTTCGTGAGATTCAGGAGAAATTGGAAGTCTTCATTGAAGCTCTTCTTCAAGAAAAATAGCAAGATTTCCAATGTATGTATGGATTCTCAATCACTAGTAGCTATTTATTTTATTGAGTTTAAATTCATCAAAAGGCACTTAGATTTGTAGATGTCCATCTCATGTGGTCTGTTCATAGCTTAACGTTCACCCAATGAGTGGTGAAATCCTCCTGACTTGGAACAACCCGAGTTGCGTCCCTACTGGGGACACCAGGCACTATTTTTAACTTTCTTCTGTAAAGATGAGAAAATATTGACCAAAGATTCTGGGCTTAATTGGTGTGGAGCAGCCCTTGGTGGGAGTGGGCTGATTAGTTCTCTGGGAGTGGGGGCTTCATTGTGATGGTGCTATCTCCACTGGGGACAGCTTGCGTTAGTTGTCAGAGAGTTGGCGTACATAATGGCCAGCACTGACAGACAGCCAGCACCTAACAGTGGTGTCCACTCACACTTCTAGCGTTCCCAGGGAAGGAGGAATGGAGACAAAATCACTAAGAAATAAAAGGTAGACAAAAGTGCTGGAGAAACTCAGCGGGTGAGGCAACACCTATGGAGCGAAGGGATGTCACCTATTCCTTCCCCATAGATGCTGACTCACCCACTGAGTTTCCCCAGCTTTTTTGTCTACCTTCGATTTTCCCAGCAACTGCAGTTCTTTCTTAAAGACATAAATAATAGTGAGTGAGGAAACTGAGTACAAACTGCGCAATGATTATTCATTAAAGTTGCTCTGTTGAAGCCAGCCCCGCAATATTAAACTCTTCGAACTTTTACTGACCTGGCGATCTTTAACAATATTTTTTGAATATTTACAATCAAAGTCAACACTTTAAAAATAAAATGTACAGGCTGCATGTTGTAAGCTAGGATTTGATTTTATTTTTCTAAATTGAATTAACCGTGAGTGCACTTTTCACCATCCCAATCAGATTAGTTTCAGTGATACAAGTGCGGAAACAGGCCCTTCGGCCCATCGAGTGCGCGCAGACCAACGATCACCCCGTACACTAGCACTATCCTACACTCACCAGCACCAATTTACAGTTTACCGAAGCCAATTAAGCTACAAGCCTGGATATCTTTGGAGTGTGGGGGGAAACCGGAGCTTCTGGAGAAAACCCACGTGGTCACGGGGAGAAGGTATAAACTCCGTGGTCAGGATTGAATCTCAGTTTCTGACACTAAGGCAGCAGCTACTGCCGCGCTCGCTACCGTGCCAGCCCTTTTCCTTTTTTTCTGTTTAAAAATGATCCATCCACAGGAATTGACTTGGTAAAATTGTAAATTGTCCCTCTTGTGTGTGTGTGCGTGTGTGTGTTGGATAGTGTTAATGTGCGGGGATCGCTGGTCAGTGCTGACTCGGTGGGCCGAAGGGCCTGTTTCCACCCTGTATCTCCGGTCTAAAGTAGTTTATTTGGATTTGAGCAAATAGTCCAAACACTGTCACAACCATTTATTATCGTGCTAAATCTGGTCTGTTTTTGTCCCCTGGTGCTAATTCATTCACCATGCAGCCACTGGTCTGGAGCTTTGACTGTGACGGTGCTCAGGTCGGCCGGTAACCTTTGGGCGAAGCACTGCAGGGAGTTAACCCTTGTCGTAAACGCACCGCAGAAGACGTCACTTCATAAATTGTGTACATTGAAATGAAAACCATTTAAATTCCCCATGCATTCTAATCTTCGAGCTGAGAATCAATTTGCGAGCAGTGTTTCCCTTTTATAATCTTGACTACGTTGGCACAAAAGCTTCACCGAATCACCATTTCCCAGTGTAATATTCAGCCTGCTGAAACAATGCAACGTTGACGGTCTCAATTGTGCAGAGCAAGGCTGTGCGTGGCAGAATGAATGAGAGCCGATGAACTGTTTTGTCCGATGTGTAAAGTTTTCGGTGGAGTTAGTCCCATTTACGGAAATAAAGATCAGCTGTCTGAACCAACTATTGTTGAGAATTAAATAACCAGCCCGTCGCGAGCAGGTATGTTCAGTAATTCACATGCAAATAAATACCGCCTTTCTCAATCTTGAATCCACAATTAAAGCATAAATTATAAACCAGTTGTATTTGGTATGTTTCTTTAGGGTCTGTCGATGTAGTGCCAGGGTCTCCAGTATTTGTGCATATGCATCTATATCAATGAAAACAATCATCGCCTGTAATTATTTTCCTTTGAATCGTCTAGAGGCCATGCATGATGTAATTATCGAGATGTCATGTATTTATTGAATGCCGTTGTATTTAAATAAAGCGGAGTACAGTTTTGGAGATGAAAGTGCTTATTTGTGGAATGCTGGTGGTAAAGCTGTGTCACTGAGGGTGAGCACACATGCTCGACACGTCACTAGGTGCAGGGTTAATGAGAGGCCGCGGAGCAGAGGGTCTGAAACTAGAGGGCGCAGGCACGGGAAGCTGCACGAGTGGATACCATGAGGACCTTTCAAAGACATTCGGACAGATCTATAAGAATAAGGGGTCGGCCATTCAGGACTGAGATGAGGAAAAACGTTTCCACCCAGAGAGTTGTGAATCCTCTGCCACAGCAGGCAGTGGAGGCCAATTCATTGGATGTTTTCAAGAGGGAGTTAGATTCAGCTCTTGGGGCTAAAGGAATCAAGGGAAATGGGGGGATAAAGCAGGGACGGGGTACTGATTTTAGATGATCAGCCACGATCACGGTGCTGGCTCGAAGGGCCGAATGGCCTCCACCTATTTTCTATGTTTCTATATATGGATATAGAGGGTTTAGAGGGCTATGGGCCATACACGGGCAAATAGGACTAACCCAGTATGCCAACTTAGCTGGTATGGGCAAGGTGGGCCGAAGGGCCTATTTCAGGGCTGCACAGCTCGATGACTTTACAGAGGTAGGTCCATTATCAAACAGGGTAAAGGTCTGAACACATTGTGGTGACTACTTGATGTGGATCAGACCAGATCTACTCTCAGGCAGGCTGCAGATCAATGGTCCAAGTGGGCTGAAGTTTGATTGATCGAGCTGCTATCCGTTTGTGCCAGCTCCCATGGCCAGGCTGGGCAGCATTTGAAAACACAGCTGTACCAGCCTCCAACTGCACCTTGGCAGACCCACCCACACCCACCAATAATCACATTGAACGACAAAATCCCACTGACAACTGCCGCTTCTTTTTCTAGACAAATGGTGCTTGTACAATACAAATAAACGTAAGATTATTAAGGGTTTGGACACGCTAGAGACAGGACACATGTTCCCGATGTTGGGGGAGTCCAGAACCAGGGGCCGCAGTTTAAGAATAAGTGGTAAATCATTTAGGACGGAGACAAGGAAACACTTTTTCACACAGAGAGTTGTGAGTCTGTGGAATTATCTGCCTCAGAGGGAGGTGAAGGCTGGCTCTCTGGATACGTTCAAGAGAGAGCTAGATAGGGCTCTTAAAGATAGTGGAGTCAGGGGATACGGGGAGAAGGCAGGAACGGGGTACTGATTGGGGATGATCAGCCATGATCACAGTGAATGGCGGTGCTGACTCGAAGGGCCGAATGGCCTAATTCTGCTCCTGTGCCTTACGATGTTATGATTCCATGTCCTACCTGCATCTGCTCTAGCCTTGTACAAGGTGATCGCTGGTCGGCACGGACTCTGTGGGCTGAAGGGCCTGTTTCCGCGCTGTATCAACTTTATGTCAACTTTGATATATGGCAGTGGTTACACAAAAGGCTGGAGAAACTCAGCGGGTGCAGCAGCATCTAAGGAGCGAAGGAGATAGGCAACGTTTCGGGCCGAAACCCTTCTTCAGACTTTTACTCCACTTTGATATATGGCATATTTGTTGAATTTTAGGTGCAGAGTAATTTTCTGTAATAAATGGGCTTGGAATGCAAGTCGATGTGGCATCACACAAACCAACCTCCCTCCCACTGACTCCATCTATACCTCACGCTGTCTTGACAAGGCCAGCAGCATCATCAAGGACCAGTCTCACCCCCGGCCACTCCCTCTTCTCTCTCCCATCAGGCAAAAGGTACAGAAGTGTGAAAACGCACACTTCCAGATTCAGGGACGGTTTCTTCCCAGCTGTTATCAGGCAACTGAACCGTCCTACCACAACCAGAGAGCAGTGCTGAACTACTATCTACCTAATTGGGGACCTATCAGACTATCCATGGTAGACAAAAAAGCTGGAGAAACTCAGCGGGTGAGGCGGCATCTATGGAGAGAAGGAATAGGCGATGTTTCGGGTCGAGACCCTTCTTCAGACTGCGGATGCTCACAGATGCTGCCTCACCGGCTGAGTTTCTCCAGTTTTTTAGTCTACCTTCAATTTTTCCACCATCTGCAGTTCTTTCTAAAACACTCGGACTATCCTTGATCGGACTTTGCTGGCTTTACCTTGCACTAAACGTTATTCCTTTATCATGTATCTGTACACTGTGGACGGCTCGATTGTAATCATGTATTGTCTTTCCGCTGGCTGGTTAGCGCGCAACAAAGGCTTTTCACTGTAGCTCGGTACACGGGACAATAAACTAGACTGAACTATTATTTGAACTTTGCTTTAACTTTGTTATTTACATCTAAATGCATTCAGTTGTCTAAGAAGGAACAGCAGATGCTGGAAAAATGGACAGTAGACAAAAATGCAGCGTCTGTGGAGCGAAGGATTCAGTTATAGGATGTCAAGTTGCAGCTGCACGATAAACGGCCCACAGTGGAACACAAGGAGCCGGGATTCTTTACGCGACGATATCTGCCAGCACCTCCAACATCGCACACATGTTTATGGGACATGAGGAACTGCAGATGCTGGGATCTTGAGCAACACACAAAGTGCTGGAGGAACCCAGCAGGTCAGGCAGCATCTGGGGAGGGAATGGACAGATGATATCTTTGGTTGAGACTCTTCTCCATGAGAAAGAGGTTTATGTAATCATGCTTCACTAATGGATGAAGTCAAGTGAATGTGCAGGAAGGAACTGCAGGTGCTGGTTTCCACCGAAGATAGACACAAAGCGCTGGAGTAACTCAGCGGGACAGGCAGCATCTCTGGTGAGAAGGAATGGGCGACGGAATGGGTTTCAGTAAGTGAATGAATGAGAACGTCTATGCATTTGTAAATTTCAGTTATATTACGTTAAAGTAACCTCAACATTGGGTTAATTGATGGAATTAGTAGTCGAGGGAGGAACTGCACATGATGGTTTGCACCGAAGATAGACACAGAGTGCTGGAGTAACTCAGCGGGTCAGGCAGCATCTGTGGAGAACATGGATAGGTGACGTTTCACAGAGTGCTGGAGTAACTCAGCGGGTCAGGCAGCATCTGTGGAGAGAAGGAACGGTTAGTCAGAGAACAGGAAGAATTACTAAGGGCGAGTAGCGAGAGAGGATGTCGAAGAGACACTATCTGAAGAAGGGTCTGGACCTGAAACAGCACCCGTCCCTTCTCTCTGGAGATGCTGCCTGTCCCGCTGAGTTACTCCAGCTTCTTGTGTCTATGTTTGATGGAATATATTTTGCATAATATTTAATTGATATGCGTACCAGCAGCTTGTTGTCTGCAAAATAATGCCCTGCAAGAAGCAACCATTGCAGTGCCTGATTGCAGCCTCGTCATTGTAAGTGACATTCCTTTAAGAGATTCCTGGTTAGTTTGTAAAGTTAAAGATTGTGGGATCAGCCGTGCACAGAACTGCCAAGGAGTCTCCACCAACCGCACAAAATCAGTAGTAGAAGGGGTGAATTTAACAATAGATTCTGTTTATGGTCCCTTTTTGGCTGAGGCTTATCGGCAGCAAACCTTACTCTCATTTATTCATTTTTTAATTTTGTGAGTCTGTGGAATTCTCTGCCTCAGAGGGCGGTGGAGGCCAGTTCTCTAGATACTTTCAAGAGAGAGCTAGATAGAGCTCTTAAAGATAGCGGAGTCAGGGGATATGGGGAGAAGGCAGGAACGTGGTACTGATTGGGGATGATCAGCCATGATCACATTGAATGGTGGTGCTGGCTCGAAGGGCCGAATGGCCTACTCCTGCACCTATTATGCTTAAACATTGAATTTTCTCAATCTGTTAAACCAGGCTGCCTCCTCCCCTTCCCACCTCTCCCTCAGCCCTCGGGCCCTGGCATTCCTTCTCTCTCTATCTCTCCCCCACCCAAGTCGCACTAGCTTCTCATTTTCACACTACAAACAGCTTCCAATGGCCTGTTTCCTTTATCATCGATACTTTTTTGCTTATCTTTCATTCATTGTTCTTCATCTCTCCACATCATCCTCTATATCTCTCGTTTCCCTGATCCCTGACCAGTCTGAAGAAGGGTCTCGACCCGAAACGTCGCCTATCTCCTTCGCTCCTTAGATGCTGCTGCACCCGCTGAGTTTCTCCAGCTTTATGTGTACCCTACTCCTGCACCTATTGTCTATTGTCCCAGTAGCTCAGGAACGGAGGAGACTACAGCGAGCGGCGGACACAGGCCTGCACCTATGTTTGTATGTTTCTAAGGTGAGTCTGCAGCCAGTGTAGCAGAAGCTGTGGCCATTCCAGAGGGTAGTCATCTGTCAGCATTCAGTAAAGGGGTGTGTGGGGGACACCTCATATTAGCATTTGTAAAGGTTTGCAGTGACTAACAGCGTGGCCACAGAGCTGCTGCTCACTTCTGAACTCCCATTCTGTCAGAGACACAAAGAAGCTGAACTCTGCTAAAGAGCTGTCACGTCTCACTGTCTCGCTGATACCCCCCCTCCGCCTCATCCCTTTCTGTTCAGCCTAGTCCCCCCCGTCCCAACTCCCCTGAGTGATCTCCCCGAGGGGGGTGAATGTATGCAGCGATTCAGAGCGTACCATTCTATTCTGCCTCCATGCCTGTACCATTTGTTTGCCAGCTTGTTCGGGGGATGCGGTGGCTTTCAGCGCTTTGTTTCTGATGATCCTCGCAGTGTTGGAGTTCATGGATGCCTTGTCTGAACTCATCCGAGCCGAAACCCACCGCCTTCCCTGCCTGTGGCCGGCGTGTATGCAAGTGAGGTGGGAGGGGGCAAGATTTCCTCAATGGGAGGAGACCACATTCCCACAGCTGAGCATTACATTTCACCAAAGTTGTACAAAGATCAGTTTGGCAGTAAATTCACCAGCAAGCGAGCTCCAGGAGCCATCGCAGCGGGTATCAGTGTACATTGTTCCAGCAATGCTCTGGTGAGACTCTCTCTGTTAAAAGCACTTCTTCTTCTTACATATGGTGTGCACAGCCTAAAGTTGTAGGACAACTTGTTCTATTGGATCTTATTTGATTGTGTACGCCCGGGTTGATTGCATTCGTCGAAGCAGGGCGGACCACGTGAAGGTTGCAATCTTCCACCCCTTAGGAAGACTTGAACAACGGGTTTAAGTCTTGTCTGAAGAAGGGTATCGGCCGGAAACGTTGCCTATTTCCTTTGCTCCACAGATGCTGCCTGACCCGCGGTGGAGAACATGGATAGGTGACGTTTCACAGAGTGCTGGAGTAACTCAGCGGGTCAGGCAGCATCTGTGGAGAACATGGATAGGTGACGTTTCACAGAGTGCTGGAGTAACTCAGCGGGTCAGGCAGCATCTGTGGAGAACATGGATAGGTGACGTTTCACAGAGTGCTGGAGTAACTCAGCGGGTCAGGCAGCATCTGTGGAGAACATGGATAGGTGACGTTTCACAGAGTGCTGGAGTAACTCAGCGGGTCAGGCAGCATCTGTGGAGAACATGGATAGGTGACGTTTCACAGAGTGCTGGAGTAACTCATCGGGTCAGGCAGCATCTGTGGAGAACATGGATAGGTGATGTTTCACAGAGTGCTGGAGTAACTCAGCGGGTCAGGCAGCATCTGTGGAGAACATGGATAGGTGACGTTTCACAGTGTGCTGGAGTAACTCAGCGGGTCAGGCAGCATCTGTGGAGAACATGGATAGGTGACGTTTCGGGTCGAGACGCTTCAGAATTAACAAAGAATATAATGCCACATAGAATATTACTTCAAATAATTTGGGAATTTATTATAATTTATTATAATTTGATAATATATCACAGAAACTACAGGTTAATTTGCAGCATCATTGTTGAATCATTAAAATAAAATAAACAATTCTGTTCAACAGAATAGAAAATGTTTGGAGCTCTAGATATGACAACATTGAACATGCTTAGAGGTCATATCATGATGAATGAATGAATGAATGAATGAATAAGTTTATTGGCCAAGTATTCACATACAAGGAATTTGTCCTGGCGCTCCGCCCACAAGTGACAACATGACATACGGTGACAGTTAGGAATGACACATAAAACATTAAACAT